>CM053784.1:366937517-367405017 GCA_028749045.1 Cupressus sempervirens
TATAAGATAAGGGAGATGGAAGATGCAACCCAAGCTAAGGAAGATGAAGACTTCAACAAGGGTAAAGAGAAGGTGAGTTTGGAGGATGAGATACCTGAACCAAATCCTCCAATTGGTGAAAAAGAACAATTCCTCAAAGCCCTCAAGGATTTTGGAGGAAAGAGCCTAGAAAATGTCTCACTTTTCCATGGCAAGATGAATGCAGAGGTGGTCCTAGAATGGCTTGAGAGCATTGAGAACTACCTTGAATGTGAAGGGACAAAAAAAGGCTCAAAAGGTGAGATTTGCAAAATCTAGATTGAAAGGTCAAGCATTTACATGGTGGGAGTTTATGCAAGACGAAAGAGAGAGTGAAGCGAAGAAACCATAGCTAACTGGAATGTTTAGTCTCACCACATTGTAGAGTTGTTTTCAAATGGTAGGAAGGTGGAAGATAAGTTGAGGAAGAAAGGGGACTCAAGTTCCAAGAACAAAGGCAGACATAAGGACTTCTGAGGTGGCTCAGGAGAAGGCTCTAGTGGGAAGACTAATGAGCAGAGAAGCTATGGGTATTCCAAATGGAATGAGTAGGCCAGTGAGACTAGTCCAAGGGGAGGCTCTAGTAGAGGAAGAGGATCCAACAATGGTGGCAGAGGCAAATATAGGAACAATAGCAGAGGCTCATACTTCAGCAATACAAAGTGTTATAACTGTGGAAAGTTGGGGCACCCTGCCTATAGATGTCCAGAGAAGACATCATCCTCCTATGGAGAAAAGAAGATCACATACATCCAAGAGGAAGATAATCAGAAGGTAGGTGAAGTGGACCTTGACATAGAGAATAGAGAAAATATCATGTTGAGGAGAGTCTTGGTTAAAGAACCAGTAAAGAAGGAACCCAAATAGAGAAGAGCACTATTTAGGACTATTGCAAGATACTAGATAAGGTATGAAAGGTAATTATAGACTCAGGGTATGCTGGCAATATAATGTCAAAGGAAGCAGCACAAAAACTTGGACTAACAAAGATACCACATGTGTGTTCTTATAGGGTGACTTGGTTGAACAAGGGGTAGAACATCTTAGTGAATGAACAAGTTTGGGAAGACATCGCTATTGGTAAGTATCAGGATAAGATCATATGTCATGTGTTTCCCATGGATGCTTGCCATCTATTTTTAGGAAGGCCTTGGTAGTATTACAAGAAGGCAATACATCACGGGAAGGAAAATAAGTAGTCCATACTGGAAGAAGACAAGGTTGAGAAGACTACTACCAAGACATTATTGATGAGTGGGAAAGAGTTCCTCAAGGACTTGAAGGAAGGTGAAGGAGTAGGTTATTCCATCATGGTGAAGCTCACGGAGGAGAAGCCATCTTCACAAACAACCATACCTACAGAGGTACAAAACTTATTGGATTAGTTCAAGGATATAATTTGTGATGGAGCACCACCAATATTACCCCCAAAGAGATCTATAAGTCATCAAATTGACTTCATACCAGGAGCATCACTGCCAAACAAAGGTGCATACAAGATGACTCCACAGCATAACAAGGAGATTGCCAAGCAAGTTCAAGAGTTGCTTAATCAGGAGTTGATTAGGAAGAGCATCAATACATGTGTTGTACCAATTGTCCTAGAACCTAAAAAGGGAGGTAAGTGGAGGATGTGCACTAATTCTAGGGCAATTAATAGAATCACAATTAGATACAGATTTCTCATTCCTAGGATAAAGGGTTTGATGGATTTTCTATGTGGGCTAGGTATTTTTCCCAAATTGATCTCAAAAGTGGATATTACCAGATTAGGATGAAAGGGGGGAATGTGTGGAAGTCTATATTTAAAACTATTGAAGGTCTTTATGAGTGGTTGGTAATGCCATTTGGTCTTACCAGTGCACCAAGTACCTTCATGAGAGTCATGAATAAGGTCTTGAAAAACTACATAGGAGTGTTTGTTGTTGTATGCTTAGATGACATCCTCATCTTCAACAAGACAAAGGAGGAACAAATGAAGTACTTAGAATTGGTGCTAAGGAAGCTCCAAGAGGAAAAGTCGATAGTAAATCTAAAGAAGAGTGAATTCATTAAGGAGGAGCTAATGTATTTGGGATTTGTAGTATCCCAAGGGAATCTAAAGATGGACAAGGACAAGGTGGAGGAAATCTTGAGTTGGCCTACTCCTAGATCTGCTGTTGAGGTCAAAAGCTTCCATGGTCTAACTTAGTTCTATAGGAAGTTTGTGAGAAGGTTTAGTGATATTTGTGCACCCATGAATGACACCATCAAAGGAGGCATGAAGACCAAGTTCACATGGACCAAGACAACAAATGCAAGTTTTGAGAGGTTAAAGAAAGAAGTGGCAACACAACCAATATTGGTTTTTCCTAGTTTTGAGAAACCATTTGTGATGGAGTGTGATGCTAGCAACATAGCAGTTGGGGCAGTTTTGAGACAAGAGGGTAGACCCATAGAATTTTTAGTGAGAGGCTTAATGAAGCTAAGACAAGGTATTCAACATATTACTTGGAGCTCTATGCACTTCTCCAAGACCTCAAGAAGTGGAGGCATTACATATTGCCTAAGGAGTTTGTGTTCTTCATAGATAATCAAGCACTAAGCTTTATCAACTCACAGGAGAAGCTAAGTCTGAGGCACATCAAATGGATGGAGTTCTTGCAATCCTATACCTTCACTATCAAGCACAAAAAGAGGACAAACAATAAGGTGGAAAATACTTTGAGAAGGAGGTGGCTAACAGTACAAGAGGTCAAGTTGTAGAGTATAGGATTGGATGTATTCAAAGACCTATATGAAGAAGACACTAATTTTTTAGAGGCCTGCAAGGTATGTCCTGATTTCGCCAATCATTTTCATAGTGACTTTGTTGAATACACCTTACAGAGTGGGTTCTTGTTTGAGGGACAACAATTATGCATCCAAGGGGATCTATGAGGGAGAATCTCATATAGATAAGCATAATGGGAGCATGAGTGAGCACATTAGCCTTAACAAGACTCTAGACCTTGTAGAGAGGTTCTATTATTGGCCCAAGATGCAAAGGGATGTAAGGAGGTATGTTGACTAGTGTGGCATATGTTAGAAGGAAAAGGGAACTTCATCAAATGCAAGACTCTACCAAACTCTATCTATTCCTAATAGGCCTTGGGAGTGCGTCAACATGGACTTCATAGTGGATTGCCAAGGACTAGGACAAGGTTAGATAGTGTACTTGTGGTGGTGGACAGGTTCAACAAGATGAGCCATTTCATCCCATGTAAGACAACACATGATGCAAGTAATATTGCCAATCTATTCTTCAAGGAGGTGGTTAGGATACATGGCTTACCAAGGAGCATAGTTGCTGAAAAAAATGTCAACTTTATGGGGCACTTTTGGACGACCCTATGGAAGGGGCTTGGAATAAATTTATCACATAGTTCTTCCTACCATCCACAAACAGATGGTAGACAAAAGTCATCAATAGGGTCCTAAGAAACCTATTAAGCTACCTAACCAAGGAGTATGGGCAAAGTTGGGAACAAGTCATCCATCAAACTTAATTTGGCTACAATGATAGCAAGAATGGGACAACAGGGTTATGTCCTTTCCAAATAGTGTATGGAACTCATCCAAGGGGCGTCATGGAGCTTAGAGATTTACCAACTCATGCCAACATTAGTGGGCATATTGATGACTTTGTTCAATCCATGAAAAAAGTGCATGATCGGGTGAAACAAACATTGATGGAGGCAAATCAAAGATTGAAGGAGAAGAAGGATGAAGGGAGAAGAGAATTGCAGTTTCAAGTGGGAAACTTGGTGATGGTTTATCTGAACAAAGCCAGGTTGCAAAAGGGCATCCCAAGTAAGTTGCAGATGAAGAGTATTGGGCCATGCAAGTTACTTGAGAAGTATGTACCCAATGCCTATAAGGTAGACTTACCCAAGGACATGGATATATCTCCCATCTTTAATGTCAAGGACCTCATACATTATAAGGGTCCTAAGATGGATGAAGTAGAGTGTTAGGAAGAGCTAAGTAAGGATTTCTTAGACCTACAAGTGCTTGAAAAGAAGAAACCACTGGTGGAGAGAATTTTGGATTCTAGGGTGAAGAAAAGTACAAGGAACATCTAGTGAAGTGGATGGATGCACCTGAAGCTAAGGCCACTTGGATTGCTAAGACTGATTTCAAGAAGCATGGCATTAGCAAGGAATTCCTCTCTCTAGCAATAACTTAGTTTCCTTCTTATAGAGGGAGAATGGTGCAGGAGCACCTAGGGGTAAAGGTGAAACCCTAATGCATTTTTGTGGGTTTGTAAATGGTCTAACCAACCATTGAGGTAATAAGGACTATGAATATAGTCCCAAGGTAGGTTTAGGAGGTTTGGATAGGGAGGATTTAGAATGTGAGTCAAATTTTGTCTATTAGGTCCTGGTAGGCAAAAATTGCTTATAATTGCTCAAAAGGAAGACTGTGGAAAAAAGGTCTAAAAAGGGGCAATATTGTTCAAGCATGGTCCTTAGGTGTTTTGAAATCATTTTGGAAGGTTTGGACACAAACTGGTCAAGTTTGTAGGCTCCATTTACAAAACTGCAAAAGTTGTCAAAAAGTTGCTCATTGACAACTTTGCAATTTTCGCAAAATTACATAGCAACTTTTTGGACGATTTGGAAGAACAAACTACTTGGGTAGTTATGGTTTGAACCAAAGGCCAGAATGAAGGAGGGAGCCTATTTAAACATGTTTCAACTCATTGCAAAGGGTTGGATACTCCATTGTATAGACATCACAATCTAAGGGAGAATTTTGATTGACAATAAATGTGGTTTGAAGGATTTGTTAAAGAAACTTGATTGAAGAACCTACAACTTTGATTGGAATAGTGACTTTGGGTCATGTTTTTAGTTTGTGCATTTTTTTTTGATTTCAGCATTCATCTTACAAGATTTCAAAAATTTCTTTGGCTTTGTGTTCCTATTGTCCAGTTTTGTGATTCCAACACTTTAATGGCCGAACCTTGAATTTCCTTGGTCTAAACACCATGGATCTTGGAAATCAAGAAAAGGCCTTTTTATACTATGTAATTAATGTTTTTAGAATTTATGAAAGACAAGTAGTGGATTTTTCAAGTGAGCCATAGGCAAACATTGAAGGCTTGGCAAGGAGCAATGAAGGCTTGAAATGAAGTTTTGGTATGAATAGTGGATTGGCACGAGCCAATCTTGTTTGGGAAATGTGGGAGGGGACTACTAAGAGTCCATAACTCAGAGGAGGAGGTTGGAAGTGTATTTTGGAACATTTGGTGAAAGATTATTTGTCATTGCCTTTAGAACCCTTAAAATGAGGGTTTTCTAAAGCTGTACTGTACGGTCATCCCAAGGGGCTAAGACGTGAAAAATCTTCAAGTTTAGGTCATAGGAAATTAAAGTTTTGAAGACACCAAGTGGCCTTATTAAGATTTTTTGGGAGTTGGAGCTTGTTCCTTGTTTTTAGGAGGGCTAATAGGAGCTCTTAGGGCTACAAGGCTAAATAGGGTAATTTGGAGTTGTGGGAGTGTGAAACTCACAAGAATGATGCAGAATGGTAGGAAATGTCAAGAACCTCATAACGGTGGTTCAAGCTTGATTTTGGTCTTTTAGGTGCATTTGGTGAATTTTTGGCATTCTAGGTTAAATAGTACATAGTTGGTGAACTGAAGGGAGAGGAAGGAAAACTGGTTTTTTTGGGTCAATTTCTTGATGAAAGGGGATTGGAAAGGAGTCCTCTAGGTTGGGGTTTGGAATAGTAACCCCAAGTAGGCTAGAAGTAGCCTTGGAAGAGCAAGAAAGCTCTAAAGTGAAGAAGCTCCCTATCATAAGGTTATTGTTACACATGTTAGAAGTATGGTCATAAGGCACAAGATTGTAGATCTAATACAAAACAGATTTGGACACCTAAAGGTCAAGATAATGCAACTATGCAAGGTAATACTATAAATTGGGATTATCATACTTGGGTCAATTGTCAATTTTGTGGCAAGTATGAACACATTGGAGAAAATTATGCAGGGATACATCTCAGGGGGAGATCAGGAAAGTGGAAAAAAATTGGTCTAGAATGTTTTAACAATCAAAAGGTCAGTCATCTAAGTAGGGACTGCATGAATCAAGCACTGGTATCAAAGAATGAAGAAAACACTAGCAAAGCAAAGGTCAATATTGAAGAAGTGAGAAACCATATGAACTAAACCTAGAAGAAGAAATATGATGGAAGCAACAATGCAAATGGTGAAGTTGTGATCACCCAATCCAATGGATTAAGTGATTCCCCCATCTCAAACTAAGGTAAAAAGGTATGTATGGAATTGTATTCTAATTTGTCAAATCTTACATTGGTTCCTAAGACTGAATGCATGAAAATCCAAATTAGAATGATATTACATGCATAAGGAAATATCCAAAGTTTGAGCTAAGTAATGTATTTAGTTACCGAGTTGAGGATTTAATGATACTCGAGTGCCAATATTGAAGTCCTGAAAGTGTTAAGTGGCTGAGTATAATTGCTGGTATTGATCGAGTCATGGTATTGGCCACGAGAAACAAAAGGAAGTGAGATTTCTGAGTTTTGTAGTGAAGGTCGAGATAGTTGTATTACACCCACTAGAGGTACAAAGTATTAATGAGGCCCTAAAATTGAATTCTCAAGCTGTATAATGAATTTTGTGAATTATTTTAGGCACTTTGCATTCAAGTTTTCTAACAGTGAATTAAGTTGAAGCATTTTCAAAGAAATTTGTGCAAGTTTCTAAAAGATTTGTTGTGTGCCTTCGATGATAAGAGTGAATTGTGTGTAGTTGTGTTAAGGTCGAGTTACAAAGAAGATTGTGATCGAACCCTAAGACAAAAGAATGGCATCAAGTTCATCTAAATATGAGAAGAACATGGAACTAAAGGTTAGTAATGCTCAATTAGTTAAAAATGAAGCTTGTCCCCAACCTATATTTAAATAATATCCATAGATTGCAATGAAGGGTGATTCTTAGGGTGCCTTGTCATTGATCCCACCTAGGGTCATAATGATTCACGATGTAAGATTGTGCTACATGTGCAAAATCATAGAGATAGGTAATTTTAAATTGAGGGTTGCATACGAAAAGTTATGCGAAAATAGAAGGTTGAAAGATGAGTAAAAACATGTTGTCGAGAAAGGCTTACACATGCCCTAAATTTCCCAAGGGTTTTTAAGGTAGAATGGATAAATATTGTCTTGAGCCAAATCCATGACATGAAACTATAGTTTGAAGATGGACCAGTAAGGATTATAAAGAAGATCATCCATCATGTCACAAGTTACCCTGTTACGAATAGGTTAAAGACCATTCGCTATCAGGGAAAAGATGTGATTCAAGCCAACACATTGGTGAAATGGAATAAAAGAGGAATGACAATATCTACTATTAAGGATATGGAGATAGAGTTTGATGTCAGAGTCATTGCTCACAAATTTTATTAGTCAAGTTGACTTGATAGCGTGCCTTGTGTTGTTGTGGAATTGGCATAGAATATTATAAATAAAGATCACAGTTATGACCTCACAGATCTCCAGTTAACACAATTAGCCAAGAACTTGGGTTGTATTAGGAAAGAGAAGAACATTTTGTGTAGGTTAGGATCTCTAATTATTTGCATTTTCTTCTATGTACAGAATTCATTTCCTACAATTGGTAGTATTGTTTGGGATAGGAAGAGACTTGTAACACAATAAATAAATGAGTTTATAAGTCAGATGGGTGAAAATTTTGAGACCATTATGGATAGGTATTTTGAAGAGTTCAAGAGAAAGATGAATAACAGAACAAGGATTCCTCAATCCCTTACTGATCAGTATTACAAAGTTATATGTTTCTTAGTTTTCATAGATTACACATATGCACATGTAGTCATACATATCTCTACCATATGAGGTCAACATTGATGAAGTTACTGCACAAATTACTTATTTACTAGCCGAGGAAGTGGATAAGGATGCCAACACACTCGACATATATGAAACTACAAAATTGAAAATTATTTTACAACTCCATGCTCCTAAGATAGATAAGAGGAGAAGGAACATGATTAAAAACTTGGATAAAGCACTAGGAGAAGGAGCTTAGAAGGAAATTCCTCTATAAATAGTTGAAGGAAAAGGTGAGGATGTGAGCGGTGATGATAGAGAACAAGATGAGAATGAAGAAGCAAAAGCATAAGGAAAGGACAAAGAGATAGTGGCTTCTGAGCCACATAAGAGAAAAAGAAAAGAAATTGTGATTATTGAGCCTCGAGTGTAGAAGAACATAAAAATAGTTTCTAAGCCTACATTTGCACCACCAAGGGTAACTAGGGACAGGACTAGAGTTTCCACCACTGCAGTTGTATCTAAGAAAAGGAAAGAGCTAGCTAAGGCTACTTAACCTATTTAGAGGAAGATTATAATTAAGAGGAAGAGTGATGTTAATGAGGCAGAGTTGAGCAAGCCTATTGAGAATCCTAGGAGAAGTCTTGTAATTGATAATGATGCAAAGAAGACTAAATCTAAAGATAAAAGCCAATTCAATGTGGTAGTACACAAGCCCCCATAGACGATTGATGAAATATGTCACAACATTAGGGAAAGTGTTGGACTTTTTGGATTTCATTTCATCAAGTATGAAAAATTAGGTGGTGTTGAAAAGAACAAAGTTGATGAAGTTGTTCTAGTTATGATGGGTAAGTTTTAATATACCCTACTGGAGTTAGGAAACATGATTCCTAATGAACTATGCAAAAGCTGATGAAAGATGGCATTTTTCCTTAAGAACTTAAAGACAAATTAGGGAGGGTGTACTTGCTATAGTTATGCTTGAACCAAGTAGGAAAAAATTTGCAAAAGATATGAAAGATTACACTAAGAAATTTATTCCTAAAATGAGAGCCTTTATGATTCTGAAAAATAAAATTGAACATGTAGTGGAGGAGAGCAAAACTACATGGAAAAAGGTATATGGATTAATTCCTACAAATGAGAAGAAGGATGAGAAAAAGGAGGATGAACAAGTAGAATTGGATAGACAAGAATATTTTGATGATGATGTGGTTCAACAAGGTGGGAGAGAAAATGCAAATAGTGAAAATAGAGGATGAGCCTGACGAGAATCTATTGAAGGCTACAACAAATAAAGATTTTGAACCAGCAAAGACTATGTTGATCGAGCAAGAATAGAAGGAGCAAGATCCACAACTCAAATCACCACAAGAGGTATTTCTTAATCCAAACCCTATGTTAATACAAGTAAAATACTATCCTAAGATAGATACACATACATGCTCACAACTGGTAGACTCCACACCATTTATTCCTACTATTCTTTACAGAAAGGCAAAATGTTATCAAAGATGAAGCAAAAGATGGTGAAGTCAAGAAAATTGGGTATGTCGACTATTGAAGGGAACAACACACTTGAGCTAGTCAAAGAAAAAGATGCCAATGAGGGCAATGTTCATGTAAGTGTAGATGGTGAGAATGGAGTCAAGAACTTAAATGAATAAGATCATTCTGCTACATGTAGGAGGCCAAGTGCCTCAAGACCTCAGCAGGAGGGAGAAAAGGAGGTAGGTAAGTTGAGTTCAACTAGTAAACTCAATACAATTGACAATAAGGAGAAATAATATGAAGACAAGAGTAAAGGAGAGGAAAGAAAGACAAGTGAAGAGTCACAGAAAGGTCCAGAAACCAAGATGGAGCAACAAAAATTGAGTCATGGTACATACTCAAAGATCTCCAACAGACAATGCCAAATAGAAGCACTCCAAACTCAAAACGTAAAATATTAAAGAAGAAAGAGAAGCCTCCATCAATAATTAAAGGTAAACCTGTTATATTGGATGAGGAGATTATAATTCCTAACTGGGATACATCCAAATTGGCTGAGGAGAAAATATATGAGAATTTTGAGTGATTTGTTGGCAAGAAAGGCCAAGTAAACATAAATGAGGAGGGAACATCAACAAAGACAAGTATTATATGACATCAAGGACATATTTCTTGATATAGTAGTTGATGATTTAGATGAAAAAACTCCCTAATTAAACAATTAGTTAAGATAGTGGAGAAATTGAATGACCCTCACGTTGACACACAGGAAAAGCTCATGTAGTGGTCAAAAAGAAATTTTGAAAATAGAGTGTTACAAAGGGTATCCAAGGAGATAGCAATATGCTAGGTTGAGTTAGCTACTCTCATTAATGATTTGGAAAAACTAGTTACAATTGCAAATACATTGTTTTCCAAATTATGCAATGATATCCCCTCATACTATAGGACTATCAGGGAAATAATGGATAAGATTGATGATGGTCTTTAGAGGGACAACAACACACTGAGTATGGATTCAAATTCCAACTTGGTCTATTATACATAGATCAATTTATTGCAAGGTAAGAAAACCGAAATATTACATGAAGAGTGCCATATTAGAGATGAGGTAGCTACTATTCAAGCTTGGTTATTACCTCATATGGAAGTCATGCAAAGGCATCTACAAACTACAGAGGATCTTGTACAGAACCAACACTTATCTATTACTGATAACATGGTGAATTTAATGGCCAAGATAGAGATTGAGAAGCAGGTCCTTGAAACATTGAATATTAATTGCGACAACACAATGGACATCATTATTATATTGCACCATCCATTTTCAAAAGTATTTAGTATACTCTTAGAGGTCCATTTGAATATTTCTAATCCTAAGTAACAAAAATAAGGGGGAAATAGTATATGATGATCACGTAACTATGAGTATATACATATATATTTATACTCAGAAGAAATGGAGTAATAAGGATTTTTATGTTCTGATGTTGAAACACAAAAGAAAATATTTTGGAAAAGATTTTGAAAAAGCAAGTCATAACAACATATGTAGACTAAGCTATAGGTATGGTGTACATACTAAGGAGGAGTACCCATTTTTTGAAGTTTTTGGTATGTCAAGTTTTGATCATGGAAAGTGTTTTTGCCACTAATGCCAAAGGGGGAGATTGTTTACGCTGAAGTCAATCACAATATTGTCAATTAGTGCAAAAGACTTAGTCATTTACAAGGTAGAGTTGGTCGGTCAACACTACAATCGAGCCATTCTATATAGGTCGAGCTATGTAAAGGAGAAATTTATATATTTAGTTTTTGTTGAGAAGTCGTGATTGTCGAACAAATCGAGTGTCACCGAGTATACAGTGATTTTCGAACAAACCAAGCATCACCAAGTATATAGTGATTGTCGAGCAAACCAAGTGTCGCTGAGTATACAATGATTTTTGAGATTTAAAGGAGGCAACACATGAGCCGAGTGCTATAGAGGTCGACCCAAACAGTAGAAGCTAAGGATAGTATGTGTCGAGGGACAACATGAAGATCAAGCATGACCAAGCATTAAAAAGCTATATGTGCTGAGTTAGACAATAATGTCCTTTGAAATCAAAGAATTGCCTAGGTTCTTAATATCAAGGTTTGAAGAACCCACATTACTCCTTGTCTCGCTTGACTTAGCCACACAATCATCCTAACTGCCCGAGTACCCATCATTGTTCAAGCTAAAATCTCCACTCTCTATTTCTCCTTCCTCTCCATTCTCATTCTTTGCTTCTGTGGGCCCTTTTCCTCTACCGAGTTATCTTCTCCAACCTCGCGTTTGTTCTTACTTTTCCTTTCTCCTTTAACCTTCATGTTTTTCTTTTTCGTTGCACCTTTCTTCTCACTAGCCCAGTCACTATTTGATTTAGTGTCAATGTCCTTGATCTCCTCAATTTTAACATTGTGCGTTGACTTTTTTAACACTAGATTTATCCAAAGTCTCCTTCCCACAAGTCTTCTTTCTTTTACCAGTTGACACAGAGAGCTTAAAAGCATTCTCCCTACAATATTCCTCAATAAGAAGGATCGGTCCTTCATGAAGAACATGCCTAGAAATCATTTTCTATGTGCATTGAGGTTGTTTAACAAGGAATACTTCAAGTAGAATAGAAAAGAAACCATGTCCTTGTATCTGAAGTGATTTAAAAAAACAAAAATGAAAATTATGCACTCTTTTGGATCTCCCATCAAGGATGAAATACTCACGAATGCATGACAAAACATCTTCCCACAAAACCTTATTGTAGTTAAGATTGAAGAAGTCCACTTCCTTAACTAGTTTTCTCTCTTCTTCAAGGTTCTTCGAAAAAAAATTCAAGGCAGCGTTCGAGATTTTATTCTCCTTGAATTTTATTCCCCCAATAGAAAGCCCATTTATTTTTTACAATAACTCTTTCTTAATATTCATAGAAACCCCATGCAAAGTCACAACATCCCTAGCTTAGTTTCTAAAAAATTCTTCAGTAATATGGGGTTTGTAGCCATGCAATCTTTCAAAGTAATCATTAACCTTACCTTTATGAAGAACGGTCTAAACAATCATTTTCTCCTTCCAATGCTTACAGTTTGGTGGCTCTTGCTTCCTTGGCTCACCACCTATTATGTAACTCACTCCAATCGCCAAACTCCTACAATGAAGAAAGAGGTAGCAATAACAGGAAAATCAATCTTTCTCATTACAATCACAAATCACCCACAATACGTGCCAAGTTAAGAAGGTAATAAGTAAGAGGTACCTCCTGGAAAAAAGAATTCTGTTATCATTAAAGTTACAACTTCCTTTGATATTAGTAAAAAACTTAATAAAAGTTTGCATTATATTTAGCTTCAATTGCATTTAGCTCATCAAGTCGAATGATCGCCTTTAAAGATGCTTCCTTGCTTAGGTCATTTGTCCACAAAAGTGGTATGTTCGCACTCCCAGCTTTGTTGGCAATCTAGTCTGTAACCCTATTACCTCATGGCAAATATGTGTGATAATTACTTTTTCAAAATTATTAAGACTTGATTTCTTCAATAATCATTTCAATATTCCAAGTAACCGAATAATTATTATTAAGCATATTAATAATATTCAAAGAATCCCCTTCCAACCATAGTTTCCTAATGATGGTTTGCATAACCTTACAAACAGTAAACAAAGTCGCAATCACTTCCGCACTGTGACTAGTAGCAATGTCAATAGGAACAACCACAACATCTATCACTCTACAATTATGATCTCTAAGGACTTCCCCACACCCAACTCCCCCTGGGTTACCTTTAGTAGAGCCATCAAAATTAGCTTTTATCCACCCATTTGGAGGTGATTTCCGGATTACTCCCTCTCTATTGGTATTATATTTAATCTCTTTGTATCTCATTGGATGATTAATATCAAATTGGCCAGTATTGTTGTTTTGATTAAGTTTTCCTTGAGAACCCAAGGATTTTGTGGCCAACCACCCAAGGAGGACATTCTTTCTCTCTAAATATTATGTTATTTCTTTCTTTCCAAAGTCCCCAACACAAATGTGGGAGAGAAAAGTTCCTAAGGGATTGAGCTAAAGAGCCATTTGTAGGATATTTCCAACAGAGAAAACAATCCATAAGGTTAAGAGTTTGAGCCCATTGAAGATTCCATTACTCCAGAAGGATATTCCAGACACTGTGATTGTAACTGCAATGAAGGAAAAGGTGATCACTATCTTCATTAGCCTTTTTACACAGAATACATCTATTAACTATATAGATACCCCTTTTATGTAGATTGTCTCTAGTTAAGATTTTGTTTTGAAGAGCAATCCAAAAGAAAATTTCAATCTTAGGGATTAGACCCCTTTCCTAGCTTTGGACCAAGGAGGGGGAATTGCATTAGTGTTAGATTTGAAGACTTGAGGCCACTTTATAATTTCCACTTGGGTCAAACCCACAAACAATGGAGTCTTCCTTGTACCCTTTAAGGCAGAAGGCATTGAGAGCAAACTAAATAAACAACATGTCAGGACTAGTCTCCACAAGACTCACCCACCCATCATTCCTCCAATAGTTAAAAATATAACACCCCTAGGTCTATTTGCTTCTTTCAATAGAAAAGGCATCAAAATAAACTTGATTCAACGAAACATCTAGAATCTAGATGTCCTCCCAAAACTTCAACATTCTGCCATTTCCCAATTTCCATTTGCAACCTCTTTAAAGAGTATCTTTTACTCCTTGAACTACATTCCATATAGCAAAAGAGTTAATAATCCCAAGAAGGTTCAAATACTCAGAGATAGAGCAAAGATTTTTTAGATATTTGTGCTTCCATATAGTGTTTCGTTCCTTGTCTTCCTAATAAAGTCTCCACCCTTGCTTAGCTAATAAAGCTTTATCCATAGTCTTACTTTTCCTAGTACCAAGTCCACCTACACATTTAGGTTGACAAATATTATCCCACGCAATTAAACGAAATCTTTTTCTATCTTCCAATCTTATCCATAAAAAAATCTACATATATAACAATATATTACATTTCATATAGTTACAATATTCTATTAACAACAAATGATAATTTTAATTTCAATTATTGGAGATTTTTAGATTAAGCTTTGGTCGAATGTTTAAAAAGTCATTTTTTGGACACATTTGACTATATGCACTATTTTAATGAGTTGTGTGGTGAGTCACACCTTCAAAACTTAGTTGTAGGTAGTTCAATGCCCATTTTACATTTCTTAAAAAACCGAAGGTCTTACGATATCCCATGTAGCTACTACATGTTGATAAAGTTAGCCCTCACGACTACTAATTTGTCTCCCCTAGCATCGATTTTGTCGACTCTATTTTTGGTTGCATTTATGAGGTTCAAATGACAAAAATCTTTCTAGATAAGCATGTTGGCACATTGTAATAGGAAAGCTTTTCATAGAGAAGTTCCTCAGTCTCGATTGCCATTTTGAAAGGGAAGAACACTACACCTTATTTTCAGACCTTACCTTCCATTTCTAGTTAGTCAATTAAAGAAAGATATCAAACTGGACCTAGTTCACCTCTATCCTATGTTTTCTCTAGGCTTTGTGGATTATTTTAAAGCTGTGTCATTTTAAATGGGCATAGCTACTAATTATTTTCAGATTTTCTAATCTAACAAAATAATGCCTTTGAATCATGTTTTATACTCTTTCAATCATCTATAACAGTTTGTGATCTAGGGTTATACTAAGCCGTTTGGTAAATGAAAGATGATAAGAATCTCTTTGAAACCTTAACTAGTACTTCTCAGAAAAAAGTTTGAATAATTTGCCCTACATTTGTAGGACTTTTGTATGTTCTCTTTTCAACAATTAAGTTCATGTGGCGTTTAGTGCTCAATCTTTTGGGGTTGGGTGTTTCTCATTATTTCTAAAGAGAAACTCGATCTATTTAAAAATCTTTAGCGTATCACCTTAGTTCGGTCATTTTTGTGATTTGTCTTTCATTCCCTTTCAAAAAACAATATGAAGAGTAACCTCTTAAATATCAAAGATTGTTTTACAAGGCACACCAAGTCTCGCGCCTATAAAACTTCCCAGCTACCCTTATTTAGGTGTGAGCCTCTTAGGAATCGACACACTACGATATATTTTTGTTTTCTTCCTTGTAGGTTGATTGTTTATAAGTCTCTTCACCAAATAACCATGTAGATAAGATTCACTATGCCTTTCCCTTTCCAAAATATCAGGAGATCGTCAATGTGGCATTAAGGTCATCCCCAAATGCCCTACTACCATTGATGAGATCAAGAAAGAGTACTAGAGGTCTATCACATGTAAAGTAGGTCTTGTGCAAATAAGACAGATATAGTAAAAATAAAAAGGGATAAGAATTTGTCACGTGTCCAACAAATATTAATGCACACAAAACATCAAGAGAGCAAGAAGACGCGATAGACACCGTAGTATCACATCTAAACATGAACATTATATTTGAAGGGGAAAAGGTGACTGAATACTAGCTAATTGTTTAGTATCATGTAATGGACACAACAATCATAACAGACACCATAACTCGACTCGTAACTTGAGGGGTCCACGGTGCTCTAGGGGAATTAAAAATGTTCCAAGTACTAAAGAAGTTCAAATGTTGAGCATTCGAGTCAAATTTAAAACTTATCGAATCATATCAGTCACTTGAGCCCAAACTTGCTTGTTTAGGCATTGTGCCAGTTAAAAAGTCTTTTTCAAGATAATTTTGGTTTATTAAGAAAGATAATTTTGGATCATTAAGAAACATCAAATTTAACAAAGCATTTAACTATAAAACACACAAACAATTAGTTTTGGGGGGTCAATGTACAAGGTATAAATATTTAGTTCAATATCACCTCCTCCTAAACAAATCCTTAAGTGAAATGAAATCCACAACTAATGAAATATGCCACATTGAAACAACCTTGTGCTTTAATCAAAAATCTTGCAATGAATAACTTATAAAGCACATGCGCATATAAACAATGACAATACTCTGAACCATCGTATATTGGAAGAACACTAAAGTCAGCCTACCTTTACTAGTGCTATTGGTGCTTAAAGGACGCTAACACATCAATGGAACCTAAACCAAAAGTCATCATTTTAGCGAAAAGAAACTGCATTACTTAAAATTAAAAGATAATCCTCGAAATTATATTGATTATCTCAACCTTAACTATGTACTATAACACTAGAAACAACACATTCTCATCTCTCCAATCGAAATTCAAAATTATATGTTTCTAAACTGATAACGAAAACGATCATACTTCTGCAAACTTCGACACTTGCATACGAATGGATGCACATAAACTAGCGTCCTTGAATGTATTGTGCATTGCGCTGGCCACATCCCTCGAGGAACGTGAAACTCCCATTGTGGGAATCAAGGAACTTTTTCTCTTACCCTAAATATTTACCAGTTGGGTTACGAACTCGCCACTAATCTCGGAGGTAGTAAAGCCTTGGTAATCAAAAAAACGGTTTGACACAAATGCTAAGAGAAAATAATCCTTGCTGGCAAAATCTTTTTCATGAATGACTAAAATATAAAATAAAACCAAAAATATCCTCAGAATGCAATAGTCCCATTTGACCATAGTGGTTTATTTGATCCCCATCGGATGTAATTAAACGTCAGATCAATGAAGAACGAACATAAAGCACACGAAGAACACCGGCTCTTGGAAGTAAAGTATCATCCCTCTTTTACATAAAAAAAAAGAATTGTTGATCTATGAAAAAAGAAAATGAGAATTAAATTTTACACAGGTGTAACTCAACTGTTGCTTTGCCAGGTAATGTCCAGAAAAAATGTTATGGTCTCAACTACTGCAAGCGACCCTGCAGTGCATGCAGCTTTACTGCTGGGCGCCATGGACGTTAAAAAGAACATTCCCTTGCCGTTCCTCCATACCAACTCGAATATTCCAAAATTACATATGAATTTGTAGAGTTTGTATCGGGGTCTTCCTTCCATTGTTAGGTACCTTAGCAAACGATTGCTCCTAATTTCAGGATAACCGATACAGAATAAATTCAATTCACACCTATTGTAAGGATAACAATTACCTAAATACATAATTAGGTAATTAACAAATTAATATTGGCAACCAAGGTGATGTACCATCTAGATAAAAAAAAACACACTTGAGGTAACAAATCAGATTGATAAGTAATCAAAATATAAAATCTGCTTTCAAATCACAATAGAATGGGCAACGATAAACAAATTCCCAACTATCTCAATATCAACCAAGAATGGTTACATATAGCACCTATTTTATTACATATGAAATTGTGTCCATATTTACAATGCCCATTGTTTGATTAGTGATAAATGCATATCGGCATGTCTTCTGAAGAAATCCCTAACACTTGCCTAATGCAATTACCACCACCATTAAAGTTTTGTGTTGATATGATTTCGCTTAATTATTAAAATAAAGCCCTGCTACGTGCAGTCATTCAACAGAACATGTATTAAAATTTGCAAATACATTCTAGTTTTCAGGTCTCAAAGAGATAAGGTTAATTGTATTAGCTAGGTTTGACGTTGTAAACCTGTTGGCATAGTTGATCTTCACTGAAGTGGAATTTCAATTAAAAATTATAACTGAACACTTGTACTCTTAAATTCGCAGAAGCAATTGGCAAAGCAATTCCCAAGGCTACGTGAAATAAACAATGATAGCAAAATCAAAGAAACTCATAACACTCATTTAACAAACAAAATATGTGAATTCTTTAATAAAAAATGAGTAAAACAGTATTAGTTTTATTGAATGTATGCGAAAGCTGTCTAGGAACTTCTCACCTTACATAGGGTTTGATGAGGAAAAATTAATATATGGCTAAATTTGACCAGAATAATTTTCTTGATTATAATGGCTTAACCATCAAACTAAATGCAAAGATGTAAATAAAATGTACTGCTAGTCCGAAAATGCTCCTCATGCCCCTACAAAATCTTTTTAGTAGAAATCTAATCATAGGCGACTTATAACTGCCTCCACTTCTGCTGGAGTATATAGATGATAAGTGGGTGCAACTTTTGCAATGTCCACATTATTGGCCGTCACCTAAAAACATGTCAACGTAAAATGTCAAATCAAATGGCTTCCAATATCTGTCCACCTCATACATTTAGAGAAAATTACAATGTTTCAATATCCTTTAATTTGTATTGTGTTCAATCGTACTAAATATCTTTCAATCAACTAACAACGAAAGCCTGCATAACTAACCTTATCTTCCATTACTTGCTTTAAAATAGAGAGTGCAGCAGTCTCCGCTTCTTCCAAAGTCATATCCTGAATTGCATACTCTTGAACTTAAATTCATCCAAAAAGTTTAGACTGAATTTCTCTAAACAACTTGCGAACTAAACTTTCACATAGTACCATTCTAGGAATCATACTGTTTAAAACCATATGCAGTAATATACCTTGCGATACTGTTCCTTCAAGGAAATGTCTGCAGCCTCAACTCCAGATCCTATAGATTTTGCATCAGATTGCCAAAACGTACCTGAAGGGTCTGTATAATATCTGTTTAGCAAACAAAACAATTAAAGAATATTAAAACTCAAATGGTTATTATATGCTGGCATCTTTTCTTTCCTAGCATTTTCCACTATGCCAGTGTCCAGGCAAGATCAGGGTTGAATTGTAGGCCAGTTTTAAGTTTCAACAATTGACCAAAAATTATCACATTCCAAATTTCCACTGATACACATAAGAAAAAACATTTCCCAAGGAAAAGAGTGATATCCGCAGTTAGAAGATAGGTCGGCCAGCCTCTTTATTGGCAGTGTTAACTAATGCCCCTCTTATCTGCCGATAATAGTGGGGATGTAGATTACAATTAAAATACTTTAGGCTAACCTGAAAATTTTGATAATTCAAACGCTTACTAAGCTCAACCATGATGAAAGGGAGACGACAAGATTAAAATTTCCTACTGCATGCACAAATTGCACAAATCAGCAGAGACAACAGCCTCGCCTGTTGACCTTTCAGTGTAATATTTGATTCAACGTGTCTCATTGCAGCAGACATCCAGCAGCCTATCATGGGAAGACCAGGTGCAAAGTACTAGAATGCATTGAGTGTGCCACTTTTCTGAAAATCTTTACATTACATTTCATGCATATAGTTGTATGCCACTGTCAAAATTAAAAACCTTGTTTATTTTGTCTTCATGTGAAACACAAGCTTGGAGAGCACATCATTGTGCATAAAGTCAGAATAATAGAAATTAGATTTTATAATTTACAGTCCACATTTAAAACTTTTCAACAAGAATGTTAGATGTTAATTAAAGATTGACATTTCCACAAGTAAACATTTCAAAGGTGTGTCATTCATATACATAACTATGTTCAGCTTTTTCCTTACCAATGTTCTTAGTTTCCTTTGAGCAACCTACTCAGGGTAACTTATTGGCCTTAACAAATCTCAACCATTTCACTCCACACTTAGAAAACCATGAAACAATTCCGGTGTTCAGTACTTGTGCATTTTTTATCTTCTGCGCCAAGTACACGTAACCAAATAAGATTTCCACAAGTAGAAATTTCAAAAGTGGGTCACTCGCATATATAACTATGTTCAACTTTTTCCTTTTCAATGTTCTTAGTTTCCTTTGAGATCCCCCCATAGGGAAAATTATTTTGTCCTCAAGAAATCTCAACTATTTCACTTTGTAATTTGAAAACCATGAAACGACTTCAGCTTTCAGTTCTTATGGAGATGACAGCTTCTACTTGCGGTCATATTTGCCAGAGGTTTACACGTTATGTGCACAGAGGTAAGGTAAAGGTAGTTTTTAGGTCATCAATGTGATAAACACTGAAGTAGTTGTAAGACCCCAAAAATCAAATCTTGGAGGACCCTATGTGAGCCAGGCAACTTTGCCAGTTGAGCAACAAGTTGATAGTTCTTCAAAATTTGGGCCTTGTGTGATTTTTTTAATAATTTATCAATGTTTGAAGAGCTTGTTTACTTAAAGTAGTTTACATAATCATCAAAATAGTAACATACAATGGTCATAAGCGAGTTATGAAAACACACAGCATTCATTACTTCTTTTAGATCAAGGAATTTGAGAAAATCACTACATATTTCAAAATGCAAATTTCTTTCACCAAAATAGGTGTACTGGCATGGAAATGAATAAGCAATATTTGAAATGCTTCCTTTGAATGCACCTTGTGGGTTCAAAGTTTAGGTTCAACTTCTTCCCAATCTACCAAAAATCTTTATTTTTTCATATAAGACATCAAGTATCATGAATGCAAAAAAGCTGGCAACAGCCTTTATATATAACATTATTAAAAGGGTCCTTGAAGCAATAAGACAACATATGATAGACAAGCACAAATATATGCCTCCATGAAAGATTACCAACTACGTGTCATGGACCTATTACTTTCAAACAATTGCTGTGATCTGAAATATAACTGCTGTAAAACTGAACTAGACATGAGTTTGAATGTTGAGCTTCAGCAAAACATGAAACTCAACTACAATCTGGAAACCTCCCTTTTACTTGTTAAATTTTATCTTTATACTCTATAGTTTGACAGTGACAGAAACACAACAAAATATCAAGTGTAATAAAGAATGAACACATTCTACCTTAGTTACTGATTCGTGAAACAAATCCGATTCGGGCACATGAATCGGATCCGTGGATTCATGATTTTTTTTCCCCCAATTATGATTCGTGGAGAATTCCTGTGTGTGTGTTCATACATATACATATATATATACACAAAAAAGTGAGAGAAATATACATAATTTTAAAACTAAATCATTTCATAGTATGAATTTGTGATTCTGGTATGAATCTATGGATCAAAGCCATTATGATTATAAGAAAATAATTGGAAAAACAAAAAGAACAAAAAAGATTAAAAAAAAAATTAAAAAGCAAAAAAAAATCTGGACAAATCCAGACGATTCTGGACACGGATCCGGATCCAGCCTCTAGGGCACGAATATGGTAACTAAGCATTCTACAGAAGAGTTCATGGCACTTTCTGGAGGAGGCATCAACTCCAACTCAGGCTTATAGTTTTTAAGGGCTCCACTAGACTTTCTACTAATAATTGAGATAAAATTGCTTTTCATGCTTCGAGTTTGAGAAGATGTCACCCTCAAAATCTTTATGGGCATGGCTACATGCTGGACTTAGTTCTTAATTTTTGCCACCTTTTTTTCTCTGGTAGTTCGATGAAGGGATAACTGTAAACCGGTATACCATTGGAATTTCTATCGAAAATAAGTTGTTACTTAGCCTGTCTTTAATGAGTACCTATCTCTCATCAACTCAAGGAAGCTGTGCATTTTTAAGACAGAAAGTTTTGCAAGTCAAAGTTTTTGAAATGTACTTTCATAAGGAGATTGGATCTTTGCCTACTGGAGCACTGGCTCAAAAGTTTGTAGGTGTATCCTTTTTAGGAAGGAATGTCCATTGATGCCACCATCAGAATAATGTAAATAATTTGTCCCTTTAGTAAGAGAGATAAAATACAATTGTTGCAAACAAAATATTGAGAAACTCCTAAACTTTATGCTAGAGATAGTTGCAACACTCACACACTGCCGGCGAGTAACTACTCGGCAAGTCCTGCCAAGTGCAAAGCTGCGTGAGCATAAAAGGATTCAAATGTACAACATAAAGTGCATTTGGTTTTTTTGACATGTTTATCGATTGAACCACAAAACACCCTTCCAAGCTATTGCAAGGTCATTTGCAAGGATTTAAGTTGATTTGAAGCAGATTTAGAAGCAAAATCGGATTCTCAAGATGGTTTTCAGATTTGTTTTTCTTTCATTTGTTAAATCATTTTTGCTCTTTTTCAAAAAAAAATTGCATTTAGGTTATAGAAACTCAATCATGGTATTTCCTAAATACTCTAAATTATCTTAGAGTGCAATGTACAAGGATTTCACACCATTTTTTCCTCATTTTTCCCTGTTTTCTCAAGAATCTCAACTTTTACTAAAAGTTCAAACCTTGTTACTTCTGTCTTGTTCTATTTTTCATGTCTCAACTGTCTAAAATTATTTAAACTAATTTAGTTTGTTTGCTAGTTTCTTAATTAAAATATTGACTTGTGCTTTCAATTTGTATGTGTAAGTTGAATGATAATAGCAAATAGAGATTCTTCTACAACTAAGTCAACTTCAATTTATATCAGTGCCTCAGTAGACAGGTGCTCCTCTATATATGTAGGCACATGTTTTAAGAGGGCTAGAGATGAGACTTGGAAGTATGCCTTTCAAAGACCAAAACCTAATTTAATAATTTGCATCAACTGTGAAAAAATGATTTATGGAGGCATAAATTGCTTGAAGTACCACCTTGCAGGCATCACGAAACATGATGTGAGGATCTATGAAAGTCTACAAATGAAATAGAAAGAGAAATGAATGTCTTACATGCTGCCCAAGAAGAGAAAAAATTGCAAAGAGAAAGGGAAAAACTAACTATGAAAGCAAGCATAGCTGAATTTCACCGTGTTACAATCAAACTTGAAGAAGAAGAAGAAGCACTTATGGGCATATTGGGCTCTTTTTGTAGCCGACATACCCGCAAATCCACCACTCCCTTGGCCACCAGTTTTGCTGCTTTTAGTAGAGCACCACCATCAGTGCCACACACACACTCTATTCCTAATTATTTTGTGCACAGAAACACACCTAGAGCACAACCATTATTGGAGAGAACTGGGTGGAATTGGGAGGTGCATAAACGAGTAGACATTGTTTGTATTGATTTCTAGAACTTGAGAAACTTCCCTTTCAATGTGGCAAAAAATACATACTAGCTTAGTTTGGATACTATAATCATTAATGACAATGGCCAAAAAAGGCTACAAATTGTCTTCTCGTGCTAGAGTGGGGAGTAAGTCCTATTGTTTTAGAATGTAGACTGAATTTATGTTCTTTTTTATCTACAGTAATTAGTATATATTATTTTTTGTTGAATTTAAGTTTTTTCATATTTTTAATCAAAACTG
Organism: Cupressus sempervirens; assembly: GCA_028749045.1. NCBI lineage: Eukaryota > Viridiplantae > Streptophyta > Pinopsida > Cupressales > Cupressaceae > Cupressus > Cupressus sempervirens. Next base: position 366,960,921 of record CM053784.1, read on the forward strand.
TGTACTTATGTTAATTTTACTTCATACTCGTAAGTTTGTGACATATGCAGTTGAAAGGGCAAAAGAAGTGCTAGAGGAGCAAATAATAGAATGGAAAAAATTTGGTTGCATGATTCTTAGCAATGAGTGGACAGATAGCAAAAACCACACCATCATAATTGTTTTGGTTTCTTGCAATAATGATGTGGTGTTCTTGAAATCCGTGGATGCCTCCAACAAGGTGAAAACCACTGGAGTTTTGGCTCTAATGTTAGAGCAAGCTATCATGAATTTGGGAAGTGAAAATGTGGTACAAATAGTAACTAATAATGCAGTAGGATATGTGGCAACTAGTAGAATCCTCCAAGAGACATGCAGTACACTTTTTAGACACCTTGTGCAGCATGTGCCATTGACCTTTTGGAGAATATAGGAAAACTAGATTGGTGAGACCAATTGTAGAGGATGCAACGAAGATTACAGAATACATCACACACCCTTGGGTTCTTCGATCTATGAGAGGAACACCCACAAGGAGTTCGTAAAAATGGGTGTCACAGAGTTTGCAATGGTTTTCTAGATGTTGCAAAGTATTCTTAGTTCTTTGATGGCTTTGAAGCAAATGTTTGCAAGTCAAGCGTGACTACACTCAGGTTATTCAAAGAAGCCTGAAGGAAAGAGTGTTTCATACATTGTCTTCGACAAGACAACCACCTAATTGCACAAAGAACTACAAAGATTGTGAAAGTAACTTGAATATTTAATTTTTTATTGTATTCATGTCTTTCATTATTAATTTGTAATTTCAATGATTAATCTTTTTGTACTCTTTATTGTCAGTGTTGGAGCCCTTGGTTAGAGTTCTTTGCTTGGTGGGGATTAAACCCCAACAGGATATCTTTATGAGGCCCATGGATAGGGCCAAGGAATCTATCAAAAATTACAAGGGGGGTAAAAATTACAGGTGAGGTAGCCTCAAACTTGACCCCATATGCGAAATTACTGATAGGAGGAACAATCAGTTCCACCAACCCATTCATGCAGCAAGCTTCCTCAACCATCGTTTTCGTTTCTTGACATTCTACTTGGATTCCAATAGAAAGGTCATGGAGGGCCTCACTGCATGCATTCTATTAGAGCGGGGTTGTTGTTGCACCAAACGACCGATCTCTCAATGCCCGATACAACCACTCAACTTATAGTACACAGAGACCGGATAAGCCCTTGTCACGAATCCCGAGAAGAGCATTGAACAAATTTATAATTATCTCCCCCTCAGTGTTACCTGAGGGTCTGAGGATTTGAACCTGTGGCCAAGCTCTAATACCACTAGTTAGAGTGGGGTTGTCGTTGCACCAAAAGACCGATCTCTAAATGCTCGATACAACCACTCAACTTATAGTACACAAGAGGCGGTTAAGCCCTTGTCACAAATCCCAAGGGGAGTGCTGAACAAATTTCTAACACGTTCAGATGATGATATTCAAACTTGAGGTGAAAGAACTCATTGTGTCCAAATTGGACATGTACCAAAATGCAAGGGGACAAGCTATTTTCTTTAGACTTGGCCAAGAAAGGAAGAGCCGCTCAAAACTTGGATATAACATTTTGAATTTTGCAGTCTTTCACATGTATAATAAATAGATAAAAGTTAAAATATGTTTTCACATTGCTTTATAACTCTTCAGTATTTTATTTTGCATATGCTTGGTGGCGATAAGGTGTAGACGCTCCAAATCTGCAAAAAATTGTACTCCAAATCTTGTGTCAGCCTTGTAGTTCATCTAGTTAAGAGTACAATTGCAGCTTGTTCAAAGCCATCCACACAAAGAAGAGGAACAAGTTAGAGCAGAAATGCCTCAATGACCTTGACTATGTGCAATATAGCCTTTGATTGCCCACAAGAAAGGCAGAGGAAACACCAGCCAAACCACTTGATTTGGTTGACATTGATCCTTACAGTGACTGGACATCACATGACCAGCCTTCATTGTTAGCAGAGGGTGAGATCTATGAAGGAGGGGGTGGATTCAGACTGAATGACATTGAGGGGTATGTGAAGGTTGAGGATAATGAGGAGTTGTTGCCAATGCCAACAATAGTACCATCTACATCCAATATGGAAATCGAGTCACAGTCAATTGTGCCAAGCAAGGAGGCAGAGCACCAGCAGACTCCTAGGACTAGACCCCCTAACCCTTACATGGTTTTTACCAGAGCTTCCGGGAAGGGGAAGAGGAAGATGTGGACTCTTTTGATGTTGTATTTACTTACAGTTTTACAAAGATAATTTTCTATTTCAATTTTGTTTTAGACAATCAAGCTAGCAGCCATCAAAATTCTACGTGGATGCCATTTTGTACCCAATCTGCATTTAAATATATCTAGACTTAGCTTCTTTCTTTTGTTAGTCATTTATGACTTATTATATGCATCTCCTCGTTGAACTTTGCAAAAACAAAATCGGCAATATTTTTTAGCAGCCAATTTTTTTGTTGAGTTTTCTACAGATTTTTGTTGAGCATTTTTTGAGGCCTTGGCAAGTAGTTGCCGAGTCCAAGCTTTTCAATTATGATGGCAGCCATTCAAAGTTATGATATTCACTCCTAGCACACTTCTCACTCTTAGTGCACATAAGTGGAAGTAATAAATAATCTTCAAGTGCCATGACATCTCAGGCAGGTACAACCAGCTAAATGGAAATTTGCATGCATCTAGCTCCAAAGGCAGCTTTGTTGTACATGAATCCTTCATTGCAGATATAGAGGACATGAAGAAATCTTTAAATGGCTATAAAGATATTTTTCAATCATAGTTTACTGTCGGAATATAATAAATTTTAAAAAGCTTACAGTTCTATATTAATATCCCAATCTAGGAAGAATCTCTAACAAGGAACATTTCTTTAATTTAGAAGCTAGAAATTGATTTGCATTTCATCTACTTCAGTGTCCTTGTTTGGTTTTCCTATTGAGTAAAAATTCCTCTTTAATTTTTTTCATGGCTACTAGGATTCTGCGTACAGTTATGGGGATGCCATATTTAAGAAATATTGAGTATGTGAATCAGGTTACAGGTATGTTATAATTCTATACACAGTAAGAAACATGGATAGAGGTACACAGACAAGGCCCAATCCCTAAGCCTGAAGTTCCTCTAATGTAAGTTTTGTATTATGTGTTTTATATGAAGCTATACGTGGTTACACATGTCATCTCCAGAAGCTTGACATATATTGCTTGAGCCAAACATGATGTGCTTTAAATTAATAATATAATTAGTGCATGACACAGCACGTGGGCATAAAAAAATCAGTAATACTGAAGAATGTCAAATTCATCTACTCCAGAAAATCTTTAACTTTATCAAAAGTTACAGAGATAACAGGATAGTGAATCCATTGGTCAATAGACAGTCAACCCAATAACAAATAGTTGCATGTGTTAACACCAGTTAGCTCTTCCCTAGAATATTCAACCCCATGCCACCGTGCCGGGCAATTGTTAGAGAGAAAACAGAATTGTGAAGAGATTCATCTGCATGGAGCCAATCTCAAGACTACGAAGATTACATTTATGGTTTACATCAATGTCTGAAGATAGGGATAATAATTGACAGCATCAAAGGGTGCAAAAATGTGTTTTGGTTTCCAGTACTATGCACATGGCAAGGATCAGGAGCTAACCTAATGCCAAATAGAAAATGGCCCAAGCAGTTTGTAATTGTAGCTTTGCAAACTACAACTACCGTACATGGTATAAACATTAAAGTTTAAGGTCGATAAATTATCCTGCAATACTTTGTTGTCACAATTTTGCTTGCCACTTCCAAAAAACAGTCAAGACTCGAGATGTTTTGGATATTGTTGAGGACACGTCACTATCACATGTTTGGAAATAAAAAATTTACCAGTGCAATTTAAAACATGTCAAAGATTAATAGACACAAGAGCATAGATACGAAGCAGAAGAATATATAGAAGCAAAAGGAAGTAGGTCCTTACAAACAAGGCCCATTCTCATCATGACCTGCAATCAGAAGAGATACTCCAAATGGGCGTGACTGCAAAATTGAAGAGAGGGAACGTGAGAAACAAAATATCTCATAAGCAAAAAAATAAAACAAATATATTTTTCCTTTTAGAACATTATCAAACTAATGCAAAAAGATATTGAAATGTGTATTTAACTAAATTTTTCATGCATATCACACTTCTTAAAATTAATCTCAGAACTTGACCACAAAGGGAAGTAGACATTATTCTACCACTTAGAAGACTGATTTGTGGACCACTACAAACTAATCTTAAAATTTAAGAGGCTAAAAAAATAGCAGGCATAAGTCCACAAGCCATTTATCAAAGCAAAAGTTATACTTGTGTATGAAAACACTAGTCCATGAGTCATGAATCAACTAAAATCTGATCTAGTAAGAAATAATTTTGTCCAGTCAAATGAGAACTAATTACAACAAACATGAGGCAAAATACAATCTAAGCATTTTTATATGGTATATTTTCTGCTTTTGTTTTGTTTCACTGACCAAACATCAAATTTGACAATCTACCAAGAAATGGTCATCAATGCTAGCATCTATCTGATAAATAGTCATTCAAACTTCAAAGCATTAAATATGTGTTCCAAAAAAAAGAAAATTATCAAAGACAAAGCAAAATATTTACCATAAGCATTAGATGCTCCATAGTCCATATTACCGTTGATGTCAGTTTTGTACCACTACATAACATATAGCGATTGAATACTTGATATGGAATATCAAACACTGAATCCCTCTCTTGAAAAGTTAATACTCATGAAGACATGAGAAAAACTCCAATGTTCCTTACACCTGTGGATACTAACTCAGTTATATTGATGTGATTTGTTGGTAATCACATAGGCGGCCTTACATTGTTCATTCAAGGATAATCTTGGACTTTAGGATGATGGTGATGGTTTTGTATGAGTGCTAGATGATGTTGATGGTGGTGGTGATGGTGGAGGGTGTAGCGCCAGATAATGTTGAGGGCTGCGACAATGAGGGCAATAATGCTCTAATGACTTTTACCTTCCTAACTTTCTTAGAATGAAATCCGACTACTCAACTACTTGCTATTTTACTCCTACTCCTATGAATGGAAAGATTAGCAAATGGACAGGGACCGAATTTGATGAAAGCTAACTAGCGGCTCTACCTCCATAGATGCAATGATTCAAGGGAAAAGACTAGTTTACCATGCAAGGCTTCCCAACAAGTCGCTAGGGTGCTAGTGGCCTAGTTATAGATCTCTATCAAACATCCACTAATATCACCATGCAACTATCCATCTACTTTACTCTTACTAACTTTCTTGAAATAAATACTACTTTAACAACTTCAAAGGAAATCTAATTCTTACCATTGGAAGACGAAACCTTGCAACAACACCAAATGTTCTTAATCACCATGCAAGTCACAACAATGATAAAGAGAAGCAATTTTGGTATTATCTTAGCAACAATTTTATCCGACCATTTACAAATGAGAGCAAATAGCCTTATAACGATCTAGTTGGATCCTAGAAACCCTAATTAGGATTGCCACCCCATTGGCCAATGAGATGACACCACCTCATCAATGGACCATGAAAAAAAAGGAAAAGTGGCAACCAACGAGAAGGCACTAAAATGGTAGCCAATCCGAATCAGACACCTATCCTACCCAATAAGGAGAATTTGCCACTTGGGCTTACATAAAATGATCTTCTAATATAGTTCTACCCATTTCTTTCATCTTTTTAGCCAAAGCAATGAACTTAGCTAGCTTGTCGTTGACTTCCTTCATGGGAGGGCAAAGTGTATGTTTCGTCTTGAGCTCAGCTGAATTCATCATGTTGCTCGCTACTTGCAGTGTTTTCTCATGATCCATCTCATATTCTTTCACGTATCTAATAAAGGCATTGAGGGAGGCAAAGGTGCCCAAGTGTCTCTTCTTGATGGCAACCTTCCCCTACTCATCCAATCTTGATCCAAATTTTGTCTCATTGACGTTCTCCTCTTTGATATCTTCGAAATCAAGCGCAGCCCCAACATCGCTCATCATGGTTGAAATGGAAGTGCCAACGTCTACGCTGTGATGTGCAATCTCGTTCTTTACCTCTTCAAGTATTCTCAATCTGATAGTCTGTTAGTCTAGTTTTTCATCCTTGCCATTTGCCATACCTCAGTGGAAAACCCTAGGGTCAATTTTGAAAATTGGTTTTTCTTTGTCAAAACCCTAGTTCAAATTTCCTTGTTGTGTGCTCTAGCTTTAAAAGGGTAATTAAATGTGATTTCCAAATTACGTTAGCGCGGGATGGGTTAACTTTAAGTTTTCTTTTTATAACGATTACTTTTTTTTTTCCACAATTAAAAGCTCTTATTTTCCAAGCTTGACTTAACCATGGTCATGTATCCTAAGTGTTGAATGTAAGATCTAAACTCAAATGAGTAATTTTGGTCAAGCGTCGATCTTAGTAAGATCAACGACTGGCACTTACCCTCAATATGAAGTTGCACGATTTTTATATAAAGCGGGGAAGCGCCTTTGTGCCACATATCACCAATTGACAATATGTCTTATTTGCACTCCAAAAATTTGAAATTTGTCAAATCCTTTTTAGAGGTTGTCAGTATTTGTCAGAGCACGTTCCATTTTCTTGTGATTCTATCGGTGGGCTCATTCCCAGTGGAATGTTCTGTTTTATTCTTGATGCATTGTTGATCTTTTAAAAGATCAACAGTTGGCACTTCACCGCAAAATGGAGTTGCTCAAGTGTTAAACAAAGCAGGGAAGCACTGTGTTGACACTTGTCTATACTGACGTCAGGAGAAATGTCACATATAGCTCTCATGCATGCTTCTTTTCCACCGTTGATCTTAGGAAGATCAATGACTGGCGCTTACCCCAAAGATGAAAGTGAAAAGTTTTTAAACAATGCGGGCAAGCGCCTTGTTGACATTTGGCACATGGTGATATCAATGCCACATTCTCTTAGAAGTATTCCTACTATTGACAATTATCAGATACTAGTACTTGGATGTAATCCTTTCACTAGTTGAAGTTGTTGACTCAGCACTACATAATATGATTATGTTCCATCGTTGATCTTTGTCAAATCAATGGATAGCACTTTACCGCTTTGAGAAAGTGATCAATATTTAAACAAAGCGAGGAAGTGCCAACAGGACACTTAGAAAATAATGATGTCATGTATCCACCCTTCTCAAAGGTAATAATGAAGTCCCTGTTGTGGCAATTGTCAAAACACGTGGCTAGAAAGAAGATATTCTATTGGTCAGTTTAGCTAATTGGGTGCTATTAAGGTACAACTTTTTGCGATCATCAATTTGTACAAGATCAACGATTAGCACTTTCCCGCAATATGAAGCTGCACAAAATTTAAAACAAAGCGGGAAAATGCTAATTTGCCATGTGGCAAGGTGGGACCAATTGTGAAGGACATTTGCTGGCTTATGCCAGGTTGGAAAAAGGTGTTGAAATGGAATGCTAGTTGGATCGCACTATTAAAAGTTTTATTTGCAAAGTGCAGTGAAATTTCATGATCATTAATCTTTACAAGATTGACGAGCAACGCTTACCTGCACTATCAAAATGCACGACATTTAAACAAAGCAGGGAAGCGCCTACTTGACACATGGCCAAGACATTAAAAGTTTTAAAGCAGCTTTGTGCTTTTAAATAAAGTCCTCCAATGCTATGAGATCGACGAATGAATTCAAACCTGAAGCACAACATGAATTTAACAGCTAAGAACATTAATATTGCTCAGAATTCCTTCATGTGATCTCAATGCCCTAGTATAATTTGCAAATTCACCATTATTGAACCACACAATTGCAAAGAATTCTCAGAGTGCAAGGGTTTCCAAAGCTAGGGCACGAATTTCTACAAGGTTTTCAGTGAATTACAGTGCGAATTACAGAGAAAAGGAAGCCTAAAACAGCGGGTAAGTGATCTTGACTTCTAAAAACCAAGAAATTAGAACTATGTGAAGTTAAATCTTCAAAATGCCTCCACAAAAGGAATTCTCCAGTCTCACTTATTATCTTAAAAGATTTGTTCACGATAATTTCCTTGAACAATTTCCTTTGTTTGTACATGAGATAACAAAAGGCAGAGAGCTTATTCCAAAAAGCCCTAGGTTGGTTGTGAGTGAGGGTTTTTATGATAGAGCCAACTGGGTGAGAGATGCTCAAGTTTTTGTAGGAGGTTTAGAATTATTCAAAAATTGGTTTGTCGAACACAACCTAGACACTCCTTTGAGTAATGTTTGAGAGTTTGATATCGGTAAATTGGTGGTTCCTAGGGTTTTCTTTGATAGTGATCTATTGTCTAATATGGCCAAAAAATATGACCATATCACTAGAATTGTAAAGAATCATTTTGGAGATAACCTTTTTAGGGTTTCACCTGTATTGATCAGTGAGGTGTTTAAACTCAACCCTAACCATGCAATCCATGAAACAATTTACATGGATGATCTTCAGGCAAGATATGATGCACGAAGGGCATATTTGAGAGTGGGGCCATTACAGCAACATATTGCTAAGATTGGATCACTACCCCTGGTTACACCAAGCACCCCAAAGCCATTGATGAGGAAATACTTTGTTCCTAGAGCCTAAGCCTTATACTTTACTCTCTGCCAGATATTTGGGATGATGAGGAGTACATCCAGAGTTCTATTGTTCTTATTATAGCTCAAATATTGCAGTTTGGAATGAGCACCATTCTTGATTTTGCTACTTTCCTTTCAGAAGAAATTAATAATGGTTTGGTTTGAATAACTCAAGGTAAGGTGAACAGGCCTTTTTGCTGGTATTCCTTGTTGATGCACATATGTCTTTATAAGGGAGATACCTTCTTTTCCAAGAACATGAAGCTAGAACTAGAAAAGGATGGATAGAAGCTCCCAGTTCCGCTACGGAGTGCTGACATGACTTGGGAAGCCAAGGATGCCAGCTATGTCTGATTTGACAGATATTTTGCTCCAAGGCTCAAATTGCTCTTGAGAGGGGATAGTCCAAGGATTCCACAGCCTCTACTAGAACTAATCAAACCCAAAGACCATGCCAAGGGACTTTTGGTCAGTCATAATTGGGGGAACATAATTCCATATAATGTTTAACCCCATGTTTTGTTGTTTCATGTGCCTCTGAAGATAGGAATTGCAAAATTGCTATGGTAGATTGGAACGATTGAGGAAAGGGATATGATAGGTAAAGGTAAAGGCACTTTTTCCCCTATTCTCACTGTAGCTCATGATTTTGTTTTTGTTAAGAAAGGGTGGAGGAATCTTAGTTTATTTTTGAATAGATATCACATGGCAAAATCCCATGCAAGATACATTGATCCAAAAGGATTCTATGACCTCCTAAGGGAGAGAACCAAAGGTAAGGTTATTACACAACATGTATACTTCCCGGAAGATCTTATTAGAAATATTTTTTCATTACAAGAACAGGAAGTTAGAAAAAAAAAATGGATAGTCTTCAGTAAAGTCTTAGAATTCATTAATGCTTTTGACCCCAATTATTATCCATTGAAAGATAAGTATTGGGGGGCCAAAATGATTGCATTAATGAATAATTTTGTTGTGATAATGCAAACTATGAGTGAAAAGAAGACTATCTTAGTTAAAGCATATCCTGATAAAGCAGCATAAGTGAAGAGAAGGATAAATAGCAGAATGATAGTCACTCCAGGTCAGTTTACATTTCAGAGGACAGGATATATTGTGGCTTAGAATGTACAAAATGTTCCCCCTCACAAAAGGCCAAGACCAAAGAGTCCACCTGACACCAGTGCATAGATAGAAACTAGAATAGGGACCCTCTTCTCATGCAGAAGAGTATTCACCAACTCAAACCCCACTCTGAATAGAAGATGAAGCATCTTTAAGAGAGCAACTAGGACAAATGGGTGGGGAAGGAGATATAGTGGTTACCACTGTTGATATAGAAAGAAGAGTGCCTGAGGAGCCTCCTATGCACTCCTTTGACCTCAGCGTTGCTGATTACAAAGGTAAGGAGATAGATCCTATTATTGCTCAAGCCTCTCATAAATTCATAAATGATGAAAATATTGTTAGATCTAGGGCCTTTGCACAATTTCTATGGAGGAAAAATGTAAAAAAATAAAGGCAGAGCAACCAAATAAATTAGACTCTGACATTGAGAAAGAGGTGAAGGCTAACTTTTTGGAGGATTTTGCCCAATTAACACCTGAGGCCGGAAGGCAGTTAGTTTCAGAGTTGAGAGTCTTAGTTTTGCCTGAATGGGACATAGCTAATGCTATGATTTTTGACTCCATCAGAAAGGAGAAAAAGGTGCAATATAAAATAGAAAAAGAGATATTACAAGCACATAGGGGAATAAAATTTAGTAATGATCATCAAGCCCTGGTCATATGGTCTATTGAAAAAAAAGGAACAAGACCAGAATGCAAGAAATTTCAAGTGCAGAACATACTAGTGCTCTTACAGTGTACAACGCTGATGAACTAGATAGTCAACAGGTTACAAGAATAGTTCATCAAATGTTAAATTTTGAGGACGTGGTTGTTGGGAAGGAGAAAAATAGATTCTTAGAACTCAATGCCAAGTTTGAAGAAATACTCAAGGCATATGAGGAAAGAGGAAAAAAGATACAATTACTAGAAAATCAAATATCCCAAATGGACAAACAACTTGGAAAGATGAAAGTGGGAGAATCCAACAGGCCAAGAATTGTATATCCTCACCCCCCAATTGAGCCATTTATAATTCACCCCCATTATTGAATTACCAGATACCCCACAGAGGCCTGAATTCTATATTGTGGAGGAATTTGAAGAGGAGAAGAATAAATTATGGGAAATGCATGTGGAATTAAATAATCAATACGAAGAGAAGCTTAGGCAAACAATTTTGTACTTAGTAGATAAAATTGATTGGCTGGCTTTTTATGACCAGGTGACAAGAATCCTAGAATTATAGGATGAAATAAAGAGAGATGAAAACAAATTGAAGCCCATTGTGCAGAAATGGAACAAAAGAAAAATGATGATGTTACTATTATGTGTATTTTTGTCATCCAATTACCATGTCATCAGATAGAAATTTTTTTTGATATACTCAGTAATCTGAAAGAGTTTGATGAGAAATGAGTTTGTGTTCAGAAAAGACTAACAATTTGTCTTTCCAAATATATAGCAGAGAAGTTTGATCTTTTTCCTAATGCCCTTAAAAAGGTTGACAAAATAAAAGAAAAAGAAGAATGGGGTAAGGAACTAGATGAGTCATTGTACCACAAAATGAATAATGTTATAAATGAAAAGGGGCATGTACTATGGGCAATGACCAATGAAGAACTTGTCAAAGTACAATTATTTTACAATGCTATTAGAAAATATTTTGTTAAAGTAGAAAAATTTGAAAATTCTATAATAAAAGTCCAGTGGGAAATTCTGAATTTTGATTAGCCTAATGACACTGTTTTCAACAAATGGAAAGAAGAACTTGTGTCTTTGGAACAGGTGGCAGAAGATGATGTGGCAGTTGAGGACTCAAAAGTAACTTTTACCCTAACAATTCATGATGAAGACAGTGAAGATCCCTGAGTTGAGGTTAACTTGCTAGCATCGGAATAGAACACATCATTAGCAAGCTTGATAGCCACATATTCCGAGGAATCAGAATAGCAAAAGAACAAATTATGGAATTCATAACCTTGGAAAATGTAATCGAAAATGGACCCACCAAAAGGATACTCTGATGAAAAGTTTTTCTGTTACACACAATTTTGTCTTTTTGTAACAGCTATAAAATATAAATATCTTTTGTCAAAAGGACAGTTGTCAGTTCTCTAAGCCTGAAGCTTGTTGCATCTCACCCTTTATAAGTGAGATTCTAGGGCTAGAGAAAGGGTCCAAATAGTTGGATCACTTTTAATGTCTATTAAATCGGTCTTTAAGTTTGTTCGGTCCAATATCTTGATGTGAACATTATGATGTATTCCTTTGCAATTGTTTGAAAATACATCCTACCTTACAGCATATTGTTGTTTCATCTTAGTTCATCTTGAGTTTCATGTCAATTGTATTCAGTTTTTAGAAGAAATTAATACAAAATAGACTGTCCTCACCAATGTTTTTGTTGAATCTTGTCTCCATTCTATTACCTGGTTATTTTGAAGTTGTATAAGCAAAGCTTGTCCAATTGAATGCAATTGAACTAAATTGTATGTCAATCCATTATTGCTATTAATTCAATGAATTAAATAAATACTTTAGTGATATTGATAGGGTCTCCATGGTAATAGGAAGGATGTCTGTAAGAATAATTTTCAGTAAGAACTATTGATAATGTTGATTGTAAAGCAATCAATGAATGGACTCTGAATCCCAATGGATGAGGCATTGATCTATTAAAGTCAGTCTGTATGTGAAGAAATCATAGGCAAGCATCAAGCTCAAATCCAAAATCAATTTTATTTTATTGTTTGAAGGATATCAATGTTGGTCAGCACTTGTTTGCATTTTAATATCTTTTAGTTGGCTACAATTGCTAGAAGTATTTGCAAACCTAAGAAGAATTGTGACCAAATCTGCTTCTAAGGGATGTATGTTATTGTAAAATGCTATGAAATGATTGAATGATGTATGTGATGTTGTAGTGAAAAAATCTTCCATTCCTCAAGTATACCCACCTTGGTTTTGCAGAGCCTAAAGAGTAGGAAATGTATCTTGATTTCGTTAAAGTTGGGTCCAGATAAGAAGCACATCCAATTGTTTATAGAAAGTAATTGATCCTTAGATTATTTGTGTTTTTATTATCTTGGTATTGAGTATTTTTAATAGTTGAAAAACACCAACATAGCCAAGGCAATAAACCAAAACACCACCGTACTCAATCCTCCTCCATCTATCAACTTGTCTCTTTCCAAATATTTCTCTGGTAGCTCAATGAATGCTTGTAGCCTGGGAATGGCTAAGTCCTTGAGTAAGAGAAATCCTTCCACTCACCTTAAAATGTTTTGAATTTGTCTCTAATAACCACTAATGACCTGAATGTCGAGACAAAGGAAGGCAAGAAATTTCGCCCATCTTGGATTGTATCATGGACCCAATCCTTGACTTCACGCAGCTGAAAAGATATCTCTTTTGTGTTGCTTCCACTGTCTTGAGGAAGGGCTGCCTAATGCAACTGTTGGATAGGCTGGCAATCTCTCTGATATTTGTTCTCAGCCTCCAACTTTACAATCTTTTCGTTTGCCTTCCTTAACCTTTCTCTGATTGAAACCGTGTCTTCCTAGATCTCCTCACATTCTATGTCATTCGTGATTCTTCCCAAGTTATGCTCAACTATCTCATATTCTTGAGCTACAATCTCATCCAATGCCTTGCTAACAGTTGGTATAGCAATCTGAACTTTTTGGTGACCATCATCATCACTCCTGATTACCTTTGCCACCGTTTTTGCAATTTGTTCCTGGTTCTCGCTATCGCCCCTTTCTACTAATCCTTGGATATCTTCAATTGTTCGAACAATCGCCACCTCGCCTCTTGGCATAAGCATTTGCCTTAACCATAGCGGTGCAGTGCATCTCCTCAAACCTAGATTCAATTCAACTAGCAAAGCATCACCAATAGCCTCGAGCACCTGGCTTATTTCCTTAATATCAATTGGCTTATACTCTTCTTCACTAGTGATTGTCACATCATCTCTATGTTGGTTCTCTAAGAGAGGGGAGTACTCAGTACTGTCACTATAACCACTTGATTTTGAATCAAAGCTCACCTCTATTATAGCCCCTTGTCCACTTGTATTATCTTCTTGGCTTCTAGCCTCAAATATTTTCAAATCACTTCCTCCAAATTTGCTCTTCCTTGAAATTCACTCTTCCTTAAGATTCAGTTTTCAATTTTCACCGCCTCTAAATCAAATAAAAGAGGTAGGACCTCATACAGAATTGTTTTTGATTTTGCATTGTCCTAAGTTGCAACTCTAAATTCTCGCTTATAATTCTAGCCCAATCAAACTTTCTCTTTTCATTTTCAATTTCATCAATAAAGAAGTACATCCAATTCTCGAATCGCATACCTTAAGCTACGCCCATGATCCGGCTGAAAAGCACAATAGGATTGTCATACTCTGATTTGAAATCTGACTTGGTGAGCTTTGATGACTTGGTGACTCCCTTCTTGCTTTTGTGTAACCAATTCTATTTTAGATGAATGAAGTAAGCCTCCTAATTATCCTAAAATAACTTAGCCACCTGATCCATCATTACCATTGTCATGCTTTTATACTGGGGAATATTAAATGCTTCTTTGACCACTTGTCCACTAATGTTGGCCAACACTCTCTTCACTTCATCAAAAATGGACTTGGTAACAATATCAAACCGAGATGCACACTCCATTACCAATTTCGGACAAGGCAAGGTAGGAGGAAACGCTGCCACATGTACAATTTCGCTCTTGTAGATCTTCTTTGCCATGGGGGATTATCTTTCCTTCAATTTATCCTTTAACTATATCATGCTCACTATACTGATATTGGTGTCACTTATTCGCCTCACTTTCAAAAAAAAGGTGGTCTTAGGCATCATGTCTTCCTTGTCTTTTTTGGTATTCGTTCCCTTTAGGTTCTTGCTTGCACTAACATCTACCATCCTAAACACTTATTTCTACCCCTTTGTTCTAAGTGATATGGAGTACACTAATCAATCTCTAACCTTCTTTCTATCAATGGAATCTAGCTTATTTCTACCTCGCCAAGTCCTATCTCTACACTTATCAATCTCCAACCTTCAACCTAGGGGTGGAACTACCACTTATTTCTGCCTCTCTGTTACCTTAGGACGGACTACACTTATATCTCCCAACTTCAACCTAGGGTGGTCTAGCTTATTTTTGCATCGCCAACTGTCCTATCACAAAATCTACACTTATCTCTCCAAACTTCAACCTATCAATGGAATGATGAAGTGGTAGATGATGAATGCAAGAAAAATATAGGGGAAACGAACCAAGCAAGAACAAGGAATAGAATCCGCCTTTAAACCAATCTTCACCTCTAAAATGAATAGAATTTTACCTTAAATCTGCCTTTACCAATAATCGGGCCCTCTTCAAATTCGGATCAAATCTCGAAATTTCAAGCCTTCTTGCAAATAATGATGCCCTAGCAAAAATCAGAATTTTGACTTCCTTGAAATTGCCCACATTTGCCACAAATCAGACCTTGGATCACATAGCCTCTACAAAAAAATCACCCAAGTTGGAGAAAATTCAAATCTGTTCCAAAATCGCCTAGGGCAAGAATTTGCCCAAGATGGAAGAAGGAAAAAATGACGCCAAGCAAGGAAAAAAAATCTGCCTAAGAAAATTGCCCAAGTCTGCAAGCTGCCCTTCTAGAGAAACATCGCTCAACACATGAGGAGGTAGATGGAATGAGGAGATGAGAGAGGGGGGAGCCCCGCTTATACCAAAATTTCCTTGTCCCTCCAAGCTGGCAGACTTGCCCTGGAGGAAAGCAAAAATTAAATTAGCTCTTTATTAATGGCCCAAATTTGAATGCCATGCTAAAATTACTTAGCTAAAAGTGAAATTAACCCATTTAATTGCTAGTTGTGATCAAAAATTGCAAAATAAAATGAGGAAAGCCTAAGAGATGCCAAAATTTTCATTTAAAAAACGTTTTAGCAATTAAGATATCATTAAAATTGAATTTAGCAAGCTAAAATCAATTTTTAATTCTAAATTACTAATCTCTTTCAACATTTAAAGAAAATCTCCTAAGCAATATTTCAACCAATTTAATGAGATTTTGCAATTTAATCCACTTTCAATTTTGCAACGCAATTTTATTAACCAAAATAAATCATTTCTCTAGCTTTCAAAATCGATTTTCCAATTTTAATTTCACTATCAAATATTTCCTTTTTCACTGGAAAAAATTTAAGATTTTCCAAAACAATTATATTTAAAAAATTTCATTTTGAAAATGTCCAAGTCTGTACAATTATTTCCAATTTCCAAAATCCGTCTAAGTCCAAAATTTTGCAAATTTATCCTGCCGAATATTGTTCTAACCATCGAAAATGTTGTCTTTGAAATTTGTTTGGCCTATGGATAATATTACATGTTCCAGAAAATCAAGTTAAGACTGGATGAAAAAACAAATCACATCCCTCCTGGCCTGAAGGCATCTAAGGTGTAAAATTTTCAAATCAAAAACCTCTAGACCACTCCAAAAAATTTGCTAAGGCAACCGAAAAAATTTCAAAAATCCGCAAAAATTGCCAAGGCTTGCCCGAAAAAAGGGGTCCCCAAAACTTTTGGGGCGATGGTGTGAAAACCTCACGACAACTACCCTCACTTTTATCAGAATAAATGAGATAAATTAGATAAGAACAACTATCTGTCACAAGATGGTCTCTATCTGAGTTAACAGCTCCCGGGTCATAAAGTTGAGCATTTGCAGGTTTCTCAAAATCACTTTGAATACCAAACATAGTCACATAACAAGTTAAACACGATCAAGTCACAAATCCAGCCCAATCAGCAAACCTGCATAGGTTGATAAGCTCATCAAGCTAGTTCACAAATTAAGTGAATTTTTTAGAGAATCCAGATTTTTTTGGAAATGTCTCTCCCACATCAGTATATTATTGGAAACAATTTTTGAATAAATAAAGAATGAGCAAGCTTTACACTGCATTGGAATAAGCTCAACAGAATTCTGATGTCTTCAAGCAATAACATTACACTTGGAATTAGGCATAAAAAGTGAAATGACTATGTTCTTACTTCTGTGTTTTTATTCTAAAATTCAAAATGTTTAATAAAGACAAACTTCGTCATAAAATAAAATGAAAGCAAATAAAAGAAATGTGTAGTTTTCCATGGTCAAGAATAACAACAGATAAGAAAATACCCATATTTTTAGTTATGGATATATCAGATTAGTATAAGGTCAAAGACTCAAATGCCAACATCAGAACCATTGATAATCTTGATTTGATGACCTATACTAAATGCTTCAATGCTAAAAATGAGAAGTCTTTATTTAATGTAGCAATAATCATGATATTAATTCTTCTAACCCTTCCAAAAAAGAAAGTGGAATTTCTTCTCGTGAGAACCCTTGCACAGATATCACAATTCCACTTACATGATAAATAAATTATGTTTCCTCTCAGAGATTTTAATATAGCACGTATTAGGCAAAGGAAGATATATTCATTTCAATTCCTTCATTAGCTTTTAGGATAGTAAGTCTTAGCATGATTTATTTAGCTTTTTTGTAACCAGTTTCATACTCTTTAAGCAACCTAACCATTCATATGACTTGACAATTTGAAACTTGTTCAGAGCACTTCAAACAGCAACTTTATTGCTAACAACTAATAACTTTTTCTGTAACTAGCAGTTTAAGAAATTACACCATCAAATCATCTAGATTTCAATGTTGAAATGTGAGTTACCACTTTGGATTTAGCTACAGAAGCTTGCGTTATGTGAAAATGGCCAAAAACGATTAAGGGTTGGGTTTGTTACATACATAACATATAACACGTAAACAAAATAATCATGAATAGATATATGCATAATTGCAGCATAAAAAAGAAATAAGGTTACCATATAGCATCATATAATAAACAAAATCACCATAAAATTTAAAATCACTACAACAACATCAATTTATCAAACTCAAATGTAATGATATATACTCAATGCTCAATAATTAAATAATATATTCAGCAAGCAACGTCATTTGGATCTTTGAAAAGATCAACATCATAATCATCAGCATCAATATTAGATGGTGTAGATGACTAGAAAAACCACAATGAATATAACTCACACTTATACTAAAAGTATGCTATTGGCTATCTAACTCCTTCAAATGAAGAATGTCGAGAAGCAGAAAAATCCAAGTCGCACTCTAGCTCTACATCCCACAGCCTCATCTGCCCCTTCCTAGTAGTTGTTTTGTGGGAAAGAAGGCACAAGTTGGAGTGCATGTACACTTATTTTTCCATCTCTTTTCTAGTTCAATCAGCTATACTTCACCAAGTAAATAAAGGAGTCTATGCTCTGATTTGACTCAAATAGAATAAAAACAACCTATTGAGGCAATTAGAAGGTTAAAGAGTTATAAAATTATGAAATAAACTTCAAATTTGAGACAGCGTCATTCTATACTTCCCTCAAACATGACTTGTCCATGTCAATGCAGCACATCACAAAGGGCTTATTGAAACTAAAAGATTTCCCCCCAGTCACATCAAAGAAAGACTAAGATTATTTACGAACATTTATTGCCACCTTGCTATTGAATTGCCTCCATACAAACCATACATGGATGATGACCATCCTAGAAAGTGCATGCAAGATAGTGTCTCCCCAACCTACACAGGTCACCTTAAGATGATTGTGGTGGAGGCAAATCGGATTTCAACAAATAACTCAAAAATTAACAATTATAAACAAAAAAGAAACATACTTAAGTTTTAAAAAGTAAATAACTGAAGTGTATCATGAAAATTTATATTGTTTCATTTAGCGTTACCAGCTCTAATTTCAAAAATGTTTCATGCAAGCCTTACAACGTGTGGTAGTTTGTAATGAACATTTGAATATTGTCAACATTAGCATACCTATTTGATCCATCAATTTTTTTGCAAACCTTTTTGTAGTATAAGGCCACGCTGATGGATGGATCATTGTACAATGTCTCCAAAAAGATGTATGAATAATGTGTCTCAACCATCATAGTTGCATAATCACCAAAAAATCGGCGACTTTCTACTAATCGTCAAGTTTTTTTTTCTGATAGGAGAGTTTCCCAAATTTAATTGCGACTTGGCTAGTGAAAAAATTGCGAAGTTTTTGTGAAAAAAATCACCAATTAATCACCAAGTTTTTCATAAAAACTCTTTTTTTTTTAAAAATTTTAAAGCAAAAGGTTTATATATATTATATAAAATAGAGAATTACAGTATGCCAATAGAGTTGGGAAGAGGAAGATGTGATTGTAATGATGTATTTGCTTCTAGTTTGACACAATCTATTTTATTATTTTGCTTCCTGCCATCAGCACTCCCCATGGGAATGTGATTTTTTACCCACTAAGCATTTATATATATCTAAATTCTACCTGTTCTTTAGTGTTCTCTTTAATGAACTCATTATATGCATCTTCTCGTTGAATTTTGCAAAAACAATTTTTTTAATTAAATTTAAGCAGTTTTTATGTTCCGGAGTTTTCCCAAGTTTTTTTTGCAAAACTGGCCGATTTTTTCCAAAATAAACTTTTTGGGGCTTGGCGAGCTATTGCTGAGTGAGAGTTCTCCAACTATGGTCTCAACTACTGATCCAGCCAATATGAATTTTTGCATTGTCCCGTTATAATTTGGACAACATTATGAAGTCTCATTTTCTCAATGGCCCATATAAGAATGTCCACAATGAATTGTACATTCCTTGTCTACTCCTTACAATACCTAGCTTACAAAAACATTAACCCTTTAGGTCACACTACAAACACATTGATCAAGGCTCATTTTTGGTATCTTTCCATCCATTAAAATGATGGATGCACAAGTCTCTTTCTCCAAATCCCTAATGGGCTTAAATGAATCTTCTGCAAGTTTCATCTCCTTTGCCAATTTCGCATAACCCAATCTCTTTAACTGTTTTGGCACCTTATTGGTCTTACTTACCGTTTCTCCCCAATATCGCAAAAGAACAACTTGCTCTACCATGTCAAATATTCCACAATAGTTAATTTGGGTCTAAATTGAAGCTGGGTGAAGGTGGGTTTGGCCACAAAATTGTAAACATCTATCACCGTAATCCCTGTGGCAATAAGTTTGGAAAACATTGCATTCCAAAACAAATGAAAACAATAAAAGAGAGTTATTTTGTAAAAGAAAAAAATAAAATACTTTCCTCTTTTCCAAAAATCTTCCTTTGCCAACTTGTTGGCAATGAACAAGATCATTCATACACATCGAAATGCAGTCCAAATATTGTGGAAACTTCAATGATCAATTGATTAATCTTCAACACTGTCTAATGATGAGTAAGAATGATTGGTTTTTTTAATCTTTTTGCAATCAAAATGAGGTAAAACAAGCTTGATATAATGTTTCAAATCTTCTAGTTGTGGCACATTTAGTTTTAGTGCTCACATTTTTTATTTTTCAATCAAACTTTAGGTCAAAAACAAGAAGAAAACCCTTTGTGTGCATGGGTTTCTCAAGTTTTGGCCAAGACCTGCTAAACAGATCTAGTATCACTTTAGTTCACCCTACAATATGTTAGAAAGTAAAGTTCACCAAGATAACTAAGAGGGGTAGGGTGGGGTGGGGTGGGGCGGGGTGGGTGAATCAGTTATCCAGCTATTACAACATTTATCTACCTTATTAATCCTTAAGCATGTGATCAATATAATCAACAACCATATGAAGATACTCATACACAATAACATCAGATATGTTAACAAGGGAAACCCTTGATCAGAGGGAAAACCCCGATGAGGATGGTACCCACAAAATGATGTACTAATATAAAAGTTCATTGTTAGAGGATGGACTCTGTTAGGAGCCAATGAAATACATTCAATACATATTAGTCCCTATTAGGAGACTCCAACCTTGTTAGGAGTTGTAGAAGGCAGATGGACCCACAGTCCAAACAACTTCAAGGGCAAGACCACCAAACTCACTATCCAACTGGTCTCCATATTATTCCTTAGTATATAGCTCCTTCTCTATCCTCTGACCGAACCAAACCTCTTCTAATCTTGATACCAGATCACCAACTTCGCATCCAATAATCCATTGGATCACTTACTCACATTTACCAAACACTTTGTATATCACTTACTTGAATACATACTTCACAACAAGGAAAATATCCTTCCTTTATACCATATCCTTAAAATAATTCCTCGAGTCCGCTTGAGGCTTTCCCAATTAATTATAATAGGACCTCTTTAAGATAATCAATTATTTTACAATTACACAACACTGTCGGCTCGCAGTCACACATGCGACCTCTATCCTTGATTGTCCAACTTCGCATGTTGAGATTCTCTCTCTATTAGGAGATACACTCCAAACATCAAAGACTGCTTCTCAAGTACTCTGTCTGAACACTGTCCTCTGTAAATCAAGAATATCTCCCTCATGTCTTTGACTTTCTATATGCTCTCTTGTCCACTTCATCAGCACACAATGTGGAATATATCCTCAACTGTGCTTGACCTAATCATCAATACACAATCCATATGACCTTGTTCTTTGTCTGCTACTCTGCTAGTTTTTACAGAAACAATACTACATTGACATCAATGACAAATACTGTCATGAATGCAACATTATCAATCTCCTCAAGTGCTCTAGCAATGCTTAGGATGCTCCCCCAAAGGAATACCATCAGCATTCGTGCTAACACAATAGATCTTTGGCCAAATCCAAGTCCATTTAATAGGATCCAAGCTCACCTTGTGGAGACACCATTTCAAGACCTAGATGGAATTCAAGTCAGACCCAATGTAATGCTTTTTTCTGGTGAATGACTAAAAATGATTTCAACAGGTGAAATAAAACTTGTATGTATGCTAATTATGTATGGTATTAATATGTGTGTGTGTGTGTGTGTGTGTATATAATATATATATACATATATATGCGTACGTGCACGCGCGCACACACACACATATATACAAGCAAGGTACCTGCCTAGCAATATGCAATAAGTAAAGTTGATCTCCGCAATCTCAAATTTTAGTTGTGTAATCAAGAATGGTTGTATGGTTGATGCCTCTACATAGCTTTTTAAAATTGACTTTTAAGATTTTTGTCCCTTTCACATACTGCTGTATTTTGTACTGACTCTTTATGAAAAAAGTATGCAGTTTGATCAAATCTTCAGTGTAAATGACTTCATGTTTAGAGTTTAAAATCAGGATAGATGGCTATTAGTATTTGGGAATACTTCACGATAATATATTTAGATCTATAATCAAACGATGAGGGAGTTATCTTCTTAACCCTTCACAAAGACATTGGGTAACTATTTATGTAACTGCTTTTACAACTGTTATTGAAAACTTGCTGTGCCATCTAATATTTATTAATTATCGCCTCTAATAATTTCACCTATTACAGGCAATAATCAATCAACCGGGTACATAAAACATATTTCCAAAGTCAAGGAGGATATAATAAAAATTAATTGATATTAACTTATTAGCATTTCACATTATGTAGTAACAGTAGATTATCACGAAGCCTTGGGTGAAATACCATAGAGTCTTCATCGCCTTCTCCAAAACGAAGCGCAAGATCACACAAAGCTTGAGTTGTGGACTCTGCACTCATAGGCTCACCATATGAAAACCTATGGTTCTGTAACAAACATAACAGACGTCAGCAAGATAAAGCATTACATCAGGTTTGCTCTAAATATGTATCTGTCAGTCAACAATTGGATTGCACCTGAGTTTCAACTCGTGCATGTTCAACAAGTGTGCGGGCATCAGCTATCAATCCACTCATTGCACATCCAATATGTTCATCAATCTCCATGATTTTCTCCACACTGCTTGGCTCCTAAATGGGAGAATAAATTTTAGTTAACAAAAGAAAATCCCTTCCACGGAAACTATATGATTATACCTGCCAAATATCATAAGAATGAGATCACAGTACTAACTAAAGAAATAAATTGAAATACCTGAAAAATCATTTAAAGAAATTACTTTCAAAGTATTAATGTCTTCAACATCAGAATAAGTGATTTCTCTACAAAAGTTGAAACAACTAATTTATGAAACAGCAGTATAGAAGCAGAGAAATACAAATTGAAGGTTCGATAAATTGAATAAGCACTTGTCAATGAGACAGCTCATGTAAAACCATAGCAGCAAAAATTGTTTGAAAAAATAATCGGATTCTCCAAAAAAAAAACAGTAAAAAATTGCAGAAAGAGAGACAAACTAATGTTTTAAACTTATACTATTTCCATAGTATAGAGATATTGAGAGCAAATAAAATAGAATTTAACCCATAAATTGTAGACAATAGATTCTGTTTTTTGTATTCATGTTGCTAATTACATAGGCAAGTATTCAGTTAACTAAGACTATGATGTAACTAAGATCAAATTTGTCGGAATTTTTAGGAAGGCAGTCACCAAATAGTTGTCTTCTGAATCAAATAACTGAGATCAAATATTAATCAGACAGTGGCCATTGTTCTAGTAAAAGTGGAAGCCATTTTGAAGTGATCCAAGACTTTCATTGTGATTGAGACAAGGAGTTTTATATGGGTAGTTCAATTTTTGAGAAAGCTTATCAAATCATATTACACAATTCAATGCTTTATATTTTAAGATGGCAATTAAGAAGTCCCTTATATTAGGTTGAGTTCAACAAAAGACTTTTATTTAGTTGAAGTAAAAGATTAGCAAGCGACTGGTTTTGGTAATACCTAGCATTCAACTGCTATTTTATGTGGACAAAAATATTAATAGCATTTTACGTACAGAATAGAGCATCTAGTCTAGCCCTATAGTTCCTTATTCTAACAGGCTGATTAATGGCACTGGTTCTCACCCACCCTGCAGCAATAAAGTGGCCATACTAGAGTCTCCCTCCCCGCCCCCCCCCACAACCATTCATCAGCCTGCTAGCCCTACCATTCTAAGGCCCATCCTACCCAGTACCATTCATTAAATTAAATCTATCAATTTAAATTTAAAATCATATATATATAGTAAGAATTGAATATAGTAATTATATATTAAAAATAAATATATAAATTACAAAATTTACATTACTTTTACTTTTAATTTTTAATTTATTATATAAGTGTATATATAGTCAATAACAATTTAAATTTAAAACAACTCTATTATATTAATTATAATTATAAACTATAGGGGTTCCCTCGTACCCCATCAAAGTGCCATATTTAGTAGTACATAATATATATAAAAATATATATTTATCAGTAATGGGCCAAAGCCTAGATTAGTTATTATTATTTTTTGTAATTAATTATTTTTATGTGTCAAGCTCGAGTAGAATCAAAACCAAGAAATCCCACATGGGAGGCTAACAAGTTATCGTTGTGTTGAAGGCTCTTGCCTCATAATATATATAATTTTAAAATTACTGTACAATATTAATTATATACTTGTTCACGTTAGAATCCATGCAGACTGTGTGTAGAGAGCTTAGGTCATATCAAAGCCACAATTTAGAACAAATTCAATAAGCTGCTGCAACACTATCTCACATACCCCCTGCGATTTAATGATTGACGCCCTTTCAATTTCAGTTGATAACCACCATTGCTCCTCCCACTCCTCTGTTTGCAGCTTCCCAAATGTCAGAAAGAAAATTAAGGGGCAAAATAACAAACTGTTCCCACACCAATTATGCAGTGACTTTGAATTGCCCTTGAATTGACCCTACTTCTAAGTGAATTGACAAATTTGCAAATTCTTATTGGGTTTCAGATGTTATTGCATCGATTTTTCCACCTTTTTGCCATTTCTTAGGGATTTAACGCAATTTCAATGCATTCTAAACAAAAATCAAATTTGGGTAATGATTGGTCAATGATTTTTTCACCAATCAAGATTTTTTCAAAGAAAAACCTGGCTGGCTACAGGATTTGTGATTAATTGAAATGAATTCATGACCTTTTGAAGATTATTGCTTCTCTATGTAAAACCATGAATTTCAGATTTCTGAAACATGGGAAAGAAGTATTTCAGACAGCATAAAACACATTTTCATTGCATATGCTCCATCCCTTGTATCCATATTTGAATAGGTTAGAAAACCTAGTACATGTGTCTAAAAAAGTAACACGAAGAAGAGGACATCAAATTTAACTTTAAGTTGAGAAAGAATTATACACTTTTGCACTGTCATTTTCATCACTATCAAATTCTTAATACATTGAACATAGATTGCTTATTTTAGTTCCAAGTTCCAGTGGTTCAATAGTGCATATATAAAATGAATATACAGGATTACTGTCAGCTTCATGTTACATTTGATTTTCCATTCATCAACTCTCTAATTACTGTATTATCTTTGAATTGCCACCCATCCCTCTTACCATAATAATTATCAACATGTAATTGTTGATTTTTATAATCGGAAATAAGATTAACAGCAAACAAAAATTAATGGACTCAAGATACAGCATCTTATCCTGAAAAAACCCTCCAACCTGAGAAAGAAAAACCCAGCCACAAATAAGTTCCTTTATCAATATATGTTCCTTTTTTTCTATGCAGATGTGTTGAGTTTCCAGATCTGCTGCAAGTGTATAAACACTGCTGTGATATTTGATATGTGTTTTTTCAAATGCAATAATCACTTACATTTATATTGAGTATAAGCCATGAATAAACATGTCCCTTCATAGGACATGTCTATTTGTTAATCAGATAATTAATATAATAATATATATGTTTATCTGATAGAAGCTATCAAACATCAACACTCCCTCTTAGCTAGGAAGGATAAACACATATTACCTCAAAATAATATCAAGTTAGCAAGATTAAGGATATCATCGATCCATCATTTTGATATCACATTTGATATCAAGAGTATTAGTCTCCCAGAATATCAACATATGATATTCACCAAATACTCGATAAGGTTTGATATCACATCAGATATCAAAAGTATTGATCTCCCTAAATACATGATATTCACCAATTACTAAAAAATGTTTGATATCAAGAGTATTGGCCTCCCATAATATCAATATTATTCACCAAGTAATCAAAATAAGGTTTGATATCACATCTGATATCAAGAGTATTGGCCTCCCAAAATATCAATGATATTCACCAAGAACTCTTTCACAGGAATGGCCTTCCAGAATGTTGGGATGCAAGACATTCACCATATACTCAATTTGTTTGATCTCATAATACAAGTTATTGTAAGATCGTCACCTTACAATAACTTTTGCAAATACAAGTGACATCATTTGGAAGTTATCACTTCCTCATGATGTACACAGGGGGTAGGCCCATTAAAATCACATAGTCACAAGGTATATTCATGAGTCACAGTCCTCTTGTATGCTACAATTTATTGATTAATGAAGAATCCATCTCAACAAGGTTTACTCCCTCTGAATCAATATGATCGAGGTCACCAAAGGTTTACTGAATCATATCCTCTATCTTCTCACTCTCTTTCAAGGTTGCCCGAAATGTCTATCTCCCACTGAATCTCTATCTCCCTCTTTTTCCTACATGAACAATCTCGGAGGAAAAGATCAAGGTAAACAGCTCATATTGAAACATATAATACGAGAGGGACTCTAATTGATAAGATAAATAAAATATTCAAGGATCATAAATACTTATTACACATCAATTTTACATTTAATAATGTCAAATTTATCAAATCTCTTTATTAGATAAAAATATCATCCCTATATATATTTGCTACAATATTAATGATATAACAAACTTATGTAACCTATTTCATAAGAATGTGAAAAGAAAAATAATATACCATTACTTACAAGGTCGGTATCCAAGTCCTTACCTTACTCTTGCTTGTTATTTATGGTTCAGTCTCACAACATACTATACTGATACTAGTCGATTGGTCCTTGAGATTTTATCTATTCTCTCTACGTAAAATCATATTATATCCATAGGTGAAACAACCTAAGCAATAATAATTCTCATGTCTTATTTGTGCTTGATCCATTACTCTCCACCTTATATGACAAAAATGAATTTGGTGTCATACTGAATTGAATATTAATGAATGTTCATCCTCTTAATTGAATGGGATATAGGGTTAAGGTGCCTAATGTGCCATCAATTATTACACCTCCCTATTTCCCAAACTTATTTCAATTCTATTTTTCTTCCATTTATTTTGCACTTATCAGCAAGTGTACCTTAGCTGATCGCATGACAGTGGGACAAATTTGTACTCTTTTTTATCGGGTTTCATCCAAACACATTTTAAAGTGGTCCTGCAATAATTAATGGTTTGTCTTTTCATTTCCATGTATCGGCTGGTTTAAGGAGTTTTGTACTTTTACTTTAGTATATGTTTTGTATTATATGGTAAGCATATTTAGATACATTTTATCTTTACGTGATTTGTAGTGGGACTCCTTCCCCCTCTTCTTACTTTCACTTTCCCTTTTCAATTCCTGCAGACCTTTCCACAGTGGCAGTATATATTACAAGAAAATTTCTTTTACTACCAATGAGTCAAATCAAAGTTATTCTTTTTCTTCTTAACAAATGCTCCTCTAAAACTGGTATATATGAACTGTAACTACACCCAATAACTTTGAGTCTTTATCAATTGGTCTTTCAATGATTGCAGTTGAGGCAAGATTCCTCCTTATTGGATTATCGCACCATATGATCACTGGTGAGAGGTGAGTGTAGTCAAATTTATATTTCAATTACAACACTCATTCTTGCCTATTGTTTTATGCTCAAACAGATAGCATCATAGTGGTTGAGTAGAGACTACTCAGGAAGTAAACTAAGAAGAAGAAGAAAAACACTTAAAGCACCTCCTTCGATTGGCTCTATGGTCCATCATTATATTATTTTTTATTACGTTTTGATATCTTTTTCTTCAACGTTTCAAAGCTCTTACCTGCTACTTCTGTCCACTTAAACTAACATTTAATCCCCCCTTTAATGGTGTTTAGGATTGGTGCACACACATGACTAAAATTCCTCTGGATCAATGAGACTCAATAATTTCTATCTTCGACCTTCTCTTTGATACATTTGTTGTTGGCTCTAATACCATGTTGAGTTACTGGATCTACTTAAAATGTATTAACACTGCCATGATATTTGGTATGTGTTTTTTCGAATGCAATAATGACTTACATTTATCATTTATATTAAGTATTTATCAAATTTTATATATATATATATATATATATATATATATATATATATATATATATATATATATATATATATATATATATATATATATATATATATATATATATATATATATATATATATATATTATTTTTATTTTTATTTTCTCTCATATATTTATATCTCAATTATATCTCATATAATTATATATATGTTTATCTGGTAGAAGCTATCAAACATCAACATGATGAAAAGCAATACCAATAAAAGAACATAGCATATATATTTCTGCAAAACAAGAAGTCCACGTCTAGATATGCTTGACCCAGCTAAAACACATAACCCCTGGACATGTGAAATGCCAAGAAGAAAAGGAATGTCACAATGCACATAAAGTGTCAACATTACCAAATATAGTAGTGCCAGAACTCATGGCTCTTTAATGAGTTCAAGCAATTGAAAACAAGAAAGAATAAAACCACTTCAATGTCTTGAACCGACAAAGCACATGAAAGGATAATTGTTGAGAAAAATAATTAATAGAGAGATAACTAGCTGACTAAATCGAACATCTCAAGATCATATATATAAATACTTAAATGAAACGATAGCAATAGAATAGGAATAAATGGACACATCGCAAAGAAAGGAGAAACAGCAACTTGAAATGGAAATGACAGCTTAGATATGGGAAAAGATGTCTCCCGAACTAAAACACCAACATTCACTCTTAGCTAGGGAGGTATCTTTCCAAAAATCCATTTCATGGAATCTCTCAACATGACACCCATTTGTGGAAAAGATTTCTATTGTGAAATCTCTCAATGTGATACCGTCATGGAATCACTCAACATGACGTCCACCATGGCTACTCCCATGTGTGGAAATGATATGATATGATAGATTTTAATGACGTCCACGAGACTAAAGTAGTCTATGGGACCCATGCAATCGCCCTCCCGAGTCAGGAGCCAAACTAGTCAGTTGCAAAGTTTTGGTTAACTTGTCTCTTCTTCTCTGAATTTTGATAATCAACTCCGCTGTTCTCTTCACTTGATCTTCCTCAAATAAATAGTTAAAGTCCTTGTTTTGCAGAATTTTTGTATAATCAGATCCGATGTCGTTGTAAGCCAAGCATTCCATGACAAAGTGTTGCTCTGTCTCCACTGTTCCCATATTGCAGAATAAACATGTTCTGTCTGCCCACTCTTCCTTTGGAACTTGCCATCTACCAGTTTCACATCGCAGCTGATGTGAACTAGTTCTAATTTGTGCCATCAACATTTTTGCTTTCCAGTTAATAGGTGCCCTTATATAGGCCTTTTCATCATGACTAGAAGTGGGATTAAATTCTTTAATGTAATAAGATTTTTTCCTCCCTATGTGTCTTGTCCACAAAATATTGCAAAATTTTTCATTGACAAACTTTTTTATTTCTTTAATGTTATCCGGGCAAGCTTTGATGTTGATATCCCATTTTTGCATCCATTTGTCATTTTGTTTCATCCATGTGCTTTTCCGCCTCACAAGTTTTTCCTCTATTACCAACTTGGGCCAACGATGTGTTTCTAGACCTTGGGTTTTCTTTAAATAGCTTAGCATTCGGATCAATGCGACGGCTTCTAATGGAAAGGAACCCACCTCCGCCAAAAGGATTTCATACGGAACTGTGCTCTTGACTTTAAGATTGCATGTGATAAAGTGTTTTTGAATTCTTTCTACTTGCCGCCATTTCTGTTTGGACATACTACCGCCCCACACTTCACATCCGTATAGAATAACCGGAGTGACCAGCAAACCAAACAGAATTTTCATGGTCGTCCAATCCCATAATCCTGCATTCCTGCACTTGTTTTGTAAAGAGTATAACGCCTTCCAGCCCCCTTGGATCCTTTTCGATCTACAAGTATCCCAGTTGAGTTTGTTATGAAAATCGATGCCCAAGTATTTGTACTCTTCCACAATCTCAAGGGGGCTATTTTCAAACAGAAACTTGTCTTGTATGCCCCTATTCTTCTTTAGTGAGAAGATCATAATTTTGGTTTTGCTAGAGTTAACTTGCATTCCTACATCATGGCAAAAAAATTCTAGTGCTTTCAAGTGCTCTTTCAAACCTTTAGCTGTTCTAGCAAGAATTATGAGATCATCTGCATATAAGAGCAATCTTATCACGAAGTGGGCCAGCTGCACCCCCTCACCATTGTTCTTGTTTATCCACTCTTCTAACTTGTCAATATAAAGCCCGAATAGTGTTGGAGAAAGTGGACACCCTTGCTTAACCCCGATGTTGCTGTCAAAATCTTCTGATATCCCTTCTGTCGTTCTGATTTTAGCTTTGACCTGCTCATATAATCTGTAAACCGCTGACCTAAGTTCTTTAGGGACATCCAACTCTACCATTCTATCCCATAGTTTATTACGTGGCACTATGTCAAAAGCTTTTTTAAAGTCCACGAAACAACAAAAAGCCTCGTTCCCCGAAGTGTCCCAAACTTTCTCTATCAAATGCCTGAGAGTGATGCCGTGATCTATAGTAGAGTGTTTTGGTCTAAAGCCTGCTTGCCCTTTTGCACGCTTGCCTTTTGTTTCAGCCCAGTTGCTGATTTTTTGTTCTACCAAACTACCAAATAACTTGCCAAATAGTGGATTGATCATGATGGTTCGGTAATTAGAAGGATTGTTTATATCTCCACTTTTGTGGAGTGGGATCACCACACTTGTAGTCCATTTTACAGGGAAACCTTCTCTATTGACACTGTTGAAAATCTTAGTGATGTGTGGTGTGAGGATTTCAGCACCCCATTTTAAGTATTCTGCTTGTAGCCCATCTATATCTTGCGCTTTACCAACAGCTAACCTCCTGATGCCTTGAATAATATCATTTTCACTGAATAACTCCCCTGTAGTCTCTGTTTCCATGGTACTATGCTCTCTTAGATCACATTCGTAGAGAGTCTTGGCATATTCCAGCCATTTGGTTCCTGTTATGTTATTCACTATCTGAGTTTTTCTCTGTTGAAGCTCTTTCCAAAATTTTCTGGGGTTGTTTTTACCAAGATTAATCAACTCTATTCTTCTCTTGTTCACATACTCTTCTTTCTTCTTTTTAATCAGTTGATTATACTCTTTTCTACTTTCTTTGTTCATGTTCTTTTTCCAATTCCTTTTTGCCATTTTGCACTCCTCATCAAACCAAGGATTGGCCGGAAAAGTGTTCTTGGCTTCTTTTGTGGCCCTAGATCTTTTACACTCCTCCAATGCTTTAATGATAGTAAGAACAAGATTATCCTTGTCCATGAAATGTTGTTTTTCAGACTCTAGATGGTTTCCCGAAACCCTAGACAGCCGCAAAAGAGAGTCTTGAAAAGTATCATGGTTTTCTTGTGTCATTAAAACTTTGCCAGTCGGAATCATCTTCCTCTTCTGTAAAAGTTTTGGAACAATATGTTGATCTTTAAAGTGAGTAGTCACCCTTATCAAGATGGGGTTATGATCAGATTTTAACTCCATGGGGCAATCTTCTATCTCAAAGTTGATTATCTTTGCGACATAGTCTTGTGAGCATATAACATAATCAACAACACTTTGTCCATTGTGTCTTTTGCATGTGATGCCTCCTGATTTAGGCCACTTTTCCATACCATTGCATATAACCATGTTGTATAGGCAGCATAAGCCTAGTAATTCAGCACCAAAATGATTAATCTTTCCCATGCTATCCTGTGAAGATCTTTCCCATTTTTGTGTCCCTTCTTCTTCGAGCCAAACTGGATCTCTGCTTTCATTGTAACTCTCCTTAAGATTGAGAGTTTGGTTGTTTGCTGTTCTAGCATTAAAATCCCCTATTAACATTATTTCCCCTAAAGAGCTAAAGGCTGTTATGTCTTTTTTTAGCGCAACGAACGGATCTTCTCGATCCAATCTATGTTTTTTATATATTTTTGAGCCTTTTGGAGCGAAGTAACATATAGCCACCCTTGTAGAAATCTGATTCTCTGTTATTTTTATCCAAATATACTGCTTGTTTACATCTTCTTTCTCTAAGTTTACAAATCTGCTCCAAGTTTCTTTTATTAGAACGGTGATGCCTCCATGCCCCTTACCATTATCTATCTTTTCATTCCACAGTGATACCTTCTTATACCCTTCAAAATCTGGAACTCTACATCCATCATGTTCATGAGTCTCGGTAAGCATAATGATGTCATTATCTTTAGCTATCGGCCCTAACCCAGGTTCTCTTCTCCAAGGATAACCTCTACAGTTCCAGCTAACTATAGTTAAATGTCCCTGGGTGGGCCCAATTTCCTATTTATTGCGTGTGATTTTGTCGCTGATTTGGGCTTTGCCATCTTGTAGCCACGCCCACTTGCCTTTTCCTCTTGCTGTTTTCACTTTTTCCCATTCCTTCCTCCTTTCTTCTTGCTGAGTTACGGTGAGGTCATCATCAAGATATATGTGTGTGCCTCTAAGAAACTTCCTCTTGCTGAAAATGTTATTTTTATCTCCTATATTCTTCATTGTCACTCTAACATGTCTATCTTTGCCTCCTCTAATCCATTTTCCGATTCTTTGAGCTTGTATGGTTGTTCCATGCCAGTCTAATTGGTCTTTAAAGAAGTCTTTTAACTAAATCCGTTGTTTTCTCCTGTTCTCCATAGTCTCGTAGCCCTTTGACAACGATATTTGTTGCTTTCTCATTTCTTTCTTTTTCCTCTCTAATCTGTCTCCGAACTTGTTTTTCTATGTTGTCAATAGGAGTGTTTGCTGGCCCTTTTACTATGTTGGCCCATGATCTAACTTCTTCAATCTGTTCCCTGAGTTGATTCTCTTTTATTTCCATATTGGCCATGGCATCTTGTATATTTTTCACCATGGCATCTTGTATATTTTTCATTTGCGAGTTTTTGTCTGCTTCTGTAGCCTCTCCTTCTCCCATAGTACTTGCTGCTGTCCTCTTTTCCCCTACTTCTTTCTTTAACAATATTAATTCATACTCTCCTTTTTCCATATTAAATTGCAATTTTTGAATTTGTTCTCTAAGTGACTTGACCTCCGCTGCCAGCTTCCAATTATCTTCAGTAACTCTTTTCATTGTGATACTTTCTATTTGGTTCCTCTCCTCAAGTGCCCACACCCTTTCCTTCATAGCTACTAAATCGTTCACAAAAATGTCTGGATACCACGTCATAGGTGTCCTTGTGGGGCTGTAATTATTCGATAGCCCATCCTCCACTGTGTCTATCACCTGAGAATTATCTGGCTTCCCTTTACCGTTAATATCTCTGATATTATCAAACTGCTTAATTGTTTTAGAGATTTCAATCGGCCTCAGACTTTGTTCTCCCTCCCTTGTGCTGTCTGGGGTTTGTGGAATCGGTTTCGGAAGTAAAGCTGCTAACTTCCCTCTTTTTGCATTTTTAAACTTTCATATCTTTCTCCGCCTAATTATTCTTTTATATTGTTTGGCATTCACATAGATGTAGTTGCCTCCTGTGAGTGGTCCGCTGGCTTGTGATAAGCTCGAAGTGTTTGTGGATAAATTATCATTTGTCCCTCCAAGATTGAATGAACTCGTGTGTCCGGCTGAGGGTTCTGGAATAATGAGGAAGCTCCCTTGATTCCACTTGATGATGCTGCTGTGCATTAAACTATCTCCGTATGTCAGGACCAAGCCACTATTGCCAGAGATGTACACAAGCTCTCATCACGGAAGCACTCAATGTGATGTCATCATGGAATTTCTCACAATGTAGTTCATCTTGGCTACTCCCATGTGTGGAAAAAAGCATATACAAATGTGCTCATCATGGAGTCTCTCAACATGACATCTGCCATGGCTACTCCCACATGTGGAAAGATCAATGTCTCTCAAAGGTTATATGCATTAAGAGCAACATCTCTCAAGGCTTCCACCTCATGTTTCTCCACCCTAGAGAAATATGAATTCAAAGAGCAACATCTCTCAAGGGATTTCACCTCATATTTCTATGTCTCATAGAAATATGAATTTAAAGCGCAACATGATGTTGAGACTCCCTCTTAGCAAAGACTCCTTAGCAAGGGCAGCATCCTCACAACTTTGATTAACACACAATAAATTACAGTTGGTTTCAATGCTTGATCAAACAAGGAGCTTTCAAAGTCACACTGCTTCTCGAGCTTGCTAATCCTATGCAAAGGACTTGACACTCTCCATTTGTTGCTCAAGTTTCCTCTAAAACTTCTTGAGCCTAAAGAGATCCTTCCTCTTTAGCTCATTAAGCTTTCCCTTAATAGTATTCTCCAGTCTCGACTTCATCTTATTCTCTAGCACATTAACCCTTTGATAGATCACCTTGATGGCCTTTAGTTCGAATATATCCCTTTGATCCCCCTCGGATGAGATGGTTATGAAAAGATTTAAATGTTTGTGAATCTTTAACCCGATATGAAAGAAGAGAAATTGAAAAGTATTTGCACACTTGAACCAAGTAATATATTGGACATGTTTGGCCCAAGGCAAAGAAAGAACATAGAGATTGCAATTGTATCCAAATACAAGTCCATGGTATAGAAATTCTTGCCCATAACTCACACAAGATGAGTATTGAGTGCCTTTGTCAATGAGTCCTCGCTTCCATCTCCACACAATTGATATAGTAGGAACAAAATGCAAATGTCCAATGTGAACACTCTCTTGATCTTGCCAAAGTTTCCTTGATAATGTTGAATCAATAAGCCTGGAATTATACCACTGTAGTGTCTCTACATGCATATAATTTCCAATTGTCAACATTAGAAAGTCTTGACAATAAATATTGCAACATCAAACCTAATATTAAAAGGAAGCTTCCATTAGTATAATCAAATAATATTAATAATAACCAAATAATCTCATTGCTTCAATATGATAATTATTAAACTACAACAACTGTAATCTTTTATACTTATTTCAATTATATCATGGGTAATAGTAAACTCACATAATCTTGACACAGATCTATCCAGACATATAATACTCAAAAAAATATCTAAAAAAAACTCCAAGTAGACACAATATTAGATTTGATAATAGAACTTACCTGTAATTTTGTCTAGCAAGAAACCCGATACACGCCTCAAGCCTTATCATCTTCCATGTTGTAGTTCCTTCACGCTGGAGATACGATCCTGCAACTGGGACTCCCTTCTTGAATCTTCGTGTTTATCAACTATATGTGTTGAGCTTTAAATATGGAAGATTGATTACTCCTAGTAGAAAGCTCTTACGGCAATGGAGATAAATTGGAAGCTCTAACATGCAAATTCGCAACTCCAACTATTCACTCTCCTTTCTTCCTTTACCATGATTGTTGATCAACTTCTCTTCCTTGCAAATTTGTATTCTTGTGCTTAAGATCAAGGTAAGCCCTCTAGCAATCCAAAACTGCCATAAACAAATGCCTAAAGACGTTGATCATCAAATATTAGTCATAACGATGTTTAAGAATTTGCATCAAGCTTTTTGTTTCGAATTTATGGCCACTTTTCTTTGCCATGAGTTGTTTCTCTACAAATCTGCGATTGTCATTCATTACCATTGCAATTAGAATGGGTATAGGACCAACCATTGTTATCCATAACATTAATTTTTGTATTCCACTCAACAACAAAAACCAAAATGAAGACAACCACATCCAAGGATATCCTTTGCCTGCAATTTTCATTTGTACATTCACAAGTTCTATATTGATAAGTAAGAGGTAATTTGCACAGCAAGTTAAATTGTGATATTGCTATCAGGATTTAACTGTGTGATTTTGGGTCAAACTCATGGAACACTAAGCACTCATTGGATCTAGGTGATGCTCACAAGGGTGAAGCACCGGGACTTCCCGGGAGGTCACCCATCCCAGTACTACTGAAGCACCGAGATACAATGAGTGCTTAGTGTTCCATTTATTCTCATGCGAGATGGATTCATGTTGAATCACTACTCATGAAACATGGGTCAATGAGTTTGACTCAAAATCACACAGTTAAATCCTGATAGCAATATCACAAGTTCTATATTTTCCACAATACTAGCAATTAACTTGACCAAACATTGTTTACTAAAGAAGTTGTTAGCTTGAATGCTAATGATATTACATTGGGGGAGTATCCTAAGCATTGGAGAGTATTCACATGTTGCATTCATGACTGTGTTTGTCATTGATGACAACATAGTATGGTTTCTATAAAGACTGGTAGAGTAGCAAACAGAGATATTAGTCGTATGGACAATGATTTGATTGTATGGTGATGCGCAGTCATGTACATCTTCTACACCATGTCCTGATGACTTGGTTAAGTGTGCAGAGTCTAAGTCGAACGCGTACAGAAGTTGTACCAAATTTACAGAGAGCGGTTCAGAGACATAGTATTGGGAAAGCAGTTCCTAATGTTTGTTCACTATCTTACATCTGAGATGTAGTAAGAAGATGCGCAGTCAGGCAGTGACAGAGGACAATCTACTAGTGACAACAACAATTGTGTAAGCCCTAGTATAGCACATGTGAAGTTTTGTATAGACTGTGAGCCGACAGTGCTCTTGTAATTGTAATTATTTATCTTATTATAATTAATTGGGAAAGCCTCAAGGCTGACTCAAGGGAATATTTTGAAGATATGGTATAAAGGAAAGATGTTTTCCTTGTTTGTAAGTGTGTGATCGTTGTATGAAGTGCAAAAAGGAGCAGTGTTCGAGGAATACGAGTAAGCGATCCAAGGGATTATTCGATGAGAGTTTTGTGATCTGGTTACAAGATCAGGAGGAACAAAGGTCCGATTGACAGGATAGAAGAAGAGGAAGGAAGTACAATTCATTTCTATTATTCTACAAGGAATAGTACAGAGATCATTTAGATAGTGGGTTCATTGGTCTTGCCCTCGAAGCTGTTTGGGCAGTGGGTCCAGTTGTCTTCCACAACTCCTAACAGGGTTGTAATCTCCTAACAGGGATCCAAAGTCTCCTAACAGGGACTCATATGTACTGAATGTATCCATAGACTTCTAACAGGGTCCATCCTCTAACAAGGAATATTTATATTAGTACATCATCTTATGGGTACCATCCCCACCGGGGTTTTCCCTCTAATCAAGGGTTTCCATAGTTAACATATCTGGTGTTATTGTGCATGAGTATCTTGTTGTGGTTTCTAATTATATTGTTTCATATGGTTAAAGTTTAATAAGGTTGCCCCCCCCCCCCCCCCCCAATTATATTGGTGGACTATATATTCGAACAAAAGTTTGAGTTGCCCTATCTTGGTTGTAAAACACCACTCAACCCAAAAGAGTGAGCATCCTCACTTTCAGTTTTAAGGATAATTTCTTGAACTCATGTTATTTTCATATCGTGGCTTTCTAAAAATTCAGCAAAAATTCATTTGGAAGATTTTAACATCTAGGGTCAACACAGCCCATGAAACCCAACCTGCGCAAAAAAATTGAAACCTCACAAGCCCTAGGAGGAGGGCCAGCTCTGATACCATGTTGATTTTTTATGATCAGAAATAAGATAAACAACAAAAAATAATGACCTTGGCCTCAAGACAGCAATTTATCCTAGGAAAACCCTGCAACTTGAGGGAGAAAAACCCAGCCACAAAATTGTTCCTTTATAGACAAATAATCAGATGTCTAATTTTATAATTTACACAAAATTGTCTTCGTAGATGAACACTAAAAAGTAATAAAAACTCTTTATTCACCATCCATAATCTCTTACCAAGACTATAAAAGAACATAGCATATATATATAATATATATATGCTCAACCTAGCTAAAACACAATAACCGTTGGAAAGGCGAAATGCGAAGAAAAGGAATCATGTGCACATAAAGAGACAGACTCCACCAAATACAATAGCGCCAAAACTCATGGCTCTTTAATTACTTCAAGCGACTAAGACTAAGAAAGAATAAAACCACCTCAATATCTTCAACCAACAAAGCACCTAAAGCGATAATTGCTAACCATAATAGAGAGACAAATGACTGACTAGATCAAACGTTTCCAAATAATGTATACATAAATACTTAAATAAAATGACAACAGAGTAGGAATAAAAGCTAAGTTGTCAATTTGGGTTCAAGGACGGATTCGAGTTTGAGAATTTGATTCATAGATTCATAAGGATTCATGTGTGGGTATGAGCATTATATATTCAAAGAAAAAGAGAAAAATACATAATTGTAAAACTAAATCATTTCATAGTATGAATCTATGATGCTTGATCACTGATCAATGTCAAATGTCAAAGATAAGCATTATCATTATGATTCAAACAAAAAATCATCGCATTGAGTTACTGAACCAGTGAATTACAAAACAAAAATTCATTATATATATTTATAGTTTTTCCCATAGGTCTATAGGGGTCCGCGCTGGATTCCCCTACTCTGCGATGATTCGCGATTGTTCCAAGTTGGGTTAGATGTGGGACATACCAGTTTAGAACCAGATCAGATTCACAGGTCAAATCCGTGAATCCAATGATGTAGAATAAAAGAACACATCACAAATAAAGGAGAAAAATCTCAAATATGGGAGAAAAATCTCTCGGAGCTAAATCCCCAACAATAGTTAATTTCTTGTTCATCTAACATCAGCCATTTTCCTAATTCTAGTTTTTGATATTATAAGTAGAAAAACTAGGACATAGTCCAACTACAACTAGGCCTCAAGCCTAATAGACCAAAAAACTAAACAAGCACATTAACAACACTTTAACAATATCGAAAACTACAAAAAGAAAATAGAGAGCCAACTACTAAGTAGTATTAATCTTACCATCTAAGTTAATAGAGCCATTAACAATCCTGTAAACATATCTACCATCAAAGCTAATGCAACTAATAATGGTCTTACGAACTACCCTTATAGGGTCATATCTAACTAATAGCATACAATTGTTATCAATCTTAAACCAAAATATCACGGCCAAAACTATGCCATGACGACATTCCACTAGGCTAAGCGACCACGTAGAACCCAATTTTGGTGACCATGGAAAGAATGAGCACCAATATTATTATAAAACCAAATAATTTAATATATAAAACAATGGGGACAAAGTCTCCTTATATAGATTTATAACAACAAAGTTTATAAGAGAAACAATCAATAACTAAAACCAAAAATAGAAACTAACTAATAAACTAAAGACGAACTAAGATGACCATTAAAGAAACATTACAATATTCTAATACCCTCACTTAATGATCATCGCCTAACTACCTTCCAAAAGATTGTACATGTTTTGTGGTCATAAATTCTTTAGAACATTCTTCTACAACTAAAACCGTCCCTAAATTTGCAAAAAAAAGTCATTGACCAAGAGTAGACAAAATCTATCCAAAAAAGAGAGGTTGTCCCCTTCTTTAGAAAGCTCTGCAACAAGAGATGAGAGCCTAGCAGTGACTTGGAAACTAAGATGAGTTTGCCAATAACTCCCAAAATTTGAAAAACTACTAACCAAAATCATTACAAAACATCCCTCCCTATAGCCAAAGACACACAGTGAGAACAACCGCCACAATTTAGAGGGAAAAATCAACAAACCCTCCAAACTTTTGCAAATGAGCAGGACACCCCCATTATAAACAGCAAAAAAGTTATGATTTTATAGGGAAAAATCACTGAAACTAAAGTTTACAAAGCATCATTTTTTGGGGAAAATGGTAAAAACCCTATCATAAGATCCCACATGAACAAGTAACTTTGTGAATTACAGAGCCCAGTAATAAATTTTTGGACAAATGAGAAAACCCCAAAAGCATTTAGGGACAAAAAATTATATTACCTTCCCAAGAATATTTAAGGGAAAATTTATTAAAAACCCACCAATAATATTTTATGGGGAAAATTTAGAAACCCACCAAATATTTTTTATGGGGAGAAATTATAAGCCCCAACAAAAGACATTTATTTCTACAAAACCCTAATATAATTTAAGGGGCAAATATTATAAAACCCACCAATACACAAGCCAAAATGCATCTGAAATACACAAGGATAGAAGGGCACCAAAAAAAAACTTGGCTCTGGTTGGCAAAGCCAACAAACAAAAACAAAAATGGCCAAGCGCAATCTCGTAGCATAAGACACAAGAAAAAAATGGCAAGAAACAAAACCCTCAAAAATGCAAAGACATCTCCAATAATTTCTAGAAAACCTCCAACCTGTTTGTCATTGTTGTTGATGCTTTATTCTATGTTATGACCTTCTAACCTTGGCCCTCCTATCAAAGGTATAACTCTGCCTTTTGAAAAAAATTCCAAACAAGAAGAGGCTACAATTTTTTTATTTAAAAATTTGTCAAATTTTTAAATACCCCGTTGACTCTAATACCTTATTATAAAGCCTAATAGTTTGATATAAGAAACAATAGAGACGAAGACTCCTTATATGGATTTAAAACGGCAAAGTTTATAAACAAAAAAAATCGCAACTAAGACTAAAAATAGAAACTAACTAATAAACTAAAGAGTAAGATGACCATTAATGAAACATAACAATATTCTAACTGCACCTCATTAGCATATCTTTCCATACTAGGAATCAAAGTTCACCGATAAAACTTCAACCTAGATAACATCCATGGAAACAAAATCATTGTTTTCTTACTCCTTCAAGGAAAATCTTCACTTTGGCAAGAAGCATCCCTTGGTCTCTCCAACATCTTAATCTTGTAAGTTCTAAGCCTAGAGCAACCATGATATTCACCACACAATTGCCTTCTCTGTAGGTATGTTGAATGGCAAAACAATCTAGGCCCAAAAGAAGACCTCTGATATCCTCCATTACACCAATATAGGACAAGTTGATCTTAGATATCCCTTTAGCAGCATCTCTAACAACTTTCAAGTCACCCTGAAGAATAGGAGCCTTAATACCAATAGAAAGAGCAGAGTTTAGGCCCCAACACATTGCCATACACTACATGATTATTAGTTTGTCCATCCAGATTACCAGAATATGTTGCCACAAGGCACCAAAGGATGTATGGGTAGCCCTCCCACTAGACACTAAATCATCTCTATCAGCACTATCCAAGTTAAACTTGCACCACTCATCATCCAAAGGTCTCCATCTGGTATTCAATCTAATAAGCCTTTTTGGAATTATCAATTTCCACATAGGCATTGGGTAAATCCCAGCTCAAAGCATCTGACTTAGTGATAGACAAATTATCAAATAATAGGCAAGATGAAGATCTAAACACAACTTCTAGAACATTCTCAGCCTCTCAGAAATCCCTGGTATTCCATCTCTTTCAAAAACTCTAGTAAATATAAGGAGGGATTAGCTTCCATAATTGTCCAACTAATGGATTGCCAGTAGGCCCTTTCCAATCTACAATAAACTGGTCCAACCCTCTGTTGAAAACCCAATTAAGGTCAAGCATAGACAGCACCAATTGCTATAAAACTTTGGCAGACTGGTGCTCTCATTGTCTTATTATTTTAGAACCCTGTAATTTCTGTGTTTTATTAGTTTTTACTTAGTATTTGAAATTCTTGTGTCTTCCTCTTTTTTGCCTTCCTTACCCTTTCTGTTCCCGTATTTCATACTATCTTTCATTTGCCTTACATCAATTATCTCTAGTTATTAGGTTTCCGTCCCTTACCTTTCTTGTCATCAATTAGATTTTAATTTACTGTTTCCACTACTTTGCTTTTGTTTTTCATTATTATCATTTCTTTAACATTAATTAGTTTTTCTTCACACACCCATCCCATGGTAACAAAGTTGTCTTAGCAATCTTATTTTATTTGATGGTGTTTAAAATCTGCAATATTCACAATTTTTTGCCAAGGATCACTGAATGCAATCCAATACATCGATGTAAAAAAAACCCTACGTGTTCTCAGCCAAAAAGCTACACAAATCATGAATGGACTGCAGAAAACTACTAATCCTAATGCATATCAGATAACAAGCTTTATTTCAGTATAAAACAAGAACAGTGATCAATCAAACCAGAAGTTCAATCATCCACAAGGTTTCCAAATCCATGCCATGCTTGCATAATAAATATTTGTCCTAACAAACTGTAGAGCACCACCACAAATGTGAAGACAATCTTGCCTTTAAACGACTGAAACTGCTTGTTTTTCCCTCTCTGCCTCCCTCTCATAATCTATGGATCCCTACTCCACTATCAGAAGAACAGGAGAATATTTTATAGATTTCATGAATTGACTGAGAAAGACTGCCTCCCTGAAATTCAAAAGCACCTGCTAGCCAGACATATTTATTATTTAAATATATAAGTAATGAATAAAATTGAGGATTATAATGTAAGAATCCATATAATCTTTCTTCAATGCATGGAAAAGATGATATAGACTCGAAAATGAAATTATTAAGAGAAGATGCCAAGCACTAGTAGCAGATACACGGTTGGATACATGGATCTTGTTCTTCGAGTACAAGAAACTTTAAAAAGTGTGTAATGGAACTGTTCTAGGGCTGATATATATGGAATGACAGTTATATTCCAGACTACACTCCAAAACATGGAATACATAAACTCAAAATTCTAATCAATTATGAAAATCAAAAAAATTGTTGTGAAATTAACGAAACTCTGCCTCTGAGAATCGTTTTGGACCAACAGAACCGCTATAGATATAAGTTATATTCCGTGAACAACCACAACTTCTAAAGACAGTACTGTTCGCAGGTACGGAACACTGACTGCGAGAAGCATTTAGGGCTAAAAGAGCTGCCATAGATACAGTTTCCACTCCGTGAATATTCTTCATTCTTTACACAGGACTTCTACCCGGTTCCGTCCCGATGAGTGCTGCACTAAATAAAGTACCAAGAAGGGTAATCCGCAGAGGACCCATCCCGGTAAGGTTTGAACCTCAATCAACGTCAATGTAATTAATCAAAAAAATCAAAATCATTGATTGAAACTTACAAAAAATTCAAATGTAATTCACAGTTGTGAATTTTAGGGTTTTGGCCAACCGCAAGATCAGGGTAGTAAATTTGATATGTCTAGAAAAACAATCTCAGACATCACTTATTTCAAAGAAATCTTAAATCACATTCATTATACGCTTTAAAAGGGAGGAATAGAGAAATATTGAACAAAGGAATCGAACCAGCAACGGCGAAGTAATGCGCTTCTCGACTGCAAGAATTACACCGTGATTTGTCTTTAAACCCACTGCAGTAGAGCCCAACTGCAAATCGCAGATATAATTCAAGTCGTATCGTTTACTTAACATGCGACCAAGAAACAGTTTTTGTAAAACACTGGGTCAAGGAAGGAAAGAGTGATACCTTAATGGCTTCCATGGCGTATTCGACCTGAAACAGCCGACCTTCCGGCGAAAAAGTGTTGACTCCTCTGTCATACTCGCTCCTGAAACCCCCATATTGATTAATCAACAGATAACAAAATAATGATAGATCGGCTGCAATGCGAATACAGGGCAGGCTAAAGACTGGGGACCATGAGAACTCACCTGGTTAGAAACATGGTGTTTCTCTGAACTACGAGAATTTTTTCCCTCTTCGTGTAAAAACCCAAAGGCACTTGATTACGATGAGCGTCGGAAAGATGCGGAGACAGACTGAGAAGTGTCTTTACTGTTTTAAACTTTTTTGAATTAAATTTATGTGAAATTCAATTTAAACGTTTACTTGGCCAGCAAGTTTATAGGGCTCCCCTCTACAGCAGGGATTTAAAGGAGGTGCAATGGTTAGATTGATTTGAAGGTACAAAATAATTTAATAGTTTTTCTAAATATAAATTAAATTAAGTTGAGAATATAGATTATTAAAATAAAACTATGAATTATTTATTGTTAGAAAAATATATTTCTTGAGATGATATATATTATTTAAAATATATAGATTCTAAATTTTTTATTATTGTTATTTAGGATTTAGAGTTTCATTATTTATCGTATTGTTATTTAGAATTTACGAGTTTCATTATTTATCTTAAATATTAGGATCAAGAATCTTATTGAAGAATACAAAGAAAATTTTTGTTATTTTTTCATTAAAGAACTTGTGTTTTGCACCTAAAATAAATCTTAACGGCCAAATGATGGTTATAGTGTGTTTAGAAAAGAGGTCCCAATGGAATGAATCTTCAAGCATTTCTTGGACATTTCATATGAATCTAGGGTACACATTTAGACATCTAGGGTGTCTTAAAGAACATGTCATATTGTTACCTATTTGTCGTTCTTGCAACAACTTAAGACTTTATAAATAAGGATTGTTTGTACAAACTCATTATTAACACATTTTTCATCCAACTATTGAATCACTTTTAGGTCTAGTAAGTTACACTCCTAAAAATTCCAAGTACCCATATTGCATTATAGATATTCTACCTACAGAAGTAGGTGTAAATGAATCATAGTTTGATTCCATGAGCTTGGGGAAGAGCACTAGTTAGCATTCATGTTTCAATTATATTTTACTCCTTGCTCACCCAATTAATTACTAATTTTAAATAAATAAATAAAATGGTAACTATACATCCATTAATAAATTTCAAATGTATTAATATTGGCTCTGCCCTCATGTATCCACTATTGGTATCTCTAACCATTGTGGTCTATTAGTGTCCACTTAGTCATTTACAAGGCAAAGTCAGATGGTTATCACTATGACTAAGCTACTCTATATAGGTTGAGTCATGTACATAAGCAAGTATGTACCAAGCTCTATAGGAGCCAAGTAAGTTTATGGTCACCAAGTATTTTCTATATGAGTCAAGCTCAATAGCGATCGAGCAAGTTTAAAGCATACAAGTGTTGAGTTACATAGTGTGTGTCGAGCATAATACAGACTGAGCAACAACGATGTTGAGCATCAGAAAACTGTAAAGACCGAGCAATGCA
The DNA here is from genome assembly GCA_028749045.1 of Cupressus sempervirens. NCBI lineage: Eukaryota > Viridiplantae > Streptophyta > Pinopsida > Cupressales > Cupressaceae > Cupressus > Cupressus sempervirens. The sequence goes on from CM053784.1 coordinate 367,005,747, forward strand.
TTGTTTACATAAAAGTCAGGAATGGAACATATTTTGAGGTGACACGTTTTCAAGTCAACATGGAAATATTATTTAATGTTTGTAAAGGTTGTTACAGAGAGTTTTACGCATGAATGACATGGATTACATATCCCTATGTTTTGTGATCAATGATTCGGATGGAGAGGCTATCATGGAAGCATCTGGAAAAACTCTTTACGAAACTCTTTAAATAGCAAAGATCTTAACCTAGATCGGTGTGTACCAGAGTGGGCGAGCAAGAGAAAGAGAAGAGACATGTATGTGTGCCAACAAGGAGTAATATGCAAGTGAAGGATTGAGATTAGATCAAAAGTTGGTGAAAGGGTTATGTTATCACTTAACAGAGTGAGTGACCTATTCAAGGCAGTGAAGTAAAAGGGGTAGACAAGTTTATCATATCAAAGGAGAGGATCAGTTAGCAAGGAGGAGACTCGAAAGAAGCTTACAAAGCAAACCAAGAGTTAGGTACCGAATCAATTCTAACCAACTTGAATCAGGCTAAATCTCTTAACAGAGTGGTCTTAACAAATCTTTGTAAATCTCCTAACTGAGTCCTTACTTTGTTGTAAGTGTTAAATTCTCTAACAAGGTGAGACCTAGCAGTCTCTTCAGATTTTGATAAGGTAGAGCCCTCACAAGGTAGATCATATTTTATGATTAAACATTGTAACCATAATAGGTTAACTTGATTATTGCAGTAGTGAAGATCTATGAGTGTCATCTTCACCCTAATTTTACCTTCACCTTGGAGGGTTTTCGGGTAACAAATATTGTATTATGTGTTTATTTTCATGCATGTGATAGATCATATTTACATGTTATAGTAAGTTATCATTACAAGATTTACATGCACAAGTTTACTAATAGATGTGAATGAATTGGTGAAAGTTTTAAAGTGCTTAAGATTCTGATTCACCCCCCCTCAATATCTTGGGTATCATGTTTATACCTCCATTAGTCAACATGACTATTTAGATTTTATAGACTTCAATTGCATAACAAAACTCATTGCTTATTACTTAAAAGCTACAATAAGAAATAACTATAAACTATTAAGTCACTTTTAAGTATATAAACAAGTTAAAATCCAGTATACCATTTGTAATCTCTAAATGAACTAATAATATACTTCCCCAAAAAAGTATAATCCTTGCACAGCCTTAGATTCACATGCAAGTTTTATGTAGTAAAAATTGGAAAACTTCAAGTTTCATATAGAAAAATATGTAAAATGTTTGCTAGATGACATGATACCTTGGGCATGCTATTTTATATGGGGGAATATGAGAGGAGTAACTAAGAGGGGAGGGGTGAATCAGTTACCACTAAAGTAAATCCCAGATCCATTAGATGTCAATACAAATCAAAACTATGATTAAATTTTATTCTACTATAACTCAATAAACATACATGCACTCGATTTACACTAGAAAATGTTGTAACTTGGTAAACATTGAAATAACTTAGTAACTGCTTAAGATGAAAATATTTAAGATATTATCTATGATTAATCTTACTTAACTTAGTTGCATACACAAAAGAAATAGCATTAACACAATTGACACCAAGATTTAATGTAAAAATCCAATTTGGAAAAACCATCAATTGCACTAATAATTCATTCATTTAATACAACTTGCAATTCCTTTTTGCACATCAAGAATATCTCATCTTCTGTGGATCTCAAAAAAATTGAGCCTCCATAGCTTTTGCTTCTCTCTTTCTATAACAAATGTTTGAATACAATAATTATAGGGAGTTGTGGAGTTGAGAATCTATCAACTTCAATATTATATATATTAATAATAAATACAAATATTTTACAATATTGAAGATGGTGAGATGCCAAAATGCCACAAGAGAGAGACAACATTGACCATTATTAGAAATGAAGAACACCACTTTTTCAATTGAAGTAGACCAAGAGACATAGTAGGAACATTAGGAAGAGATCCCAAGATGTATACATGAAGAACTATGAAAAGAGACTATAAGAAGAATGGGACTAGACACATAGAAGTTGGTTCACTATACCTATGAACAAAATTATAGTGTAGATGAGTGAGATTAACAAAAATTCAAAAAGGCGCCCACTAGACTGTTAGAATAGTAGCTTTATCCAATATTAACATATCAAGCCAAAGGAGAAACCAAAAATGCCACCCCAAAGAAGAACATCATACCCAAAGAGACATAATTCATGCATGTCGTCGGTATGAGTGTCCATCAGACCATGAGGTAACAATCTTGTTGAAGAAGTATGAGCAGGACGAAAAAAATGGCAAGTACAGTAGACATGAGGAGGAACCCTATGATCATGGGAGTGATCCAAAAGAGAAAATAACACATTAACCTTGGACTTAGTAAGCAAGAGCATTGACTTACCTAACTGGTTACCATACTTATAGAGGGCCTAATTGAAAAGCCTAAAGTCTTGCACCTCCAATATGCAGCGAATGACAAGATATAGAGGATCATACAGTTGGCCCTTTCCAAGTTATTCCAATGGGATAACCTCACCAACCAGTGTTGAGGAGGACCATAGCCAGTAGTCCTCTATAGTAGTTGAGAGAGAATTATCCGAGAGAAGGCTAGGCTTAAGGAGCTTATCCGCTAAGCCCAATAGATCATACTCCTACTAAAGAAGGTCCATAGTATTAGAGATGAATACTGAGATTAGGTTGTATTTATACAAAAACCATCAAGCACTAGAGGACAAGATATCATCCCCAAGGAAGACTCACATGTTTGATGCACACTGGTTATACTTCATATGGAAAAATGCACTGAGGGAATTTCTTGAGATATTTCCTGAGAAATAGTGGCATGGAATTTGTAAGAAAATGGAAATATGATTATTATACCCAACATTCTCCATCTTCTTAGTGGTTCACCATGAACACAGAGGAAGTTCTTTCTCCATGAACATTGATGTAGAAGAGCTCATTGTTATATAGAAATGGTGAGACATGCTTGCAGATAAAATCACCCACGAGCATACTCATAAAAAATGGCGAGGGAAGAGGAGAATTAAAAGCATATAAGGGAGGAGTGGTGACTAAGAAATGAATTCTTGAGTTAATGATGTGTCAGGTTATTAAAACTACCCCATGTATGAGCAAGGGAATGTGGCCATGCGATGGGTGAGAGAGAGAGAAACACCCGTGAAAAATAATTCAAGTGGGAATTTCCAAATCTTAGGCGAGATATGGATCATGTGGGTTAATGTGCTAGGTGATATCACCAATCCCTAAGAAGAATGATAGTGGCACCATTATTTATGGGAATGAGTACTAGATATTGGGGCAATGAACATGGGAGGGGCTAGACTATCAAGAAACCCAAGGAGTACCTAGCAACATTGAAATGAAAAATAAGACAAATGATAATATGGGATGAAAATTACACCACTTCCTTTGCTAGGATATGAATAAGTTGTGAGAAATCATGGAGATAATTGGATATTCCTTCCAAACTAATTTTAATATCATTTGATGCCATATTAGCAAATATATCAGCTAAATGTTCCCTTCCCAGAGTGTGTGACCAATAATCACATTTTGAAAGTGTAGGAGAGAGTCCCATACTTGTTGCATAATGTATCTAATTTTATAATTAGAAGATGAATTAGACTTGAAAAAATTTATGATTAGAGCATAATAGCCTTCAATTCAAAGGTCTTTAATGCTCCATGATGTAGACTCTCTCAAGCCAGAAAGGAGTGCAAGTGCCTAAACTTGATTATTTGTTGTGAAGGGGAACATAAGCATTACAAATCAAATAGGAACATTTTTACCTCAGAGAATATAATGAAGATCATTGGATTATATTTTACATCAATGGTGACAACAAATCATTCATGATATAACTTATAGTATCTAATAATTATGATATATTATTGGAAAATTAATTTCGATTTCTATAACAATTTATAGAATTTGGGTGAAATAAATATATTCATGTATCAAATATTGTGGCATATCTTTGAGCTCAAATTTTTAATTAATTACATTATTTGGTAACTTAAATATTTATAAAATAAAATTTGGTAAAAATGTGGAAATTTAGGTTAACTTTAATCTTGAATCATTAGCCAAATTTGGATTTTCAAATTTCAAACAATAACCAATTGGCAGATATTAGCCACTAAAAATTCACTGGTGTATTTGCATCATATGTTGGGCTATGTCCCATCATGTAGGGACTTTGACTTGGATATTTTAGATGACATCTCATATGCAACTACCCTACTCATTCCTTGTGGGAGTATGTGCTTATGCAATGGTTACTTTGTATGGTTAGAAGTGGTTGTAATATGCAATTTCATTTTTCTTGTGGCTTCCCTTCTCTATAAAAATATGGTGCATTGGGTTGGTGTTATTATTACTATTTTTTTAATGGTTCTCCAAAGGTGCTAGAGAGTGGTGATACTCCTTATTGTGTCTTGGGTGATTTTTTTGTCCTCATTCTTGATAGTTTCAACCTTGTCCATACTTTGTTTATGGATAATTTGGGTCTTTCATGTTGGATTATTTTGGAGATGGGCTTGAAGTTTGGCTTTAAGTTGGTTTCTTGTGACATTTTGTCTTATTTTCACAAGATTTCTTGGAATTTTTATTCTAGTTGCAAGGTTTACCCTCAACTATTGAAGATTCTTATTATTGTGGAGAATTGGTAGGAGCCCTATCATGTTCTAGACTTTGGTGTGTTCATTTGTTATGGCTCTGTCCTTGTTGTGGGGTTCTCTAGCTCTCCCTTTCTAAGTGGCTCTTTTCATCTATGGTTTGAATAGAGGTGTATTGACTCTTTAGTCTTTTGGAGAGTATAAAAGGTTTATAGTTTAGAGGACCTAATGGTTTGGAATTTCTTCACCCCATTTTTTATGGAGGTCCTCCACGAAATCTCATTAGCTACCTAATACAGGAGCTCAAGCCTTATGGTTAAACCTCTTTGGCTAAGAGTCAAGTAATAATGGATATCCATTCTACCAAATTTTCTCGGAGTATGATCCCAACCTAATCCCTTTTTGATGTCAGAGCCTTATACCCAACAATACTTGATCCCTACTGGGCTCATCAAGAACCTTTCAATTTCAATGGTAGACCAAGGGCCTATTGACACCCCATTTCCTTTTGATTGAGTGAATGAGGTTATGAAAATGATTGTTCAATATTTTGGAAGAGCCTTGGGGCTTGGTTTACATTCTCCCCGTAGATTGTGGTTGTGGTTTATTGTGGGGGCTCCTAGTGTAAATACCTCAACAAAGTGGAGGCTATGTGTTTATGAGTATCTCAAGACCACTTTATGGCTTGTACGGAGGACTGTGCCTCAGTTGTTGTATGTGATAAAGATATAGTTTGAAACCATATCCATTGAAGTTACTTCATTTGGAGTGGGTTTTAATTAACTTGCACTGTGTCCCTAGATATTAGTATGGCATTCATGATTTTAGATTAATTTTTGATGGAAAATGTTATTTTATCACATTTCTCTTTCTTTTCCTTCTTAGTTAGACCATCTATTTTGGTGGTTATGGATAGTAGTTATTTTATTTTGTGGTTGATCATTTTATATAAGTTTTCAAGGAATAATTCTAGTCAATGGTTTTTGGTTATTGATTGCAACCAGTTTTGGGTTTGTTATGGTTGTCATTATGTGGTTTTGGCACTTTCTTTTCTCTTCTTCCTCTTTACTAAAAATAGAGGTGGAATTGTCTCCTATGAAGGTAGAGATTTACTTTGTGAAAAAGAAGGTTCACATCTTCACCTTGTTGTGGGTAGTTGAATGTGGTTTGTGATATTACTTCCTTTCATTTGATCTACTAATATAGAGGGGATTTCTTTAATATTAAGGTACAATAGAGTTCTATAGAGGATGCAAGGTTTATTGGTTGTGGTTATGTTGTTTCATTTATATAAGTTAGTTCTGGGTACCATTTTGGTTTCCAATGTACCCACCTTTGTGGGTTGCTGGTAGGGTTCTCTTAGTGGCTTTTGGAAACTATATTGTAAGTGCCAAATTATAGGCCATTTCTCTCCAAATGACCTTTTTAATGAGATCTACTAATTTCTCTACCAATGTGTCATTTGTGACCTTGTTTTGTAACATATATCACATATGTTGATATGTTATTGATGTCTTTTCAATCTCTTGATTATGGCAGTTTAAGGGTCAGCCCCTTTGACATACTACTTCTATAATTAAAAAATATTAATAAAAATCAAACTATAAACCAAAACAAAGTCCAAGTTCAAATCATGCACAATTGTAAGTCTCCTGCATGAAGTATAGTGTAATCATATATTAATATGTCAGCTATAAACTTAAAAATAGATAATCCAAAATTGTAGATCATAGAAAGAGGTAAATTGGTAAAAAAATAAGTTGAGAGCTAAATTCAAATCCAAGATCAAATTATGTAGAGTAGTACAAGTATGTCTCATTTATAACACAATTAGGTGTCTCTTACATGAAATATAAAACAATCTAAGTCACTTGCAAATATTACCCAACATATACTATAATGAAAATCAAACTATAAACTAAACCGAAAATTAAGTTCAATTCTTAAGAAGGTAGGTAGCACAATTAAACCCCTCTTGTATGTAATACAACCTAATCCCATATTACTATAAATCATTTATATAACCAAAAAATAGATTACCCGAAAGACTCAAATAATTCATTTCTATTTCCATTTCCAAATATAACAAGCACCTACACCCAAAAGGAGGTGTAAGGATTACAATGATAGGAAATTATTTGTAAATTAAAACACAACTGATGAATTTATAACTTGTGCTTATATTTTGTTAATATGATTATAAGATACATTATTTTGTGAACTATTATAAAATTATTTTAATTATATATTTGGTAATAGTTAGTTAAAAAAATTTCTTGTAACAATTTCAATAGTGAGAAGAATTAAAAAAAAAATAAAGATCAATATATAATGATACATGATTTGCCCCACTAAGTACCATGTTTTCAATGTAAAATATTTGAAGCATTTTGCATAATTTATCTAAATCTTAAAAAGAAACATAACACTAAAAAAACACATTGAGAAGTATATTTGTATTGTGTATATATTTTGTTAGTACAATAGTTAAGCACATACAATCTTGTTTACAATATCCTAAACAATATTTGTATTAATGTTTGTTCATATTGTTTGTTTTTTCTTGGGAGTTCTAGTTTTCAAGATTGGAAACAAATGGTATGATGGTACTTTGTAGTGGTACAAAATAAACATGGGAAGATCTTTTTGACTATTCCTTAGATTTCATTTCTACACATAACAAAAAAATGTGATAAATTTAAAGAATATTTCAAGGAATCATGATGGTTCTAGTGTAAGGCATTTTAGTGATGTAATATATATCAATTCAAAATAGTTGTTATGGACAAAAAATTGACACGTAATAAATTCTTTACTTCAAGTATTAAGCATATGTATAGTGTTAAAGTATTCATATACATGCGGTTTATAGAAAGAGTTGTAATATATTTGACAATAAATTTGTATTTTGTTAAGGCATTGAATAAACATTTTGGCATCCACAAATATTGTTGCAATATTTATTGTTGTTTATAGGAGGATGGAAGAGTTAACAAAATTATTCCTTTAGTTCAATGTACGTACCAAATATATGCACATATTAAACATATACTGTGCAAGTAATATTTTCAAATTTTACAAAGCACATTTTGGTCTGCAAATAGTTGTTATAGGTTGTGAATTGTGATAGTTTAAAATAAATATGCTAATAACTTCCAACAATATTGTAAATATATCCTTTTTATATAGTTTGAAGTATCCTATTTTAAGAGAGTAAATTTCTAATAGTATTAATAAAAATAGAATATCTAATATTATAGTAGCTTAAAGATAAGACTTTGGTATACTACATATAAAATAAAATACACATGTTTGAAGATTCTTCACAGAATAAAATAGATTTGTTTTGTCAAAATGAATATAAATTTGAATTAAATTTCTATTTATTTATAAATTCTCTATAAAAATAGAGTAAATGTCATTTTTCTATCATAATAGATAATTTTTCAACATAGTTCAAGTCCATAAAATAAGTCATTTTCATCATAGTTTAATTTTTTTTTTCAACATAGTTATAACATCCTACTATCAATTTTAGCAACTATTTCTATACATCTAAGGGATTACCTTACAAAATGATGAAAAACACATTAAATGGGCCATATTAAATTCAGTGGCCATCAATTTGACAATAAACAAATATTCAAGAGCTTAAGCATACAACTATTTTTATATACTCGAGAACACCCAACATCTTCAAAATTGAAGTTGAGTTTGACTTTTCATGAAGATCATAGCATTTAAAGCATTTGGATGTTTTAGAAAAATTAAATGAAATTTTCAGTCAATTTTGTATGGGAAAAAATATAAATATAAATCGACATAGTTGCAAATATATATTAGTTCAAGACCCTTTTCCTACCTTTTTTAATCAAGAACTATATAACTCTTGTCAAGACTTGTCATCCTTTCTTCTTTGACATACATATATTAAAAACTTGTAGTACATGTATTTGCATAAACTAATTAAAAAATACAAGGAATAAATTAAATAGCTCAAGATTATGATTAGCAAAGAAAACTAAATAGTATGTGAGGAGAAAAAGGAGGAGTTGGGTTTTACAACAATGTAGTCTTGTCACCAAATTATTATTAGTCCACGTGGAAGAGTAACCAAAAATTCAATGATGTGGCCACAACAAAGGTGTCTTCATAAAAAAAAAAAGACATATCTCTGCCTAAAAGATAAGTTTGATATATAATGAATAAAGGTAGGTAGTACTTCCATCAAATGGTGTGCAATGATTTGCAAAGAAGATAAACATGTTAGGAGAAATGAGAGGTTAAAAGCCACTTGGTACACCTGAATTAATGCATTTTTTCCATCCTTGGAAAATCACCACGTTTGCCTTGTTTTGTGTGATCTAGAGTACAAAGGAGCCAATAGTCTCTAGCCAAATCTAGAAATCATTGAATATAAGCAATGGCGATACGACTTTCTCAGAAGAGTGCTATCTTAAATTTAAATAGAACTTTGGAAATATTGTGTATTGGTAATATCAAGCTCAACAAATCTTGATTTTATTGTAGAATTCAAAAGCTCATTTTCTACTTTAGTAGGGGATAATATCTAGTGACATCGATAATCATTGTTTAGTAAAGCAACTCTAAATCCAAATTTGTGAACCTATGTTGCAAGTGGAAGCAAACATTTTCATTTTCACCTTTACTACTTCTATTTTATTTGTTTGAAGAACAAACAAGGTTATGTGTATAAAAAAAAGTAGTGAACCAAAGTTAATAGTGAATAGAACAAAAAATAAAAAATGATTATGGCTATTAATTAACCTCAAAATTTAATATAGATTATGCCATGTCAATCAAGAAAATGGCCAAATTTTCAAAAAAATATTTATGACTAGTTAAAGTGGATATTATCAAAGAATGAGATGAACCAAAACTACCTTTTGTACCAGTAGTTTTCAAATCTATTCACACTAAACTAATATTGAGGGTCTCATCAAGGACACAATAGAAAGTTGAGCATTTGGGATACTGCGTTGGAAGTAAGGTTTTATATGATTTTATAGTTGCACAAAATATTTCATATTAATTATCAATCTCCTTAAAAACTATGAGCATTAATAACCAACTTACTTTGCAGTTTAACAACAAATCTATACACAACTCAATGTTTAGTTCTCTTATTATTCTCGCCTTCTTCCTCTATGCATGTTCCCCAATTAATCTTCCACAATAGCACATAATATTATGAAAAAAATCATCTCCTAAAAATAGGACCTTCTTCAAAAGGTTAAAATATTCTAGAAACAAGTCATTCTTCCCTCAATTGTGTTGATTGACTTTCCCTAGTATGAAAGAGACAACAACTGTAAATAAAAGAATCTTCAATAGAATTTACTCTATAATAAATAAGAATGGGTACTAGTAGCCCCTATTGTCACAAAAGCTTGCACCCTTTCCTAAATTTTTAACCTAAAGGCAACCTTGTGAAACATGGAAACAACCTCCAAGTTATGGGACTTGAAAAATGAGGTTGAGTCTCTAGAGAAGGATGGCTTCCTTTGTTATCAGGGTGCACCTAAACTACACTTGGAGAGGAAAAGGGAATAAAGCATACATGAAACACTTACTTAATCTATCTTAAGGAGGTGATGCACAAAAGTACTCTTCAATCGTATCTCTCCCCATACATGCATAGTTAACTATCATGACATCAAAATATACATATTCATACTTGTTTAATCAAACAATCCAGTGTAGATTACATAACCAAATAGATGACATAAAGAAGAAGAGTTTCATTATATATCATTCATAGGCCAAAAGAGATACAATCATGCAAATGATAGATAACCACAATACCTTGATGAAGGGAAAATGAATCTTACACAATACATAAATGGCTCAAAGAGATAAGGTAAAATGTTACGAAGTTTAGAGGCAAAGAGAATTTACAATGTGCCTGCCAAATAAATGCCAAAGAAAATAGAGAAGAGTTGACCCTAACAAGGGTTTGGAAATGTGGCTTTATAGTTCAAACATAACCTTTGGATTGCTTCACAACTTCATCAATGCATTTAAGACTATCAAAGGGTGGTAGAATGTGATCTGGATGATAGATTTGATCTGGTACAACTTTAAAGGCATGAAAATCATCAAACCCTAACTAGAAGAAACCCTAAAGGTGACATGAAATGGTTCCATTAATGCTAAAACTCTTCAAATAGACAACAAATTGACAAGAAACATGTCTTTCATGTCCTTTTGGCATGACATTCATTCGAGAGTGGTTGGGATTGATCATGGAGATTAAATCATGTAGGAAAAACTAATTTATTTAATCTTTGGCTCAATAAATCATCAAGAATTAGCTGTCAAGTAACCAAGATGAGCCACATGGACCAATGATATTATTTATTTTTTCCAACTCACAAAGTCTTCATGAGTTGACCACCTTATCTTTTTGACCTTGCCACCTTTTAAACTTAACCATCATTTATCCCCCAAAATTGTGAACTTAATTGTGACTATTTTCTTTAACCGGACCCCACTAAGACATGTGTCCACCCATCATTATGTTGCCATGGATAATGACCCCACATCTTTGGTTAGCAACATAATGATGACCCTTGATCATCATTCAATATTATGGTCCCAAAGATTGATCAACCTTGTTAGAAGTTTGACCAATGGAAGCACCACCTTATGCCAACTCATTTGATACCCTTCCACCTTGTCTACAAACCACAAAGGAAACATGACCAACATGGCCACACATCACACCATCATTATCTTGCTAAAGAAAATGAACATACATTTTCTCATAGTGAGATAGAGACAATTGTTGATCACCCTAGATCTGATAGTGGACAAGAATACAGTGAGAAATTGACCCACTTGTGTGAGGAATGAATGAAACCTTTCTACTTGTATTATATTTTACAACACTAGTTGTGGAGAAAGAAAGGCCCACCTTGGATACGTGGCACACTTTTACTTTGTCGCTAAGACTTTGGGCCATGCAATTATTGACAATGACAAAACAACTACTGTAGATATTCAAAGGATTGGAAGGATGAAGGAACATGTGTAGATCAAGGTTAAAAAAGCAAGCGACCACTTAAAGGACTTAGGAAATAAAAATAACCTAAGGTCTTGGCATATTTTATATTATTCAAATGTTTGGATTTTTGAATATTATGAAAATTGGGTATGCTTGGCCTTTGAAATCAATTTTTTGTTGGGAGGGAAAATTTAGCCAATAATTTTGGCAACTTAGGGGGGATGCAAGCATGCTATGCATTGACCAGTGACCATTACACATCCATTGGGCTATAGAGTCATAAAAAACATGAAACATGGGCATCGTGAAACACCACAATCGTTCCCTTATTTCTCTACAACTTGCAAAACTTAGAACTTTCCATCTCCAAAGGAAATAACACCATGTGCACCCTGCATTTGTTAGAAAATAGGAAAGAACTAAAAGAAAATTACTCTAACTATATACATGAGACATTCATCCTCATTAGAAGCAAGGTTTATGATGTATTCGATTGACTGACATAGGAAAAATTTCACCATCAGGTCTACTTCATTGGAAAGCATTTGACTTCTTTCAATTGACTATCACATAGGGGCCACTACATATTGCATCAAATTTTGAATGTCTCCCTAATTTTTCTCTATCTGCATCCCACTTTAGCACAAGATCACCTTCCTTGAATTTCCTGACCTTAGCCCTCTTGTCAAATGACCTTTTTTCGCTACCGCTGATATGTTTTCAAGGTTTGCATAGCTTGGTTTTTCTTCTCTTCCAACTCCATTAATTTTGTTATCCTCATTGTCATAGCATCATCTTCAATTGAATCCAATTGATGAGTCAATTCGAGCAAACGAAACTCCAATGAGATAGGAAGCCTTACTTCTCTTCCATAAACTAGCATGAAAGTGAAGTTCCCAATGGCCCTCTTAGGTGTTATTTTATCGGCCCAAAGGGTTGTTCTCAACTTATGATGTCAACACCTTTTATTATCCTCTATGGCTCTTTTTATTATTCTAATCAAATTCTTATTAGATGATTTAGCTAATCCATTATATTGAGGATAGTAATTGGAAGATGTACTCAAATAAATGCCATGATCTACTGGCCATGCACATATCTGATCTCCTAAAGAATGATTTTGCATTATCTAAAATGATGGTGGAAGGAGTATCAAACCTTGTGATGACTCCATCTAATAACTCAACAATTGAATTATGAATAACATCTTTCAACGCAATTTCCTCTATCCACCTAGTGAAATGACCTATAGTAGCTAGAATCCATTTATGGGCAGAACTAGAAGTGTTAATAAGATCTATGAAATCTAATCCCCATTGAGCAAAAGGTTGATCTACTTGAATAGGATGAAGTGGAAGGGTTGCAAGTATTTTCTTACTTGAAAAGAAGGTAAAATTTTCACACTTCCTAACATTCCTATGGAAATCATGGAACAAGGATGTCCAATAATAGTCTACCCTCGTTATCTTCATGGTAGTGGTTCTTGCTGAAAAGTGGCCATCACTAGGACCATCATTCTCCCAGCTTGATCTACATTAATACATCTTAACAAAACATTGAAGTACCTCCTAAAAATAATACCGTCAACTATGGCATAAGGGATTGATTGCAATCTAAACTGTCCTCTTTTAGCTCTATCCCAATCCTTGAGGATATTCATTTCTTGATAAGAAGCTTTTCATGTCATCTATCCAACTCCTTGGATTTGCATTTCCTACTTCTTGCTGATCTATCAAAACTAATGCAACTTCTTCATTTAACTCTTGAGATGAGCTCATGTACTTGTACAGACATCTCCCTTTGGATGTCCACATTACACTCCATCACCTTAGTAATCCAACCTGCCTTTTTCGCATTGATGTCTTTTCTCAAAAGGAAGTCCTTAATACTTGCATGGGGCACGAGAAAATAGATCTTATTTTGGGATAGAAGATGTCTAAATTTCTTCAAAGATCTTATGAGTGCAAGAGCTTGTTTCTCCACATAACTATAGTTGTCCTCATATTCTTTAAGCCCTTCACTAAAGAAGGGAATGGGTTGTTTTCAATTATTATCATTTGATTGAGTCAAAATAGTAGAAATGCTTCACTCACCTCCTAATGTGTAAATAATAAAATCTCTCTCAAAATTTGGATTGATGAGACTAGGAGCTAAGGCTATGGTTGTTTTGATCTCTTCAAAACTTGATTTCCCTTCCTTGGTCCATGCAAAGACCATGTTCTTCTTGAGCATAGTTGTAAGAGGTTTTACTATGGTAGCTAAATTAGGAATGAATCTCCTTACAAAATTTATCCTACCAAGAAAATTTTGTAGCCCTTTCTTGTGGTTGGGAAGGGGAAGAACAAGAATAGCCTTAGTTCTTTTTGGATCAATAGTTAGGCCATCCTTGGATACAATGTGTCCTAAAAAATTTCCTTGATTAGTGGAAAAGGACACACTTACTTGGATTCAAAGATACTCCATACTCTCTACACCTAAAGAAAACTTTCTTGAGATAGCCAAAATAATCTATCACATTCTTTTAGTACACTATAATGTCATCAAAATAGACCAATACAAATTTTTCTATCATATTTTCAAAGGCCATCTTTATTGCCTTTTCAAAAGTAGCACCTGTATTCGTTAGCCCAAATGACATTTTATGATAAGAATAGGTGCCCCACTTTATGGTAAATGCAATCTTGTATCTATCAGCTTCCTTGACCAATACTTGATTATAGCCTAAAAATCAATCTAGGAATGAGAACCTTTTTGAACCACTAACATTGGATAGGATTTTCTCCATGGAAGGAAGGGGATGATGATCCTTGAGGGAGGCTTGGTTAAGGTCCCTAAAGTCTACAAATAATATGATTTCTCCGTTCTTCTTCCTAACAGGGATAAGGTTTGCGACCCATGATAAGTGTTTGATAGGAAAGATAATATTAGCCTCAACCAACTTAGATAGTTCCTTTCTCATTAAGGGTTCAATTTTAGGATTGACTAGCCTTTGTTTTTGTCTTATTGGTTTGGCATCATCCTTTAGGTCTGTGGTATGTTGAAATAGGCTTGGGTCAAAACCCTTTAGGTCATCATATGTCCATGCAAACACATCACTAAATTCTTGACATAGATGAATGAAATTTTATTGTTCAACTTCAGTACATACCTTTCCCATGTTTAGGGTCCTTCCGTTAGCAATCATGACTAGTATATGGTCATCCTTACTTGCAGCAATGTTCATGCCTCTATCTCTTGCTCGATCATTAGGACTGAAAGCACTTTCTAAGGTAATCAGACCCCTAGGAAACTTTTTGGAACTGGGATTAATGATATGATCCCCATACTGATCATGTAATCTCTATTGACTCTATATGAGAACTCTGCTTCATTTTGCACAAAACTCATAATTTGTGCATCAGATTCAAACACTTTCCAATTGATATTATTATCAAGAATAGTAGGCTAACCACCACTCTAATTTGTTGCTTCCTCTCATCTTCAAGGCTCCTTGGCACATCATAAGATGTACCTATTGTTGCAAGTCTATCAGCATGTCTATTCTCTTTCCTAGGGATGCTTATGTTTATAAGACTTGAGAAGACCATTATTGGTGACATTCTAATTTCTCACTTGATGGACAACTAACTCACTATCTCCATATACACTTAAGGATTGAATTCTTCTTTTTTGAGCAAGTATAAGACCTTGAATCAATGCCTCATACTATGCTATGTTACTAGTACAACTAAATTGAAGCCTAAATGAGAAGTAGTACCTTTCTAGTGTAGGAGAAACCAACATCACACCAGCCCTTTGATATCAGTATCTTTGGCCTCATACTATGCTATGTTACTAGTACAACTAAATTGAAGCCTAAATGAGAAGTAGTACCTTTCTAGTGTAGGAGAAACCAACATCACACTAGCCCTTGATACATTTTTATTCCTTGATCCATCAAAGTACATACTACATATCCCACTTGTATTCTCCTTGTTCTTCATAAGGTTAGGGACAAGAAAATCCTTTTCAAGTATGCAATAAGTACTAAGGCCTGTCTCTAGGATTTAGTATATAGGATCAAACTGATATGCATTAGCCGATTCATCTAAAAGAGCATTATATATCCTCATGAAAGAAGTGGCAAGCTCTTGCACTATATCATTTTCATCTATCTCTAGGATAGTACAATTCATATTGATGAGATTAGGAGTGTAGGGCTCAATATGGATGAGTACTAAGGGATATGCTCTGATTGAAGATTTAGTTCCATATCTTGTTTTAAAAAACATGTATGAATAGTCAAAGGATATGTAGCCACCTATTTGGGAAGTGAAATCTCTTGAGATACAGATGGAAAAGTGTGGTTTAACTTTAGAAACCAATACATCTTGAACTATGGTAAAAATAGGGCACAAATGTAGGGCAATTTCAATGTTCCTAAGGATTCCTATAGTATTGATAGTACTCTCATCCAACTACAATACATTGCTATCAATGGGCTCATATTTCATTCCTCAGACATCAAAAACACACTTAGGCATCATTGAACTACTAGCCCCTAATTCAATCATGCAATTTTGGACTAGCTTATCCCCTATAATTAGAGAAACATAAAATGGAGGGGGTTTAATTTTCTTACTTGTTTCTACCTCCTTTGATGGTTGTACAAAACTCGTGGCACTCTCCATGCTAGGAACCAAATCCTTTGGTTTAATGTTCTTGATGTAGCAACCTCTTTTGTAGAGGTATAGTAGCAACCACATCCCACATGGAAATGTTCACATTTGTTTGCTTCATCTATTCTACCACACTAAATGATGCATTGGGTGCTTTGGTAGAAACATTGGGAGTTGTATGTGTAGGAGGTTGAGATGGAATTTCCTAAGGAACATTCACATATTTTTTGCTATTATTTTTCCTTTGTTGCTGAGGAACATCTAATTGATCATTTACTACTTGTGAATGAGGTATTTCATTTGATGTTGAGGCCTAATTAGGAGGAGGAGGGGCAACATCTTCAATGACTCTTCTCCCACGCCTAGTGTTCTCCTGCTCCTAGTGTTGTGTTCAATGGGATCTTGATTCACATGACAATGTTCTTCTATTTGGTGATTCATGAAGGAATAGTCACCCTATTTTTGTAAGTGCAAGGCATCATTGGGTTGGCTTACATTGCATGATTTTCCTACTGCAGGTTCTTAAGTGGTCAAAGCTAAATAGGATTCAACCTTTTGACACATACAATAGACATAGGAGTAGTTTTAGGAGGGGCAAAAATCCTGATGCCATATTATTTTGAGGGACTAAGGCCCTACTTTGATTTTCATTTGAAGTAGAAGCATGACCATTTTGCCTATTCTAATCAAAAGAAGTATTCCCTTGATTTTGATTTTGATGCCTACCATTCAAAAGAGCCTAATATTGCAGTTGAGGAGCCTTATTACCTTGAGATTGCTACCTCTCCAAGGTCACCACTTTGTTGCTCACCATATGAATCACAAATAAGCTATCCTTGAATTCCTTATCATGAATCTGTAACTTTTTTCCAATATCTTGCATTAGGGCCTTCAACTCTGCTCACTTGCTAAATAATGTGAAAGCCTAAGGGGCTAGAGCAAGGGGTTGTGATGTAGAAGATGTGGGAATAGGGGTACTATTGGTTGGTGATTCGGTATATCAGGGAAGAAAGGCATAGGAGACCTTCAAGCTAGCTTACCTCGTATAAAAATGTCCTCTACACATATTACAATCTCATAAGCATTAGGTAATGTATACCCTCCCATGGTTTCAACTATAGTGGCAATATCACTGTTTAGGGCTCTTAGATAATGCAAGAAGTCATTATCGAGGGTAGGCTTCACTAGGGTTGGTATTCTATCCCATCTCTTTTGAAATCTATAATAGAAATTAGTCATGCATTCATGGAGTTCCCTCTTTATAGTAGTCAACTACTCTAGGAGTGAAAGATAGTCACCTTTACCTTTAAAATGTTTGCATAGGGTTGCTCCTAACCCATCCCAATCTATTATAGAGTTATGAGGTAATCCTCTATACAATTGGAGTACTTTTCTTTTCAAGGGTGAGGCTAGAAGCCTAACTAATAGATCATCTTCAGTTATTCCATGTATATTAAAAACACTTGACATTTCTTGAATGTGCTTTATAGGAGAAATACAGGCCTCACCAGTAAAATTAGGTATACTCTTAAGGGTTGATATTGGTATATCATGTCTTTGAGCCAAGAGGAGAGGACTTCCACCATTGAAGGTAGAAAAAACATGAACTCTAGGTTATTCCATATGAAATAATGACCTATTCAAATGGAAGGATGGCACCCCAGACTGTGATTTATCAATATGAGGAGTGGAAAGAGATCTTGTAGGTGTATGAGTTACTGCTACTACACTCATCACTAGTGATAAGGACAATTTTTTTTTGTTCCTTCTAGGGTTTGAAATTAAAATTTTAGTATATTGGAAATTACCTCTAGAAGATGCCCTTGTGTGAGCTTTGGGCATGAGGCAACAACTTTGGTTTGGAAACAAAAATGCACAGATGTAGTCACCAAGTACTTTGGCAATGAGCCTCTTAAAGGACAAAAATGCCGAGAACAACACTATCTTCTCAACATCAACTTGAAATTCCTCTTTCACACCAGTGAACTTGAGATCTTATAATATGAGAGTCCCATTGGGTGTGCCAAAAACTGTTGTAACAAAAGCTTGCACCCTTGCCTAAAGTTTTAACCTAAAAGGAAACTTTTTGAAACATGGAAACAACCTCCAAGTTGTGGAACTTAAATAATGAGGTTGAGTCTCTGGAGAAGGTCGACCTCCTTTTCTATCAGGGTGCACCTAAACTACACTTGGAGAGGAAAAGGGAAGAAAGCATACATGAAATACTTAATCTATACTAAGGAGGTGATGCACCAAAATAGAGTGTTCAACCTTGTCTCTTCCCATACATGCACAGTTAATTGTCATGACATCAAAATATATAGATTCAAACTTGTTTAATCCAACAATAACATGCATATCAAACAACCAAATAAATGACATTAGGAAGAAGAGTTTCACTATATATCATTCATAGGCCAAAAGATATATAGTCATGCAAATGATAGACAACCAAAATACATTGATGAAGGGAAAATGAATCTTATACAGTACATCAATGTCTGAAAGAGATAAGGCAAAATGTCATGAAGTTTAGAGGCAAAGGGAATTTACAATGTGCTTGTCGAAGCAATGCCAAAGAAAATAGAGAAGAGTTGACCCTAGCAAGGGTTTGGAAATGCACCTTTATAGTTCAAACATAACCTCTAGATTTTTTCACAACTTCATTGATGCATTTAAGACTATTGATGGTGGTAGAATGTGATCTGGAAGATATATTTGATTTGGTACACCATCGAAGGCATAAAATTCATGAAACCATGTCTGGAAGAAACCCTGAAGGTGACATGAAATGATGCCATTAATGCTAAAAGTCTTCAAATGGACAACCAATTGGCAAGCAACATTTCTTTCACATCTTTCTAGCATGACATTCATTTGGGAGTTCTTGGGATTGATCATGGAGATCAAATCATGTAGAAAAAACTACTTTCTTTCATCTTTGGCTTGACAAATCATCAAGAATTAGTAGTCAATTGGGCCAAGCAACTAGGATGAGCCACGTGGACCAACAATATTATTTCCTTTTGTCATCTTGTAAAGTATTCATGAGTTGACTGCCTTATCTTTTTGACCTCGCTACCTTTTAAACTTAACCTCTGTTTCTCCCATGAAACTATGAACTTAACTATGACTATTTTCTTTAATTGGGCCTGTTGAGACACATGCCCATTCATTGTTATGTTGCCATGGATAATGACCTCACATCATTGGCTAATGAAATAAAGATGACCCTCAATCATCATTCAATCTGATGGTCCCAAAGATAGATCAACCCTGTTAGCACTTTGACCAATGGAAACACCACCTCCACCTTCTCTATGGCCCACAAAGGAAACGTGACCCACATGTCCATGCATCACATCATTGTTATCTCACTAAAGAAAATGAAAGTATATTTTCTCATAGTGAAATAACAACCATTTATCACCCTAGATCTAATGGTGGATAAGAATACTATGAGAAATCGACCTAGTTTTGTGAGGCATGAATGAAACCTTGCCAGTTGTATTCTATTTGACAACTCCACTAGCTGTAGAGAAAGAAAGGCCCACCTTGGATACATGGCATACTATCAATTCATCACTAAGATTTTGGGCTATGTAATTATTGATAACGACAAAGTGACCACCATAGATCTTTAAAGGATTGGACAGAACGGGCCCGTCGAGGTTAAAAAAGCATGCGACCACTTAAAGGACTTAGGAAATAAAAATAACCTTAGGTCTTGGCATATTTTACATTATTCAAATGTTTGGATTTTTCTAATATTATGACCATTGGGTATGCTTGGCCTTTGAAATCCTTTTTTTAGTGGGAGGGAAAATTTAACCAACAACCCCCTTTAAACATATTAATCAAAGGGCAATAATTGCCCCATAAGCATCTAAATTTGAGGGAACACATTAAGGGCCAAAAACCATACATATGCAACACGAGATCTGCATTTAGTAATTTTTAATAAACACCCCTCTCTAAGGGAAGATAGAATTGACACCCATTGCAAACATAACCTAAAATCTTTGGAAACTTCCAAGCATAATGTAGTTTGACACTATAGCTCCAAAATGTCAATCACAAAGATGCATAAAAACACATTGGTTGAATTAGCTTTAGAAGTACAAAAGCAAATTCAAATGGTATTGGGCAAATCCAATTACTTTTCTAGTATCCTCCTAGCCTATGTCATAATGGGATATTTTGTAATGAGGAATGCATAAACAAAAAGGCTTAATGGCATGGAGAGTTTTGATCAACTTGAATTATGATAGTATGTGTAAAATAGATGTCTCATGTACAATGCAATGACTATTGGATTTCCTACCAATTAGAATTGTTGTGAAGGATTTACAACCACACCAACATTTACAATGGATAATGCATAACCCTAAACTCTCTTTTGATGTCCTCACTGCATATAAAATGGGACCTCTATGAGTAGGATATGGGCATCCATCCAAGCATCATGGGGATCAAGTATTTTTCCCATCTTTCCTCTAAATGCCCTAGCTTGTATATACGTGGAATCACTCATAAGTCAGGTGAACCATTTGACATCCTTCATCAATGAGATTTTGTCTCCATATAATTTTAAACATTCAAATAAAATGTGATTCATGGTATCATAAATGAAATTTCTTTATGAACATCCTTTGTAATAGTGCTAAACTTGGAAGCCCATGCTTCCCTATAGGTTTTTAAGCACCAAAAGAATGAGGTAGCATAGGTTGGTCATTTAAGGCATATAGTGAGCATCAAAGAAATCTTACTTTACCACTAACATATATGCCAACATAATATTGGACCGTTAAATGTTCACTTTGGCCTTCATGATATCAGAAAAAAAAAAAATTCACTATTCACTTTGGTCGTATGCAAGTCAACATTGTTTGAATACATTAAATATTACTATTGGTCATTTTTTCCTTCCTGCCAAAATTTCCATATTTAAATTCAAAGATAGTAATGTTCACATTTTTGAAAATTCAAATAAAATAGGGCACAAAAATACTTTATACTAAAACCTTAGGTTGTATTTTAATTCCTACGTGGTTGTGCACTTTAATATTTCTGTAGGCCTGCAACTTCCCAATCATTAGATCTTTTTGCTATCTATGGTCATCATTATGTCACTTTGTAGAAGTGCTCATTCTTTATTTCATGTGACAAAGTGATAGCATGCCATGTATCCACCATGGGCCCCTTTCCCTTCAGTTAGTGCAGTCAACAATGCACTTTTCATCCACTGTTAGATCTTTTCATGATCTACAGTTGTTGTTATGTCACTATACAAAGTTAAGGTAGTTATTTCATGTGACATAGCAATGGATCAAAGCATGAATTTTAGTAGACCCTTTCCTGTTAGAGCACGTTGGTAGTTTTTTGGTTTCTCATCAGCTAAGGTAATTAGTGTGCAAGGTGTGGGCCAGTTCCTTTAGTGCATTTTACTCACCATCAGATCCAGGATCTTCCATGGTTGTTGCTTTGTTTCCTTGTGGAGTTGCAAGGTAGTTATTTAATGTGACATAGCAAGCACTTTCCCATGGATTATGGGTCTTGTTTCCCTTAGCGGGACACAAAAGAGAAGACTTATCAGACAGGTTGGTGTACATACGAGTTCTAATTGGTTTGGATTCTAGCAATGTTAGTGAATTGGTTGCATGTTTTCTAGGTTGTCAGATGGAGGAAGATGAACATCTCTTGTTATGTCGCTATGACAAAATGATCAATCTTTAGCTATAGTGACATAGCGAGGATTTACCATGTGTCCCAATGGGCCCAATTTGGCAATCACAGTTAAGTTGACATCGCAGTTAAGGCTGAAAGTTTTCTAATTTGTTGCAGTTAAGTTTAAAAGGTGGCATGGTTAGTTGGTTTAAATGGTCAAACTTGCAAAGACCTTAGGTCCACGTGTCTCTTTCTGGTTGATGAACCTATTTGAGTATTAATAGCAATGATTTGACAAGCCAAAAATAAAGAGTAGTTTTCTTGCATGATCTGATTTCCATGATCTACCTCAACTACTCTAGAGTTATTGTTACACTAGAAATGATGCAGAGGCATTCCTTCCACTACCTAATTGTCTTTTTTGAAGAATTCTATCATTATTGGTGCTTTTTCTATCACTTCAGGTTTACTCTAGTTAGGAGTTTCATAGTTTTCATGCTTCTATAAGTGTACCAAATGAGATCTATTGTTTGGATCATCTTGGTTATTCTTTGAGAGCTTAATGGCAGTGGTTGTAGAGTAACTTTAGTAAGAAATATCTTAGTTATGCCCAAGCTATAAAGGAAAATTTTATAATTTTCTTAAGTGTGATCGACTCTTCTTTATTTCTCTGATGTTGCTATGTGAGTTCACTATAAATCCTTTTGCCTTTGGACCTAATGACATCCTACCTTATCTCCTTTAGCCATTGATGACTATGTGAGATCTATTTTCCTTTCTTCAATGTTTTGTGGCTATCTAGAATTTTCATGATTGTATCTCTTTTAACCTATGAATAATATATAAGTGAATTTTATTTTTTCCTTATATTGTCCATTTTGGTTGTCTAATACACTATGATTATTGGATTTAAACAAGTCTAAACCTGTATATCTTTGATTTCATAATGGTTCAAAAGTGCATGTATGGATGGAGATTGGTTTGAACACTCTATTTTGGTGCATCACCCCTTAGGTTAGAATAGGTAGATTTTATTTTATGCATTCCTTCTCCCTTTTTCTCTCCAAGAGTAGTTAGGTGCATCCTAATAACAAAGGAAGCCAACCTTCTCAAGAAACTCAACCTCATAGATAAAGTCCCATAGCTTGGATGTTGTTTCCATGTTTTACAAGGTTGTCCTTAGGTAAAAATTTTGGACAAGTGTGCAAAATTTTGTGACTAAATTTTTTGGCATGCCTAATGGGACATATTTAGAGGATTTCAAAGCTTATTGGTGTCAAAAGAGAAGAATATAAAGTTTATATTGAGAAGATAGTATTGATCTTAGTATTCTAGGCCTTCAAGAGGTTCATTTCTTGATGAAGGTATGCTCTGATACCACTTGATGAAGGTACACTCTGATACTACTAATGAAGGGCCACACCACCCTACCAACTCACAACCAAGAATGCAACAATATGAAGACAATTTTATTATATTTGAAAATCCAATAGCAATTACAATAACATTTCTATAAGATCTCTCAAGATCCAATCCAAGCCTAAGCTAGTCCAGATCCACACTCTGGTAGAAAACTCTAAGTTCTTAACTTGTGCTTGCAAGCCACCAAGCAACCTCCTTGTTTCTAAACTGCAGTCACTAGCTCTTCACTTCCTCCTTCTCTCTCACAACTTCCAGCTTTCACACATTCAAGCTTTTCCTTCCAAAGCCTCTACTTCCCTAGCTACTCCTTCTTAAGCTTCTCCTTGAGCTTCCACTCCTCAAGCTTCTCCTTGAGCTTCTCCTTCTCAAGCTACTCCTTGAGCTTCTATTTCTTGAACTTGATTACAAATGATAATAAGCCTTGCTTAAATAGGCACTACTAACCCAAGACATTACAAACACCACCAATGTGGGATAAAAGGTAAATACAACTACCTTTAAATAAATATTAAATTCCCACCCAAATACAACTAAGCACCCAACAAATATTAAATACATGATTTATCCAAGACCTTCTAGAATTTCCACCTACACACCTTGATTAATGGAATGACAACTATTTTTCTTTTTATTTTTTTATTTTATGCCACCTATGCACCTTGAAAATAGAAATCTCCTTTTCCTTTCTTTTCTCCTTTTTATGTTTTATTATTTCTCCTCTAATTTTTGTCACTTTCTCTCTCCTCCAGATTTTTTTTTTTTTTTTTTTCAATAATTTTTCCATGCAAGATGCTCCTGCATCATTTCTACAAAGCACTTGGTGACTCTACACCCTTCATTGTAAGAATTTTCCTTAGAGAAAAATTCACCCAAGATCAAGGAACTCAAGCACAAGCACAATAGTAGACCAAGGGGTGAAAGTGCAAAGTTGTGTCACCCTCTATAATATCCAAGAGGGTTATGGCCAAAATGGTATCAGTCATACCAATTTTGACCAAACATGTTTCGACCATACAAATGTGGCAGTTTCGCGTGCCAACGTGGCCTGTATCATTTCAGCCAAAACAATTTCAATTGAAACACTTTCAGCCAAAACCACCAAGCTTTATAAAAATGTCAAAAACAACTTTTTAGCTATCATTTTCACTATATCAATTTCAAGTTTCTTGGAGGGCGATTAAGGGGTTTTAGTTGTAACAGGTTAGTGGTTTTTTTTCCCCTTTAAAAAATTTTTAAAGTATTTTTTTATTAGTAAATGTTAATGGTAGTCAAATTAATTTTTTTTACGTGTTTTATGAGTGAATCATTTAGATTTGTTAATTTTTAAAAATATTTAATTTTTTTTATAGATTTGTTAGTAAATTGTTTAAAACATAAGCAAGAATGTAGTCAAACATTGGGTAAAAGTGTAGAAAAATATTAGTTAAAAATGTAGAAAAATATTAGGTAAAAATGTAGAAAAACATTAGGTAAAATGTACCTTTATATGAAACTTAGAAACACTTGTAGCTTTATATGAAACTTAGAAACACTTTTACATTTATATGAAACTTAGAAAAAATGTTCAACCTTGTAGCTAAATCAAAATCTAATTTAGTCAAGATTTTTTATTTTTTTTATCGCATATACATGTGTACACTTGGTTATAATTTAATTAAGATTTTTTTTTCTTATCGGATATACATGTGCATGTACGAATATTTATTTTCACATTTGTATGAGCACATTAAAATACATTAGATATGGTCTCTAAGATAATTTGTTTTACAATACATGTACATGATTGAATAGCACTATACATTTAATGTTGTGTATTTATATACATGTGTTTCAAATTAAATTTAACTTTTAATTATTTTAATTTATACACTTGTATGTTTATGTGTGTGTGTGTGTATGTGTATGAATGTGTAGATCTCTAGATATTTATCAGTCTTGTAGATTCACACTCATATCCTCATACATTATATACATATATATATTATGGCATCCAATTTTGGGGATCATGCTCCTGCATCCTCAGGGGATGCTAGTGTCCATAGAGGGGATCAGAGTGCTGAGTCCGGCATAGCACATAGATTCACATCCTCAACTAAGGATAGAGAGTGGTTATTTAGAGATACACTTGCCAGATTATCTCATCCTATAGAGGTTTTGTACTCCTTGCTTTTGTCTTCTACCATCCTCCCTAATAGGGCGAAGATTATAGCGATGTGAGAGGAGTTGTTTTGTATGATTCAAACATTGAATCATACAACCCTTTTGATGATATTAGTGTTGAGACATTTTATTCTTCTCCATTTCACAGTGTCACTGGCATTGTGAAGTATGGACAGGTTGACACTAAGGTCTCCACTACCATGGTGAAGACAATGTTTCCATTTTATATAGATAGAGCTAGAGTTAGAGGCTACTATATGACGAAGTGTATTGATGAGCTCATCACACCATTTATATATCCTCAGTGGTTGGATACTCATCATAGATGGCCACAGAAGGATGATTTCCCTCTGTATTCTTGTACACAATTATTTGTAGAATTTCATTTGCACCATGATGTTGATTACATAGATTATCCAAGTAATTTTGGGTAGGGTCTAGGTATACTTTTAGAGAGATTCAGACCTGCGAACACTCTTGCACCCATTGATAAATGAGCAATGGTGGGTCCAGACATTTTGGTTATGTCAAGAGGTCTAGAGATAGTTGTTGCAGGCTAGAGTGTGCCTAATGACACAATTAGCATATAGATTTATTTGAGCATCGCCACCATTATCACACAGTTGTAGGAGATTTCTTCTGATCAGTGTGGTAGATATATGTTATGGCCTTGAGGTACCATTCCCATAGCTACATCATGATGCATATGGGGTAGCAGACATACCTTCTCCGCTAGAGGTTTCTGTAGTTTCAAATGTGGACCCATTGCATCATTTGGGATCCTGTCTAGCATCTGATCTTTTGGATTCATATTGAG
Source organism: Cupressus sempervirens (assembly GCA_028749045.1). Lineage (NCBI taxonomy): Eukaryota > Viridiplantae > Streptophyta > Pinopsida > Cupressales > Cupressaceae > Cupressus > Cupressus sempervirens. Next base: position 367,032,143 of record CM053784.1, read on the forward strand.
CATTATCTACAGTCATAGGGATTCCACTTCATGACATCAACACTCAGATTAGTCATATTATGTCATATACAATAGGATCACAAGGTTCACAGAGGTATGAGGACATTCCTGCACCTTCTATTGCACTTGCTGCTACACAAGCCCCTATAGCACTAGCCCCAGCTACTCAGGACCCTACAATGCTGCCCCTACTTACGATTCCACTACTAGACAACCTGGTCTATTTACCTCTATGCTTTTAGATTGCATTATCAACTTCGACACTGATAATATTTTATCATTGCATGATTCAGATATCAGTCAAATCGGCAGAGCATTACATGATGCTATGATAAATATACCTATATGTTTAAATTTATTTTAATTATGGTAAAATTTACACTTAAACATTAGGAACAAACATGTATATTCTTGATACAATCTAATTTGTGTGTAGATATATATGTGTGTGTGTGTGTGTGTGTGTGTGTGTGTGTGTGTGTGTGTGTGTGTGTGTGTGTGTGTGTGTGTGTGTGTGTTATAGGGTCTAAGTGATAGTATGTTACATTTTGATGATTTGTAGAGACTGACAGATCCTACACGTTGTGATTCTTAGGTATGTTATAATTTAAATATATACTTGATTTATATGTATGATATAATTTGTTTGTACATAATTTGACACTATCATTTGACATAGGGTTTAGATGCAGCTGATAGACCCTTTTGGGGACATGGATCAGGAGGGGGATGTAGTTTATTAGATGGCCTTTTGTTTTATATGTTATTTTAGAGACATTTGATATAGTATTTTGGATGTACATTTTTATATGGACACTTTGATGGTTTATATGTTATTTGGATACATGTTTATATGGAGACTTTGATGTTTTATATATGTTATTTGGAGACATTTGATACATGATATTTTTATACATTTGATATGGGTACATTATTCTCCAGATATATTTTATTATATATGTGTACATGTCTTAGATGTTATTTCATAGATGTATATGTACATATGTTCATGTTGAATGTGCATGCATGTTTTCAATATTCATATTTTTATTAATGTTTATGTACATGTTATTGATCTTTTAATGTCTTAATCTTTTATGTTTATGTATGTATTATTCATGTTTCTGTATATGTTATTCATCTCAAGGCCTTATTCATGTTTATATGTATATGTTATTCATCTTAATGCCTTAATCTAAGTGTAATTAACTATATTTATGACATGTCTTAAGGGGAGATCCTAAATTATACATAAGAATGTAGATTAAAATGTATTATTTATTTCATAGATGTATGTATATATGTTCATGTTAAAAGTAGACATGTATGTTTTCAATATTCACATTTTTATGTATATGTTATTGATTTTAATGTCTTTATCTAAGTGTAATTGATTATATTTAATGACATGTATTAAGGGGAGATCCTAAATTATACATAAGAATGTAGATTAATGTATATTTTATTTCATAGCTGTATGTAAATGTTTTCATGTTAAATGTAGACATGTATGTTTTCAATATTCATGTTCATGTATATGTTATTGTTTTTAATGCCTTAATCTAAGTATAATTAACTATATTTAATGACATGTCCTAAGGGGAGATCCTAAATTTAATATGCTATAAGAATGTAGATTAATGCACAGGTAAGAATATAACATATACATGTACATAAGAACATATAAAGAGTATGACCTAAAGAATGCATGTTACAACATTTAATTAATAAAAGTTAATACATATAAGAACATAAAGATTATATACAAACATAAAGAATGAATCATATAAGAACATAAAGATTATATACATAAATACATAAGAGCATTAACAATCATAAAAGAACATAAACAATGTATATAAATACATACAAATTTACTAAAGGGGTTGTCTTTAGGAGAGGTCCTAAAAGGTGGTACTAAGGGGATGTCCTAATAGGTGGTCTTAAGGGGAGGTTAGGTAATAGGTTTTACTAAGGGGATGTCCTAAGACGTTGTCTTAAGGGGAGGTCCTAAGAGGTTGTCTTAAATGAGATATCGATGTCTAATTTCAATAAAAATAACAAAACATGTCTAATTTAGCATATCCAAGATAAATGATCCAATGTATACAAATTTATAAAATAAATATTCTGTCAACATTAAATGTGAATGTATAAGAGATATATATACATAGCTGAACTAGAGCTCCACAATAAGTACATAGGTAAACTAGAGCTTCACAAACATTGTATTGTTAGGATCCTCTCTAGTTTTTATTATCTCTAGAAGTTTTTCATGTTCTTCAATAGACATGTTTCCACTTTTGATTTCCATGATGTCCTCTTCTTTGTATTGCTTCAAATTGTAACTTTGTTGTTATAACATGGTTACTGTAATGTAAAACTTTTCCTCCAGGCTTGTATTCAATAAATTCAATACCACTATAGGTTACCCTTACTTGTTGATAATACGTTCCTTCAATAACAACCAATTCAATTGGATATGATTGTTCATAAGCATCTATAGTTCCTTCTAGCAACTTGTGTTTTGTTTTTGTGCATCTTAAAAGCTAATAGTCCATATTTTCCACATTATCTGGTAAGGCTTGAACTGCAAAAATATCTCTTGCATGTATATAAAAATAGATAAATATAAATTAATTTTAAAATGAATATACATGTATATTAATTTATATATATGTATATGGATACAAACTTGCCATAACTAAATCAGAAATGCATTCATAATCAACTAAATATACAGGATCATGAATGTCAATGTCAATGGCAGCATCTTCAAAAGGAGGCTTTCTAACTATCTCCTTCAAATTCCAACATGAAACATATCCATTCACAATATTTTCACATACACTCACTGGATTATCCTTAATGCAGTCATCACAAAAACATGTTTTCTCTCTTACTTAAATTACTGGAGGTTTATGTTTTCTTGTAGTCATCACTAGATGTAAACTTCTAATACTAGGACTCATTTGACAATTTTAAGGATTATATAGATTTATATCTATTACAAATACAAAAATTAATTGTCATATTTCAAAATAAATATTTAATACAAAACTCAAGAATTTGAAAAACACATTAAATTAAATATAAAGTTCACCTTTCACTTCCCAAAAGTAATGCTTATTGTATTCAGTATCTCGAGTAGCAAAATGAACTTTGCACCATTCAACAATTTGATTTGCATTCTCTATACTATTCCCTGTATGTACATATAACATGCATATATATAATTTAAAATATATGCGACTAGTATTAAACATGCAAATTAAATGCATATTTACCTGCAAGTTCATGTTGTCGAAGCACACACTTTATACATGCTCCAGCTCCATCATGCTCCCCTTTTTTGTGTCCACTTTCAAAGAAATTCCATAAAAACCTAACATTGGTTCTAGTATGTTGCATTGCTAACCAATTAAATGCTTTTGTAGACTTGAATTGTCTTGTGAACATGAAACATGATAAGTAGAAACAATTATTTGTTTACATGTATCAAATCAGAATAGGCATGTGCAAATAAATATAAGTTAAAATAAAGTTAAATAAATGTGTAAGTTCATGTATACTAACCTGCACATCCATCAGACCAAATCTAGTGCTCTGAAACATTTATTCCATGATGCTTAAGATCATCAGAGAACATTGCAAAACAATGAGACACATAACTCCTATCATGAACTCTACAATCACTAATATATAAATGAACCTCTTTGACGATGATGCATTCATTTTCATCCAACCTTTCTATCTCATCCACCTCAAATTGTGCGTGTCTATAGGTCACTTGCACAAATATTGCAATTTGTTTAGAATGATAATATTTCCCTTGAAGCTCTGTTTGAGGTGGAAATGTATAATTTTCAAAAAAATCTACAACTGAAAGTATACAACCAGGTGGAAAATAATTTTTGAATCACGAAATTATTTAGCTTGCCATTGTGCACCATGACAATGTTGGATACGTGGATATATCAATGGACTGAACTTCGTCATAAACTCATCATAATGCAATTCACTCTCCTTCAATACAATTGTTTTGAATTCATCTCCATAGTCTTATATTGGTATGTCTCATATTTACATCTCATCCATGAAACTGGTGTTGATTCATTGATATTCTCAATTTGCATTGAGAATTTGTGTAAATCTCCACAATGTTCACACTAATTTTTGATGCATTATACTTTGAACTCATCTAAATCTTCTAATTTATCACATAATATGGACTTTACAAATTGTGTTGTATTGCTAGGGATGACCAAATTAAGATCAAGTACTGCCATAACTTTTTTATATGATTGCAAGTGTAGACCAAATTCAACATGATTTTGACAACAAAAAGTTTCACGCATCTTATTTACGCATACAAAGGAAGGATGCAAACTCTCAAAAATTCTCTGACATATTTTGACATTTGAAAATTCTTGCTTGAATGTTTGAAATAATTCACTTTGAGTTATCTATATGAAATGTTTTGGATGTTCAATTTTGGCCCTTGTCTCTTGATCTTTAATTTGTATAATATCACATCCGTTGGAAGAAACACGAGAGTGTGTGGTCCAAAATTCAATAACTTGTATTTTTACATTTTCAAAAATTCTATCTTTTTGGGGAACTCTTACAAACATTCACCTAGTTATTCTCAATGTTATCATCTAGCATATTCCTCCTCTTGATGTATCTCTAAACAGTTCTTCTAGATATATTTAGTACATCAGAAATTGCACGTACCTATTTTCTATGTACCAAATTTCTACTAGATATAGTAGTCATCAATGGTCTACGTGCATTACTTAAATCACTTGCTTGAGTTGTGTTGTCAATTTTGTTATAAGCATTTTGCAAGTTTTCAACTATTGTTTTATTAATATTATGCGCATGGTTTTTCCTGTTATCAACACCCAACAACTTCAAAATAGGTCTCATATATTTTCTCCTAAATAACTTGACAAATAATTGTGCTTGTCCAAATATACTTTTATCTTTGAAATATTCATCCCACATTTTGACAATGCTTTCTAATAGTGTTATTGTAGACACCTAAATCTAATTACATCAATAAGTAATCATATTTAGTCATCTCCTAAGACATTATTGATTAAATATTTACTATTTAATTAATTAATCATCATCCCCTAATTAATTAATTTAATTCAATTAACTATAGCCCAATTGATAAAATCAAATGATAACCCAAAATCAGTTTATCAATTAAATCCCTATTGCCTATATTAAATTGGATAATTCATCAAATATATTCAATTTAATTCGATATTCTCATTTTATTGAATAAATCATTTAATAAAATATCTAAAATCCTAAAACCCTATCCTAACCCCTAATCCAACCCATTCACCCATACTAACCTCACTTTGCCCCCTAACTAACCCATCCCATCAAAGCTAAATCACTCACTCTTAACCCCCCTTCTAAGCTAATCCTAAATTCTCTTCTAATCATGTGCACAATCATAAACATGGGTTAAGACATGCTAACCCAAACCAAAGTCAACAATCTCATCCTCACCCTCACCCTCCAACAGTTATGACTCTTACACCTCTTAGACCTCTCTTAATGACTCTTACAAGGCATTTATGGAGCCCTTATCTCTTGAGCCTCCTTTGTGGACCATCCACCTTGCCTTCCCTCCATCCAATCACCCTCTGAAAAGTGTCACCTCCCCATTGGTGCTAAACAAGCACAATTCATGTGCTCCCTTTTGAGTGCATCCTAACCCTCCCTCACCATCTCATCATCTTGACATCTTAGCCCTCCATTTCTCCAACCCTTGACCTATAAATTGAACCTCCTCCCTTCACAAAGTAATCCACCTTCCATGCAAAGTTATAATGCTATTTTGGGAGCTCATAAACTACCAAAATACCATTATAATGTTGGAATCACTCCATGAATCCATTGCTAAAACACTCATCCATACATACACTTGGTAAAAACCCCCACCCATTGGAAGCTTGAGCACAAACGTGAGCATACATCCCCTCTCATCAAGGACAAATCTATTGCATCATATGTTATACCATTAGGAGCCTACAATTCTTGGTTTGCTTCCTTTTGTGGTCATAACAATCAGTCCTATCCTAAGTGTTTTCCATATTTAGTTGTGTAAATGCTTTCCTTAATAGCTAGTATTCAATTTACACTACTAAACTAAGTGATACAGTTATCATTTATCATATATTTAGATGAAATTTCATTAAAAAGTAGTTCCTCATCCAAATCCATCAAATTTTCTATGCCTTTTAATTTGTTTCTATCATTAGAACTAGCATTTTCTTCCTCTTCATTACTTTCATTCTCTTCGTGAATCTCATCCTCTTCAAGAATTTCAGTAGGTTGGCTTTGGTTACATTTTGTATGACCTTTCATTTTGTCATCTCTTATTCTATCATATTTCCTTGATCTTTTCCTTTTACTGCCCATTGAATACTTTAATCTATAGAAACAAAAAAAATTTATTTAGATTTCACTAAATACCAGCTAGTGCTTCAATATAGAATACATAAAAATAAGTAGATGAGAAAAAACACCTTAAAAATATTCAATCCTTTGTAATTCTAATTAAATTCATGAAATAGTTGCTGAAAATAGCTTAAAAAATTGTTGTCATTTGAAAATGCTCTTTTATTTTTTTGCTAGTTTCTATATTTATTTATAAAAAGAAAAAAAAAATTATTTTAAATGAAACAACCAAATTAATTGCTGGCAATTTGATGGGCTGACAAGGGTTATAGCAAAAACCTTTTAGCCCAAAGGTTTTTGGCTGAAAAGCTTTTGATCGTAATTGTCTATGTGGCATCTTAGGTGGCTACCACACAAGCAAAAATAAGAACTTATGTAAACATCTCAGTTTGAAGGCCAATTTGACCTACTATAATGAAGTTTTTTTTAAAACTAAAAATATACTTTTGTAGATCTTAGAATCAAGATTATGACCATATAATAATAATAATAATTTTTATTATGGATAATATGTTATAATTTGAAAATATTACAAGTAGGTATTTTAAGATTCGGGAAGATGTCTATTCAAAAATAAGAAAAAAATAGTAGATCATGTTCAAAAATTATTATTTTTTAATGCTATACTAGAGGAGAGAGTCTTCTTCAAGAATATGTAATTTGTTTTAAAAAATATGTAGATTTGATGGAAAAAGTTTGACAGGAGAAAAAAATTGTCAATTTCTAATAACTTTGACTTTGACCAGTTATAACTTGAAAAATATTAGCCAAATTTCAATTTTTCTTTTTTGGTGCACTAGGTATACATGTCAACTCTAACATATTCCATAATCAAACCAAAATATGATTGTTTTCATATATTTGTTTGATGGGAAAAAAAACTCTATATTTCAACATTTAAAAAAATAAAAAATAGACTTTAAAAATTCAAAAATAAATAAAATATTCACTTAATTTTTTTTTTAAATTACAAACATAAGTTTCATTCAATTTTACACATTTCATTAGTTTACATCATCTTCAAATTCTAAACACAAATGCCACTTTTATGTCGTTAAAGTTGAAGAGTTTAAATTCTGATATAACTATCCTTCATAAAAAGTGACACAGATTTGTGCTTTTACCCCAAGAAGAGTATGATATATATATATATATATGAGAATGCTCTCTATTATTTCAAAAGCATGTACATACATACGGTCTTGTATATAAAGGCTTCTAAGATGCATCTAGAATGTGTCTAGAAAGAACTAGGAGATAAGCATGACAACTAAGCACACATCCTCCATATTGAGAGGATAAGCATGATGAGGTGTCTCATGTGTGTAGATGTTGTAAACACCATGTGCTCAAATAAAGTGCTTACTCCCAGGTGACTAATAAATAATAGAATATGCATTAACTTAAGTAAACTTAACTAAGTGTAAATAGTAAATACTTATTTACACCAACACCCCCCCCTTAAGTGCAACTTAGGGAAATTCCCTTAAGCTTACAAAATCTAGGATGGAATGCAAAATGGGTCTTAGCTACTAGGCCATGTTAGATACCCATGTACATAATGAAAATGTAATCTCTCGTAAAGTGGAGAAAGAGGGAAAACCTCATGGGAAAAACCCTCCCCCAAAAAGAGAGATGATAAAGATGTATGGATGGATGGATGGATGGAGTAATTAAGATCCCCCCCCTGCCGCATTATGACATACATCAAGTATATACAAAGGAGAAATATGAGAAAAAGAGGAGAGACAAGATAGTCTCCCCCCCAAAGAAGAATGCTGACCAGTGATAGCTACTCTGATGTAGAAGTTGATCCAGGAGTGATGAATAGTGTTCCTCCCCTTTGGAAGAAACAATGACATAGGTACAAATGAGATGCTTCCACTGTGTGTGGAAATAATCCAATAGATAGATGTAGTCTCTAAAACCTACTCAACTACCCCTATCAAGGATGAATGTAGAACTTGTCCCAAAGAACTAACTGTCTCCTCGACTAATAAAGAAACTCTCTGCAACAGTTGTTCATAAGTATTCACAATCACTTCAACCTATTAAGATTGATCATGTGGAGAATGGATAGGAGGGTTAGAGTGAACCCTTGTAGCAATTGAAGAAGAACCTGCTTCATCAAAGATAAGATGGATATAATCAATGTTGTCCTCCAAATCTGCTAAGTGTGACTCCACGAACAAACCTACAATGTCTACCAAGAAGTCATCCACTAAGTCTGGAGCTGGAAGACTGGATGTACCTAGTTGTGCTGGACCTATCAGTGTGGCAATATATGCATGTGGAAGATGTTGATGTCATGACCTCTTGCTACAAATTTTGATAGAACACCACATGTCTGAATCTTTTGAAGCATTATCGCTAGTTTCACTATTAGTTTCCATAATGTATGATGTGCAAAGAGGATTAGAGGACAAGTTGGGTGAACTTTTGTCAAAGTTTACATCCTTTTCCACAAAGATCTAATGTGTCTCAAGATCCATAAGTCTATATACCTTCACACCATCTTCATATCTGATGAAAGTACAAGGCCAAGGTGGTGGTGTCTTGCATCCCCTAGAAGATATGTTTGTCCATACTAGATAACTGAAGACTTTGAAGTGTGTCACAACTAGTTTTCAGCCGCACCATGCCTCAAAAGGAGTCTTGTCATATAAGGTAGGATGAGGAGACCTATTAAGTATGTGATTGTCACTGTTGATTGCTTTGACTTCAAGTGATGGATCTAGAGACTTGGCTCATATCATGCAACTTGCTATTAACTTAAGAGTGTGTATCTTCACTGCAACAACATCTGTCTTATGTAGACTAAATGTTGGTGGATTTTGAAGATCAATTCCCTCAAGTTTGCAAAAGTCTTTAAGTCTTTTGTTCACATATTAGCTTTCATTGTCCATCCTAAGAACTTTGATGGCTTTCCTAGATTACTTTTCAACATGAATCCTGAAGGCTAGAAACTTGTCCAACACTTCATTCTTATGATGAAGAAAGTAGACCCAAGTGTACCGTGAAAATTCATCAATGAAAGTAAGTATGTAGTGATCCTAGTTGATTGATGTCACTGCAAAAGGTCCTGCTAGTACCATGTGAACCATCTAAAGAATAATTGGTGCTCTTGAAGACTTCCCTTTATGTAACTTCTCCTCCAAATGGATATCCACTAAACCTATTTAACATTCACTGGTGGAAAAGTTTCTTGGAGGTAGACCTTTGAACATTTTGTTTGAGTAAAGTTGCTGAAGATAGCGGAAGGAAAGATGTCCATAACGCTCATGCCATAATTTAGTTGTTGAATTGGATTGAGTTAGCAAGGCTTGTGAAGGAGACTTGGGTACAAAGTAAGAGAAATAATACAACCTCTTTTCATGATTAACTTTCCCCACTACAACCACTGAATCATCTTTTAGACTATACACCTTTATTGAGTCAGGAAGGAACTCAACTTTATGAACATCTCCAAGGTGAGTGATTTGGTAAATTGAGAGAAGATTAGAACTTAGGTTTGGAACATAGAGAACATTTTTGAACTCTCAATTTTCCATCTCCACATTTACTTTCCCTTGAAATTCCATTTTTGTATTGTCTTCCACAAAGATGTCTGGTACCTTTGATTGCTTCAATGAAGAAAAATCCTCTTTTGAAGAACCCATGTGATATGAGGCACCTGAGTCAAGAATCTATTCTGTTGAAGAATTTGAATTTTCCATGAGTGCTTGCCCTTTGCCCTTTGAATATGAAGAAGACCCTTTCTCCTTATAAGCATTAGGCAATGAAACATTATGTTTCTTCATGATGTTGGTCAACTCATTAATCTTTTCATGATAACACTCATGTTCTTCATGACCCAATTTTTTGCAATAGGCACACTTTTTCTTCTTCTTCTTATTGTCCCCCTTCTTGTTTGAATTTGAGGAAGACTTGCCTTGTTTATTTGATGATGGTGTTGTCTATTCTGCATCCTTTGATTTGTTGTTCTTCAATTTCTTATTCTTGCCCTTTCCTTTATTTGAAGATTGACTAGCTAAATTTTGAGAACCCTCATTATTTGCCACGAATACCTTAGACTTAGGTGAATTAAGAATTCCCAATAATATCAACTTCTTTCCTTCTTTTTCCAACAGTTCATCATAATGATCAAAAGAGACTTTCTGATAGGTAGACCCTAATGTAGTGTTTGAGGTGTTATAAGAAGAAACAAATGTGGAGTACTCTAATGGCAGCTTATTATGAATAAGATAGACCAACCTGTCATCTTTAAAAGGATTCCCACAATCATTAAGCTTTGTTCTTAATTCATTCACCTTTATGATAAAATCCTACATGGAATCAAATGCTTTAGGATCTAAGGAGACAATCTCATCTTCAATTTTGTAAACATCTTCCTTAGACACTTTACCATATAGGGTTTGGAGGGTATCCCAAGCTTCCTTGGATGTAGAAGACTTGCGAATCTGATACATGATCTTGTCATCAATCCCCAAACAAATATCACCTAGGAGCTTTCCTATCCAGTGCTTGCCAAGCTAAGATTTCATTGCTGATACATTATCACTTGTTGGTTTAGGAAGGGTACCATCTACATATTGAGAAACTCCATTATGCATTAAATGACATCACATTTTGATGGACCATGTAGCATAGTTATGTGGAGTTAATTTTAGAGACTTAAAATTTTCCATGATGCATAAAATGAAAGAAAACAACAAGAAAAGAGGAACACAATGCCAAGAACACCCCCCCCCCCCAAAAAAAAAAAAGGATGCTTTTGGCACTTTATATGTAGTGCATTCACAATGGCTACTTGCCAATTTTGGCCTTTGTGGACTTCTTATTTTTTTGATTACAACTTCTTTACTGATTACAAATATGAAACTTTACAATGTACAAAAATTTGAAGCAATACAAAGCAAAGAAAGGTCCTATTTCTGAAAGTGACACTTTTGTCCACACAACCCTACAATCTGATTATAGATCTAAAAAGTAGATGAAAAATAATGCACTTTAAAAAAAATGGAACCTGATTTCGAGTCCAGATGAGCTCGTACAGAGCAATTGAAGTTGTAAAATATAGGATTGGATAGGTATAGTCACCAAAAGATGTAATTTCTAACAAATCTATGCACCAAAACTAAAAAAGAACCGCACCACTATAAAGTTTAGGAAATTCTAGCCAAAATTAAAAAAATTGCACCTAATTTGGAGTTTGAATGACTGAGATATGGCCTCCTAAAGTCATACTACAAAAACAAAAATCAATCTGAAGAGGGGTTGGATTAACAAAAGATAGGGTTAAATTTGACGATCGTACAACTGTCGTAGTAGTTCTATTTTGCCCTTGCATGACAGTCAGATGGCACTCAAATTTAATGTAGTGGATTGTTGATGCAAGCAAAAATATGCCCCTTGATGACATCACATTAATGTAATGTTGATGTCAACACTGTACGACATTGTACATATCATACAAATGAATCTGATGTGGCTACTTGCATGGTTTATAGTTTTACTTGGTGATAGATAAACATGTGGGTGGCCATGTAGCAGCTTTGTTGAGGTGCCACATGTCAGATTGTTGTTGGTACTAGATGTGGCTCTATTTGCACTACTAATGGGCTGTAGGGAAGATGCTTGTCTTGGTTTGTGGTTATGAGAGCTGGCGATTGGAAGTGTCATGTGGCCTAATGTGAGTGGCTGTCAGAAAGTAGAAAGTGGGCTACTGAGAAACTTTGTATATGTCATTGGCAGTGTCTTTTGCGGGCACTAGAGATTAGAGTTCTGATAGTGGGGACTCAATTTGGTCCCACACGCAAGAGGGTAATACTCTACAAGGTGTTAAAAAATAAGCACCCACCACATTCAGACAATGAAAGTCAAGGCTATCGGGCTCTCTATTGATGAAGCCAGAATTTGGTGTGGTTGAGGATGGATTTGGAAAAAAATGGTGTTAGAATTTGAAGTCACCTAGAAATCTGGAGGATTGATGCCCATCGATTGATTAAGGAAAATTCTGGTGGAATAAGATGAATATTCCTTGTAGGACAAAGGTGTCACTGCCTAGTTCTACAAAAAAAATTCTCTAAAGGGACCTGTAGAGCCAAAAAAATTCAAAATATACAAAAATTTGAATAATTCTAGAGACAATTAAAATTTAGATCTAAAAATACAATGCACAGATCGAATTAATGATCATAGCCAAGTTGCAAATCAGTGCTTTCAGGTGCTGGTTTGTAAAAAAAAATTGCCTCAAAATTGACTTTGGTCCAACATAGGCAAATTTATAGCCAATTTTTACCGAATCAACATTCTAAATGTAATGGTGAGGTCAAATTTGGCTCTAGATGCTCTTGATTTTTGTAGATTCTCCGGATTCAAGTCAAGGTGCTGAAGCACCAATGGTCTCAAATGACTATGTGTATAGAATCTCCCTGAGCTCTAATGCCATGTAAGAATTTGCCTTAGAGAAAAATTCACCAAGGATCAAGGAACTCAAGCACAAGCACAATGGTAGACCAAGAAGAGTATGATCAATATGAGAATGCTCTCGATTATGTCAAAAGCATGTACATACATACTAAGAGTGCCTGTATATAAAAGCCTCTAAGATGCATCTAGAATGTGTCTAGAAAGAACTAGGAGATAAGAATGACAACTACGCCCATGTCCTCCATAATGAGAGGATAAGCATGATGAAGTGTCTCATGTGTGTAGATGTTGTAGACACCATGTGCTCAAATAAAGTGCTTACTCCTAGGTGACTAATAAATAATAAATATGCATTAACCTAAGTAAGTGTAAATAGTAAATACTTATTTTCACCAACATTCATATCTAGTTCCAAATCAAAGTTATTGTAATTCATGCCCAAAGTTGAGACAAGGGCATCTTCTAGAGGTAATTTCCAATTTCAAGAGCGTTCATTTTCAAATCCTAGAGGAAGGAAGACTAGATTGTCTCTATTACTAGTTAGGAGTACAAAAGAAATTCATATGCCTACAAGATTGACATACCCTCAAAATTGTGACACAAGATATACCTTGGGAAACCCTCATTGAGGAAAAAAACCCAGCCTCCAAAAGCATCCATCACCATATATTATTCAGCAAAAATATCATTGCCATACAACCATGGAAGCCTTCATGGCCATAACCACAACCGAGAAAACTATGTGAACAAACATGAATCCACACATCCCATGCCATGTTTCCAACCTTCACAAATGCTCCCTTGGCTAACCTGTCAAGCCTTGTCTTGCTCGACTCTTGCCTTTTTCACTCTTACTCTACAACAACTACCCTTGTGGCTGCTTATATAGTAGCAAGTCCCACAAAACCACTAAGTGGTATTACATTAACCATGTGCTACCTAACCCACTGACCCCACATTTAATATTGGGCATTTAATTCTTTTTCCCAATATTAAATAATTACATAAAATATTATCACAATGTTACAATACAACTCATCAAAAATATTCCATGGGAATATTCACATGTTGCACATCCATCTAGGCACAACATTACATAATAAAATAAAATATAACAATATTATGCAATGTGTGCAACACCCATTATCTCAACAAGGACCTTCTTTGTGATTCAACGAACTAAAAACTGGTTAAAGAATAAAGTCATAGAAATCACCGCTACTAAATCAATAGGAAGAGGTAGTGAAAAGAATAATAATAATTCTCAGGAAGGTACTTCAATTTCAGCCATTCCATCTTCTATCCCTACTTCTTTAGGCTCTTTACATAGCACACAAGGGGGAGGTGATGGTGAAGATCCAGATAAGGGAGTTAATCTAGTTTCAGCATGTGAACTCAATGCAGTCATAAGGAAGAAGAGATCAAAACCCAACGAGAAGACTTTAAAACCAATTCAATAGATGATAGATGAAGCTCCCAAAATGAACACTTTACAATTGTTTGTGGATGAGACGATTTAGTCCATAGCATCTCTTGCACACTCATTGTCTCCAAAAGTACAGAAGTAATTCAAGAGGAGCCAGTTGTAGAAAATGTGCATAACTTGGATTTATCATCTATAGTCTTACAGGTTTCTTTAGTAATTAGCCCATCTACCAGCATTTCAACTTCTTAGTTGCAACAAAGTTTAGAGAGAAAGAAGAAAAGGATGATTCAATTGGAAGCACAAAATCTGGATGTCATAGCTGATTTAATGCATAAAGGTGCAAAGATAAAGAAGAATAGAATGGATTCCAGATTGGTAGTGAATCCTACCTTAGGAAACTTATTTGTTGAAATTGCACAACCAGTTACAGAGAAGGACATAAATGAAGCAAATGAATCTAATTTTAGTATCACTAAAGTGGACCTAGGCCAGACTACCTGTGAGGAAGAGAACACAATTTCCAAGTGTCAGTTTTTGTCCTAATAGAATAGTCAAGGAGAGATAAGCAAGCTAAGAATCAACTCAAGTGTCAAGTTCGAGCACTTTCTTTATGCATCTGATTGATGATTGGTGATTCCTTCCTGGATCCTAGCTCATCTACAGAAATCACAAGAGATCCCAAGAAGATGTTTGATGAAGAAACCATTCAAGTCATAGGAGAATGTCAAACTTATGGAAAGATGGTGAAAACATGCGTAAAAAGCATGAAAGAATGAGCATCAAGCTTATTTTAGGATGTTAAGGTTGCATTTGCCAAAGTAGATCATATACAATAAAGAATTCAAAAAAAGCTAACAACTCTCAAGGAACAACAAATATTCTGGAGAGAAATCGATGCTAATTTAGTAGAGATTAAAGGAATGGACAACAATATAGTCAAATCACTAAATTTAATTAGCACTGGAGAAGAAGAGCAAATTGATATGGCTAGAAAATATCAAATGGAAGAATAATAGCATGAATCAACAATCGGGCGAAGGAGAGCAATTCTTGAACTCCTGCAAGTTACTAAAAAAGAAAGCCTTGGGGGATATACCAATGATTGTAGAAGGTATTCCTATTAGTGAACACACTCAAATTCCAGACATATCTTCCTTTTTGGAGTACATAGAGGCAAAAATCAGCACCATACTTGGTAGTAAACAAATTTTAGATGCTAGTATTATGACAAGATTGAGCAGTCTCTTAGCGGCATTGGACTCCTGTACTCAAAACTTGCCAGGTTACGTCATGGAGTTGGATGAAGTTAGAAAGAGACATGAGCTATACAAGTTGGAGATGAAAAGTTTAATTGTCATTATAAAAAAAACTTTAGCTTAGGTCATCGAATCATTTAGAGCATACAAGGCAAACTTGACTTAGTTACTCACAACACCTACAGATCAAAGAGCGAGTTTAGGAAATATCAATGATCACTGTTAAAATTTAGAAGTCCATTTTCCTAAAGTTGTCCTAGGATTTTATTTATGTATTTTGTAAAAAGGTCAACTTTAGAATTAACTTTGGTTTTGCTCAATGTCTTAACATTTTCTAACTGTAGTTAAGCATTAAAAAGTTAGAGTTGGTTATGAACTATCTTTGAAGTAGCCCAAACTCTAACTTTTTGAGTAACTACGAACCCAAAAGGTTAGTTATTCTAGAATAGCTATAAATTCCTAAAAATCAATGTAATAAGGGACTTTTTGGACTTGGAGATAGGGAACACTTATTCTTTGATAACAAAGCAATTTTTGGAATGTGTGTACAATTGTTGTTCTTGTAATTAGTTATTTCTTACTTTCTTGGTGTAAAGAAATAAATGAAGTACATTTGGCATTCTCTTTCTAATGAATCTAAATTTTTGAAGTGTTGATTCATTATATGAGTATTTTCATGGTATGGTGTAAATATTCATGAATCGTTGAATTAGCATTGTGTCGATGATAATTCTCAAGCATAGTTCTTGATTGTTTTGATTAACAGTTTACATTGTTTTTATGGAAACATTGAATTCATGTGGTGCATGCGCTATCAATGGTTTCCTTCTCATTTTCTAAGTTTTAGTCATCTTTATTGAAAAATCAAAAATTTCATCTTACAAGGGAGCCACCCCTCTAAATGCAGAGGAAGGCAAAATATCAAGGGCCTGTCCAACTGTTGTGAACGGTTTGCCACATACACTTCATTGGAAAATTTCTTTAGTGACAAATCTGTTTACCAACATGTACCAAATGAAATCTATTATTCAGATCGTCTTGATTAGTCTCTAAGTACTTAATGGAAATGGTTGTAGAGTAACTTCAGTGAGAAATATCTCGGTTATGCCTGAGTTATAAGGGAAGATTTTATAATTTTTGTAAGCATGATCAACTCTTCTATGGTCAACTCTTCTCTATTTCTCTAATATTGCTCTACAAATTCACTATAAATCCTTTTGCCTTTGGACCTAATGACATCATACCATATCTCCTTCATTCGTTGATGACTACACAAGATCTATTTGCCTTTCTTCAATGTTTTGTAGCTATCTGCAATTTGCATGACGACCTATGAATAATATATAAGTGAGTTCTCTTTTTTCCTTATATTGTCCATTTTGGTTGTTCGATCTGCATGTGATTGTTAGATTTAAACAAGTCTGAATCTATATATCTTTTATGTCATAATGGTTCAAAAGTGCATGTATGGGTGGAGATTGGTTTGAGCACTCTATTTTGGTGCATTGCCCCTTAGGTTAGAATAGGTAGATTTTCTTTCATGCATTGTTTCTCCCTTTTCTTCTCTAAGAGTAGTTAGGTGCATCTTGATAGCAAAGGAAGCCAACCTTCTCCAGAGACTCAACCTCATAGTTCAAGTCCCGCAACTTGGAGGTTGCTTCCATGTTTCACAATGTTGTCCTTGAGTAAAAACTTTTGACAAGGGTGCAAACTTTTATGACAACAACTACCAGCACTAGGTTCTTCCACATCAAATTAAATTTGTGTTCATTATGTTTTAGTAAACACAAAAGGGCAAAAAACCATAGCCAAACCTTTTGCTATTAGTTTGAAATAGTTTTTCGATAGTAGCTTTTCGACATGAGTCAATTTCTGGTTGGATGCTATTTAAGAAGGAAAGCATATCCAGCTAATTAGTAGTACCTTCAATTTCAATATTAAATATTTAATTTTTGTTTTAAATTACATTTAGTAAGCTATCATTTAGTTTGATTATGTATATTTTTAAATGTCAAATTTGACTATACTTTTTATACTTTATTAAATAGTTTGTTTACAAAATAATTCGAAGCTATAAAAAATAGATAATTGAAATGAAACCATTCATTCACTACTTCATACACTGTAGAAAACCCACACCCACCATCAACATCATTTTCCATGATTTTTTGTAAATATTAACTGGATTTTTAATGATTGAAGTGACTATTTTGCAATTTTGTAGAGGAGTTTTGTTGGAATAGGAAGACAAAGAGGTATACATCTCACATGCATAGGAAATATCAGAAAGTTGTGTTAAGGAAGGATTTAGGATTCTTTGACACACATGGCACTACCACGTCCCTTTTAGCTACCAGTGTTTCGAGTGATACACTTATTATTCAAATTGTCTTTAGTGAGAAGGTATATTATTTATATTTCTTTGTTGTAGTTGTATGTACTTGATGAATTTCTACAACTTATAATATTAAAAGTTGTTATATTTAAATTCAATCGTGGAAAGTTTTTCATTAATGTTTTAGAGCATATTATGTGATCTATTAATAAAATGTTGATTTAATATCCATATAATAGCTATTGCATTTTTTATGAAAAAGTCATGCATAATCAAATGATTTGCAAACAAAATTGTGATAAAAAAATATTGATGAGAAAAAACCCAAACAATTGAATTCAATAACAACAATTATGAGAAAGAAATCATTTGTTCTTCTCAATTTCCCTATATTTTAAATGAGCTTTTATTACTGTAAACCTTGACATAAATATTTTTTGAGAAAACCTTGAGATAAATATTTTTGTTGGTAAAAGAAGTTCAATGACATGAGAATCCTTTCTTTATGAATCTTCAAAAGACTTCTATTACTCTAAACCTTGAGAAAAGTAATTTTTAAGCAAACCTTGAGATAAATATTGTTTTGGGGAAAAAAGTTCATTGAAATGTGTCTTTTCTATATGATTCTTGAAACAAAACATTTCAAATTTCTTAGAACATTATTTATTGTATATAGATACTATCTGTTAGAATTAAAGATAGAGTAATTGAGGGGGGGGGGGGGGGTTGAATCAGTTGCTAGCAAAAATTAATCCACAGATCCCTTAGATGTCTTAAAGATCTAGTTATTGCAGATACTCGGCAAATAAATGTTGTAACTTGGTAACCTAAATTATTACTTATCTTCAAGCATTCATGCATGCAACTGAAAAAAATGAACACAAGAGACACTAGATTTAACGTGGAAACCCAATATGGGAAAAACCACCAAGTAACTAGTCACCAATTTTTCACTCTTCTGAAGTGAGCCCTGTTAGGAGCCAACCCTGTTAAAGGTTACAATGCACATTGTTAGGTGTGACCCTGTTAGAGGATTTAATCACCCTATTAGGAGTGGCCTTGCTAGAGGTCTTTAGAACAATTCAACTGAACTGTCACCTTGTTAGAGGATTTACAAAATGGTTGTTAAACCAACTCTGTTAAGAGATTTAAGATCAATGCTACAATGGTTAAAAAGCAACAATGAATTGACCTGAACTTGATGCAACTAAATTTGCTAGCTACAAGTCTCTTTTCTACATCATTAGATCCTCCTTGATCAAGTATAGCTTTTCTGCTCCTCAATGATCGTTGATCATCCTTCAAATTCACTCCACAATAATCAGCCTTCATATCACATTAATTCCACACTTCTTCCTTTCACACACACTTAGAATTCACAAGTTGACTTCTTACTTATACCATTTAGATTGTCAAGTTGGCTCATTCTCATGTTTAAATTACCAATAAACCATACATCAGTCGGCTACAAATATTACTCAAAACAAATAAACATTATTTCATAAAATGGTAAAATCCTTTACTGGCTGACCCTACTCGGTAAATACTACTTCCAAAAATTTCCTAAGTTAACCTTCTCGACTTGGTAAGAACTGCTTCTACCATATTTCCTTTGATGATCGAGTGAGCTCGGTAAGAACTATTTCTGTCACATTTCCTTTGATGACTGAGTGAGCTCGGTAAGAACTCAATTTCTTTTGATTACCTTGAAAGCTTGGTAACAACTGTTTACTCGGTAGATACTGGACTTTTACCTTGCTGACCATCTGAGCTCGATAGACTCTATCCTTTGCATTGCTGACCTTCTGAGCTTGGTAGACTCTGCGCTTTGCCTTGCTGACCTTCTGAGCTCAGCAGACTCTGTCCTTTGCCTTGCTGACCTTCTGAGCTCGGTAGACTCTGTCCTTTGCCTTGCTGACCTTCTGACCTCGGTAGACTTTGTCTGATGACTAATATGACATTTGTGTGATATCAAAGACAACACACAATTGAACAATTGTATCCAACACTATCATCAATAATATTTTGGATCACATTCCTTCATCTACTCTTTGATCTGGTGTCAAAATTTTGATAGAGCTTCTTGATGATGATTCACATGGTACTAAATATAATTAGAAATATAGATGAAAAGCTTCCACCAACTTAATTAAAAAAACACATATAGAAAAGAATTGGTTTCACCAGTGTGGTAATTATTTTCATTTTTTTTAATTCATTGAAAAGTTGTCCTTATTGAGAAAATACCCAACTTCCTAATGAATGTGGTCACATTCTCTGGGAGTTCCATATTTGGTTTCTACTTGTGATGGAGACTAGGCATAATAATATCCCTTTTTGTAATATTGCTCATATTTCAAGGAATAATGTATGGAAGGATTCTTGTCGAAATTGCTCACAACATTCACGAAGCCTATGACATGTCCGACAACATTGTAGAGCAAGCCATTTCATCAGTCATAATTATTTTCTCTTTTGTAGGCAAGAAGCGAACCATGATCAAATTTGTAGGTGCACTTTAGGGAACAATAAAGCTTGGAATAAAGAAAGGGCTTGTGAAACGAATGAAATAAAGTTAGAAATCCTCATATTTTGCAATTTTTATCTAACAATATTGCCTAGCAAAACAATCTCTTTGGTGGGAGGTAGTAGATCAAAAATATTACCATACTTTCCAAACCTTTTACTATTAGTTTGAAACACTTTTCAGACAATAGCTTTCTAACATGAGTCAAATTCTGGGTGGAGTCAACTCTAGAAGAAAAACCTATAGACTATAAATATACTACTTAACCAAGACAACACCTAAAATGTTAACTAAAATGTAAATCTTACCAAATAGACACTTCAATTTTTTCAAAAATTCTTTTGTATCTTTTAAACTAGCCAATATCCTTAGTCAACATCACATTCTCCAAGGAGCGAAAGGTTTCAATATGAACCTCTAAGGGGGAAAGGGCAAGACTGAGTAAGATCTCATTTCTTTAACAAGGATAGGAGTGGATCTCATTTTAGATCTCAAAGTGATTTTGTCAATAACCACATATGGTAAAGGGAGAGAATAGCACCCCCATAAATACTAAGAAAGAAGTCTACTTCTTTCCATATTTTAGAGAAAAAAAACCTGGAGGGTGAAGGTAACTAGGAAAGCATCTAGGCAGGTTCAGGGTAGCCAATCTAGTAGAGATATTTTGCAGCTAGGAGGACACATACATTTGCCAAATCATACAATCCTTCCACATGTAGCTTTGCTAAAGTTGACAACTTTAATAGGTAAGTTCAATAACCCCTCTTTGAAAATAGCCAAGATATCCAATTGGGAAAAGTCCCAACGAAATGGCTTCAAAGATATATTTTTTGTAGACAAATCATATTCAAAGGTTGGTTTTTCAAAGGGTTTGGCCTAGTGACCATTCTATGGCTGCCCAATTTTAAACTAGATCTATCACTATTTCCTTTTAAACCTCAGTAGGTTTCTTTCCCCTCTATTCCTCTTGAACATAGAGATATGGAAATAGTTGAAAGGCTGGCTGACAATTTAGGCATCTTTGTCAAGCATGATCTTGTTCCATATGAGAACTAAAATCAGGAGGTGAGAGTATGCCTACTCATGAGGGAGGTTAAGCAGTTGTTGTCTTAGATTGAGATAAATTCAAGCTTGGGTTCATGGGTGCAAGAGATTGTTGTTGAGGGAGACAAAACTATCCAACAATATGAAGTTGTGCTAGGTCACTTTAATTACTAGTGTCATACCTTGTCCGAAAATGCAAAAATTTTGGTGTGTACTGATTTGTCTACTGATCCAACCAAATGTCCATTATTTTCAAAACACCTAGAGGTACAAGAGAAAATATAGCTAGCTAGATCAAAGGATTCAAGTTTGCACAACATCTTACCTTAAGATGTTGCATTTCATTTATAAGTGCAAGAAATTTCAAGTAGATTATATTTATTGTTTAGAAATTATGGGGAAACCAGTGACTGGGGATGCAAGGGTTGAAGGAATATAATATTATCTAATCAACCATATACGCTTCAAAAATCACATGAATCCTGCAAGGATTTGGGTACATTAACCCATATCTTAATGTACCACAATAGTCCTTTTCAAATCTCTAAAGTACAAAATGGCCATAAATGTGTAAAGGTTTCAGAGACAATTGAAGCAGATGGCTAATGAAATATTAATTGGTTTAGCAACTACCATGATACATGAAATAGATGAGGAAGAGGGAGTTTGTATGATAGAAGAGTTAGATGGTTGCCTATCCAATACTGTAACTAGATATTTTATTTCAGATCCTTAGATTGACCCTCGGGAATCAATGATTTCAATAGAGGTGATTGGTTTTCTTAGTAGGGAAGATAATGAACAATAATCAAAAGATAATGATGGTCAACATAATCTTTCCTCTAGCCTGATGAGCAACAAGATACAACACACTTTTTCCATGATCAATCTAATACAATAGATGATGTGGTTAGCCATACAAATTCTGTTCATATAGGGAAAGAAAATGTGTTGAATTAAGACCCTCAATTCTTCTTCATGAATTGTCACACTCGACAGATAATGAGGTTAACCATATGGCTTTAGGCCAGACAGGGAAAGATAATGAGGTTATACATCATGAACTATCTCATAGGACAATGGATATAGCTAATCCCATGGAACTCGATCATAATCTGGATTTTGCTATAGATAATAATAAGGCATTATTTGACTATTCTAAGACTCTTTCACTAGAAAAGACTCCCTATGTGGCAGCTAAAAGAATAAAGACTTCTGAACCATTAGGAAGACCCTCCAAAAGTTCTAAAATCCAAGAAGAAGTTGACATAGGCATTTAAACAACTCTTGATGAGAAGTTCTCATCGGTCAAACACAATACAAGAATGGTGAGGCGCTCTTCTTGTCAGCCATGAAGATTGTCTTATGGAATGTTAGAGGCATCAATGCCTCTGACAAGTTCCATAAGATTAGGTAACAACTTGATTCTTCCAAGGCAAATATTATATTATTGCAATAGACACAATTATCTCATGATATGTTTAACAAAAAAGTGGCCAAATAGCACTCCTGGAAGGATGTTCACATGCCAAGGCAAGGTGCCTCTGGTGGAATGATGATTTTATGGAATCCTAAAATGATCCAGGCACAAATTTTGAGTTAGAATACTAATTAGCAATTCTTGAAGATCCTACATTTTGATCTTTATTTTTATCTCATCAATGTTTATGGCCCTTCTCAAACTATTGACAGAAAATGGTTATGGGACACATTATCACAATTAATTCAAAATCATCAAGATTTGAACTTTATTTTGATAGGGGATTATTATGCCATTCTCAAGGCAATAGAGAAATGTGGTGGAATATGCCCCTCGGTCAGAACCATACAAGAATTTTTGACATTTGTGGAAGATAATGTTTTATGGGATGTTGAGCCTAGGACAAGTTTATTTACTTGGACCAATAAGAGAACAAGGTTCCTTTAGATTGCAGAAAGGCTTGACCGGTTTTTGCTTCCATTGCAATGGAAAAATCAAAAGGTTTTAATTGTATTAGAGATTTTACCTTTTGCAGATTCTGATCACTTTCCAATTGAATTAATTAATTCACCATCCTTAGTTTTGGATCACACCCACAAGCCTTCATTCAAATTTGAAAGAATGTGGTTTCGACATCCACATTTCTTCCTCAGTGGTGGGTTTTCACTCCAATAGTAAAAGGTACTAATATGTTTCAGCTTTTTATCAAGATTAAGCATGTTAAAATTCATATAAAGGAAGGGAATAACACAATATTCAAGAACATTTTTCAAGAGAAGGAACAGGTCAAAACTAAGCTGCAAGACATAAATGATCACATTATTCTACATGGTTTGGATAACACAACTTTTCTATCCCAAAAATAGTTACAGAAAGAATGGGAAGAGATGTGTAAAAGAGAGGAAGTATATTGGAAACAAAAGTCTTGTGAACTACGGCTCAAGGAAGGAGATAAAAGCACAAAGCTCTCCCATGCTTCTGCAAAATAAAGACAAGCAACCAACACCATCTTCTCTATTCAAAATGTTGTATGAGATAATTTTATCTTAGATCCGGTTGACATCCAGTATAAGGGTGTCAAATTCTTCAAATAGTTGCTTGATCTCCCTCCGCAACCAACCCTAGACAAAACACAAATTGATGAACTTCTTGATAATATCCCTAAGCTAATATCTGATCCTGAAATATTTTCACTCATGGCCCCTTTCAGTTTGGATGAGATAAAGCATGTGGTCTTTTCCCTTCTGCCTAACAAGGCCCCAGAGCTTAATGGATTTGCAACCCTCTTCTATCCGAAATGTTGTGATGTTATTGGAAAGGATTTAGTGTCTGTGGTGGAAGAGTCTAGAAAAGGAAAAACAATGTTGAGAAATTTTAACACCACATATATTGCTCACCTAAATTCAAGAACCGCAGAACCTTTGTAGATTTTGTCCCAATCTCATTGTGTAATACTATCTACAAAATATTTTTGAAGGCTATATGCATGAGATTGCAGCAATTAGTTCCTAGCATCATATCTTTGGGGCAAGGTGGTTTTGTTCCAGGAAGAGAAACAATGAAAGACACTTTGGTTGCGCATGAGGTATTGCACTCTACAAATAGTTGCAAATTACCACCTCTTTTCATAAAAATTGATATGATGAAGGCATATGACAAAGTGAATTGGGACTTTCCATTTAAAGTTCCAGAAAAAATTGGCTTCTCAAAAAATTGGTGTAAATGGGTAAGGGCATGCAATCTGGTGCTTGGTTTTCAATCATCATTAATGGAGCTTCAGTAGGCTTTTTCCCCTCATCACAGGGGGTTAGGCAAGGGGGCCTTTTGTCTCAAATTATTTTTATTATAATGGAAGAGGCTCTCAGTTGCACTATAAAAAAACAATGCAAGCAGGGATTGTGGAGAGGGGCTCGAATTGTTGGCACAAATATTTTGGCTACACACTCTTTATTAGCTGATGACACATTATTTTTTGGTAAGGCTTCCCTCCTAGAAGCAAGAAAAATTAAGAGGACATTGGAATTATACACTTTAACATCTAGATAGAAGGTAAATGTTCACAAATCTAAAATCTACTTGTTGAATGTAAACAATGCCCTTGCTAATCAAATTGTTAACATTTTGGGCTTCATAGTTGACCATTTGCCTTCAACATATTTGGGCATTCCATTTTTTGTTGGGGCAAATAAGCCAACTTACTGGTCTGTTGTCATTGATAGAATTAATATTAGAGTTTCAACTTGGAAAGCTAGGTGGTTGTCCTTATCTGGAAAGATATTGTTGATCCAATCAGTCTTAGTTGCAATCCCCAACTATTATCTTTCTATTCTTAAAGCTCATGTAACAATGATTGATCAGATTGAAAAACTAATTAGAGATTTTCTATGGAAATGTAATCTCTTAAAGGACAAAAAGATACACCTTATTTCCTTACATGACATGTCTAAACCTAAGGCTTCGGGGGGTTGCAGGTCTCCATGATTTGAGTAAAAGGAATAAGGCTTTTGGTAGAAAACTAGTTTGGCAATTATATTTTAAACCAAATAACAAATGGTGTTAGATGATGCAACCAAAATACTTAGATAATGGGGACCTCACTTGTGTTTTCACAATCCTTGACCCTCCCAAGGGTTCCACAATTTGGTACTTCATGATGTCATGTCAAGATGTAGTTTCAAAGTATATTACATGAGAAGTACATAACGAATTTAAGGTTCTATTTTGGTAGGATTCTTGGAATCAAAAACCTCCTCTAGCACAAATGCCTTCATTTCAGGATATTATGAATATTGTCATGTTTGCATGGGGGGATAAATTGATCCATTATGTCAGTGATGTTGCTATATTCTTAGGGAAAGTCATTTGGATGGATCCTTCAAACCTAACTCTTGATGTGCAACAAAGAGTTTCAAGCAACTTCTTGTTGATTGTGAAATTTTCTTCTTAGAGGAGGAGGATGTCCTTAGATGGGCTCTAGTGAAGAATGACCAGTACAATATCAAGGATGGTTAGGCAACTATGCAACATATTGAAAATATGGGGCTTACATTTAGAGCTTTCTCCATGTGTTAGAACAATGTAGTGCTACCCAAAGCAGGGTGTTTTTCTTGGTTAGCGTTAAGGAAGCATATCCTTACGAGTGATAAATTGTCCATGCTCCAAGTATCAAAACCTTTCAATTGTTTTCTTTGTAATGAAGAAAGTGAATTGGTTGATCACTATTGTGGTGTCCACAACACGCCCCATTCCTCACTAGGAATAGGGACCCCCTACTTTTTTTGACTCCTGGACTCACAGTTCGAGAGTCAGGAGAAGAAAAATTTATTAGAATTAGAGTTCTAGAGTTTTCAAAAAAAAAAAATTAAAAACACACACAAAAATTTAGAAAATCAAAAAATTACAAAAACTTGGAAAAATCAAAAATTAAAAAAATTCAAATCAATCGCGCGTAGGCACGCACATGAGGATGGAGTGTGTGCCACGTACTGCATGTGCACCGAGGCTTGCCATGCACTTGGATCAACGCACAGGTGGGGTGTTATAAAACCTTCTCCCCACCCTTTATTTTTGTTTTTTTACTCACACTCTTTCATTTGCTAAGTTTCCAGTGCGCTTGAGGTAATGTCTTAACCCGCAGACTCTTCCACTAGTGTCGTGCCAATCTGGCGCTGCTTCTTGCGCACCATGCCATCTTGGCGTTGGGCACTGCCTTTATTGTATGTGCCACGCTGACTTGGCGTTGGGTACCATTTCCATTCTTAGCGTTGGGTGTTTCTTTTTGCATGCCACACCAACTTAGTGGCGGGCGCTGCTTCTCGTGCGCTGCGCTGACTTAGCACCGGGCGCTATCTCCCGCGCATCATGCTGACTTGATGCTAGGTGTTGCCTCCATTGCACGCACCATGCTAACTTGGCAATGGGTGCCACATCCATTTCCCATACACCACTCATATCTTGGTGCCGAGAGTTGCTTCTCATGCATTGCATCAATTCCCCGCACTACGCCGCTCATCAGCATCATAGTATCCTCGACCTTCCACTTCACAGCGCACTCAAACCTAATCGCACCCGCAGTGCACTCATGCAGCCATTCTTTTTTTTTTTTTAAATGTAAAACTTCGAAAAATTAAAAAAAATTAAATTTTTTAAAAAAATCATAAAATTTCAAAAAATAAAAATATTTTTTTTAAAATGAGAAATAAAAAGGGATTAAAAAATAATAATATAATAAATGAAAATAAATAAAATGTCCAAATAGGGACATTTTCTTCTTTTTTTCTTTATATTTATTTTAATTCATAGTTTTTACCTTGGACTAATTTTTTTATTTTATTTTACAGTGAACTGGTGATTAAAATGGCGTCCAAATCCAAAATGGCACACAAACCTATAGTCTTCAAATTCAAGGGGTACCTTCCAAGTCAAGATTCCACGATGACTATACAGAAATAAGAGATATCAACCTTGGACACACAAATTTAAGGAGAATTTTTGAGAATTTGCAACAAACCAACAAAAAGATCAGCCTTGGTATCCACACTAATCTGTTCTGGGTTGGTGAACGCAATGTTGCATCCCCTGTCAATACAATTGGCTAAACTAATCATGGATTTATCACAACATTTCATTCCTGATGAAAGAATAGTCAAGAGTGTCATCAGAGAGGTAGTGTTGGATCTATGACCCGATAACATTGAGAGGGTCTTCCATCTTCTAAGAGTTGACAAGTTCATTAGTTTATCATATGAAGCGGCTGAGAGATGGTACAGGAAACATCAGCAAGAGGCAATTGACATCATACAATCTTCATACCTCATTGAGAAGCCTCCTCAAGGAAAGATAACAGATAAGGTAGATATGACTCGGGGATACATGAAGGAAGATATTGGATACTCTATTATTCTCTTAAGCAGAGTCATGGGCTTACCTGCAGCAAGCCACCTCAATACTTTCATGGTCAACTTCGTTGAGACCATTAGATAGGCAAAGATACCATTGGACTTGGCCACCATACTAAGTGAGAACTTGTGTGAGCAACTGAGGACGGTGAAGGATAAGTAAAAGTTTTACATGACTTCTTACATGGTGTACCTACTTGTAGCAAGGGCAACAAACTATCTCGGTTTGTACAAGAGAGGTAGTATGCAAGACCCCAATGCTTGGCCATATATAGTCTACCCCTAGGTGGTGAAGAAGAAGCTTTCAACCCAAAGTAAAGAATACAGAATTGTAAATGATGTGTTCACCTTTGTGATCATTTGATTCATTGAGGGAGATAATGGGAATAGGTTATTTGATAAAGCCAAAGCACAAGTTACAACCCTCAGAGCCTATTTCATCTAGTTCAAAATGTTCACCTATCTACGGGTAGCTGGTGCATCCATTAATCCTAAAAAGCTCCCAAGATACCTAAGTGACAAACTGGTACTGTTGGAGATATCTCAACAAATTGAGTCAGCATATGAGAAAATCAAGAGACAACAAAGACCTTGTTGGACATGGCCACTGGTCATTGGAGCGTATTAGGTGAAGAAGATACAAGATATTTTGTCCTTCGAGTGGGAGTGGCAGAACTATCCTCTTGAAGAATATAACTCTCCCCGGCCATATTTTGACATTATCAAAAAAGTGGAGAGTCTGGCAAGAAGAGACTTCCATCATGAGGATGTTATTGAAGATCACTAGATGAATGCCACAAATGACTATGATGTTCACATAAGGGACTATTGTAGGATGACTTTGTATCTAGCAGAAAAGGCTCTCTAGTTGAACATCCTGGAGGAGATAAAGAAACATGATTCTAAAGAATTACTAGACCCCCTATTCAATGTAGATAAAATTGGTGAAAGACCTATTCTGAATGATGAGGTTGATAGGGAGGAAGGAGATGATATTAATCATCGGGCAAGGCATGTCATCAGAATGACAAAGGATTGGATCAAGAAACCTTTTCCACTTGATCCAATTCTTGATACAGTAATCTTCCACGCACATGCTTGCCCAGAAAGGGGTAGAGGAAGGAAAGTAACAATTCCTACCTTTGCAGCTCAATCTCCTATCAGGCCAGAAATAGTGTACCAGCTGGATCCCCTGGTTGGAAATTATCACCCTCCTGAAAGGAAGGGAAAGAATAAAAGAAAGAGGACCTTGCCTTAGAGGATTCAAATAGAATAGGCACTTCCCTAGTAGTAGGAATAGAGTCCACAAGGGTCTCAAGATATGGGAGCTACCCAAGTCCAGGATGAACTACAGTTGCCTCCTGTTATGTCTTCTCAACCAGAAGAGGGAGAGATTCCACAAGTCACCATTACTCCTGCGCAAGAAGAGCCAACTTCTCCTTCTATCTCCAAGAAATAGAAGAAAAGAATTAAGATTTGGATGAAGAAAAGACAAAGGATCGGTAGAAGATTAGTGCCTAATCCATCTATTCCTGAAAGCATTCCGGAAGGAGATGAAGAAGAAGAAGAAGAAATAGAATTAGAGGAGGAAGAGGAAGAACAAGTGCCCTTACAAGGATGGACTCAGCTAGCTAGAGTCACATAGTTGCAAAGGAGAAAGAGTGCCATGGGTACCCCACCATCCACTCAAGCAGAACCTTTAGAATTTTCTTCTTTAGAATATGAAGTACAACAGTGGGTGGATGAGTAGAGTGAAAGGAGTGATGATGTTTTCTCAATATCAGATTTTGATTTCATGCCCGTAGGTACAGATTTGATTGGGGATAAGATTAGGGACACCCCTATAGGTGAACCTCAACAGGAAGACTGGACACAAATGCCGCTAGATACACAAGGTCCTGATCTTACTCCTCCATCTCCACCACGAATTCTAGTGGTAGAACAAGACTCAGTGACCCCTCCACCTCAGAGTTCAGAAGAGAAATAGGTTCAAAAGGAATCATTATCAGAGGAGAGTCCATAACAAATGGCGACCGGTGAAGTGTTAGAAGGACAAATGGTGGAATATTCTCAGCCACTTTCCCAAGACACTGAGGTTCAGGCTAAAGGGTCTACTGAGACCGAGGCTACACTAGGAGAGCCCTCCCAACAAGATACAACTCCCAGTAGGAGCGACAAAGGGAAGAAAGTTATAAAACATACTCCTTCGTCATCAAGAGCCAGGTCCTCAACAAGACGCATCCCAAGGTGGATCTGAAAGGAGATAATGAGGAGTGATAAGCCTCAATTTCGTGCTTCAGAGGAGGACATTTGTGATATTGTAGAGATCCTAAATAAACCTGAGTCCCCATCACATGAGGCAGGGCCATTGGTTTTTGTCACCACCATACGGAACCAGGATTTATTTGCACAAGTGACTCTCCCTCTTGAAGGCACAGATGCAAAGGGCCTTAGCCTCAAAGATTATGAATTGAAGGATGTTATGTTGGGAAGGCCTACATGAGATTTAGCCTGACAAATGATGGTTATGGAAGTCAAAGAGGTTCTCAAATACATGGAACAAAAGGAGATTGAACTTCATGCACTTTGAAGGAAAGTTGAGATCCTAACGGGATATCTAGCCAAGGTCGTTGGTCCTCTAGATCTTGAACACCCGGAGCATACTTTGAACACTGTACTTAGAGAAGAGGGAGGTGTGCAACTAGACCCATTTTTGAGAGCTTGTCAGGAATGGCGAGAAAGTTTTGAGGAGAAAGGTGTCACCATCATCACAAGGAATTTGAAGTTATTGCATGCTACGTAGGAGAACGTGAATAAGATCGTAGCAATTTTGAAGCAGGACTTTAGTATCATGGATGAGGTACATGCCTGGAGTAAGGATTTGTAGACTCTACAAGCCATAATGGGCCAAAGATATCAGGTTTTGATTGATGTATATACCGGAGAAGAATTAGACATGATTGATGATTGGATAGAGAAAATAGCGGATAACAATAAAGTAATGGAAACATTACATGAGGAGATCCATTAGCTCAAGGACCAAGCCTAAGAGCGAATTTTGGAAGTAGAAAGACACTATAGTGATGCATGCTTGGATATTTTTGAAGATGAGGAACGAGAAAGGTTATTACCTATAGAAACAGTTGTGAAGAATTTCAGAAAGATTTCTGTGGAGGTTGTTGATGATGAGGACATCCGACAAGCCTTTGGGATAGAAGAAGCATTGTTAGAGTTCGACACCAAACTCAGAGATTTTGTTGAGACTCGAATTGAGGTGGACAACTACAGACAGAAGGTCAAGAATAAATATGAGGCTTTAGATCTTCCAGATGCAGCTAAGATAACTAAGATGATAGAGAAACTCAAGGAAAAACATCCAAACATAGCTTTGGGATGAAGAAGAACAAAACCTAGATGCTAGAATTTCAATTTTGACACTTAGTAAAATTTTGAGATTTTTGACACTGTTGAGCTCCGCAGCTCCGCAATTCAAAGGTGCACTAATAGTTAACTACTAATTCTAAAAATATCGCTTTCCATGCAACGGGAATGCATTCTGATTACAGTTTAACTTCGGCATACGCCTAGTGAAGGACCAACTTCTATTTTTGGCACCTCCAAATGCTCCTACTTCGACTGAAGGCTTCCTCCTACTTTCTCTATCAAGTTTTTTTTGTTTTTGACATGTAAAGGGCTCATGCATCCAATTAATGAATAAAATATGGATGGAGTCCCTCTAAGCATCAGATTAATTGTTAGACTATATATATTTTGTTTGTTTTAATGTTTTAAAAGCATTTTATTGCATGAAGATATCTCTCTCTCAACACAAATTGAGGAGACGATTTGTTATAAATACCCTATTGTAATATGTAACAAGGGCCGCTGTTATTATGCAATAGAATTATGTTTTTGGTGCTCGCATTTGGAGTGTAGTCATTCTTGCCTGAGTTTTTCATATTTTGTGAATTCTATTCATGAGATTGTGATTGAGCCAAAGGTTTATTACGTTGTTTCTGTTTGTGCGATCTTTTAGTTATGGTGTTTGTTAAAGATTTATGAATTCCGTTGACGTATCGAGCTTGAGAAGAGATCATCAAATTGTGTTTGCATAACTTTTTGTCTCACATAAGCACACTTTCCATGGCTTTGCGATTTGATGAAGAGTGAAACATCATTCAGTTATGGAAATTTCCCATCGACAATTGCATCAATGGATTCTAGGAAGCACTGCTCCTGTTTTCATTGGTTTCCTACCGATTTCTTCGAAAGTTTAACTCGCAACGTGTTATTTTCTATAGCTTATGTCTGTTTAGGATTTCAATTTCAAGTTATTTCAATTTCATGTTATTTGTTTTCAGTTTCGTTATTTGCTCTGCTAACCCCTTGTTAGAGTGGGAACTCATTTTAGTTGCATTGTTAGAATTGCATTCATTAAAAAACCCAAAAAATACAAAAATATTGTTCTTTTGTGTATTATTTTGAGACAACAAACAGATTTACTTCATTCCAATCATAATTGAACCAGAAAAGGCCTCCTTGTGAACAATCACATTTATCTTCAACTGAGTGGATTTTGGTACATTTCAAGACAAATACCGAGCCTTGGAGTTGATCCCAAAAGGATTAGCTTTTCAAGAGAGGAATTGCGCAATGGATTCCTATCGTTGACCTCGTGCAAAACAACCGCCCAACAATCACCTCTTGTTGAATTGCTCTTTTGCCACACAATATTGACATTTTGTTCTTTCAAAACTAAGCTATTATATGCTTGTACCTAATTCCTTATGGGCTCTTTTTCAATCATGGCCAATTTTGTTTTTTGATATCTTGTTTCATAGCATTTGGAAATTGCTCTTGCAAGTGTTGCATGGACTTTATGGTGGAAGTGTAATCACTGCATATTCAAACATGGATCTTCTTCTTTGAGCCAAGTTCAAGGTCGACTTGAGGTTAATATTGTGGAGACAATGAATGCAAACTTGATTAACCACAGATGCAATCATTATTTTTCTCCTTGGGAGGGCAAAATGTTGAAAACATGGAAAGGGTTAGATATCCCAATGAATACCATTCCTAATCCTAATAGCCATCGATTAGTTGACAGAGTAGCTATAAAAATGGAGTCCACCTGAACATGGCTTTTGTAAAGTCAACTTTGATGATTCTTCATGTGGTAATCTGGGACAATCTGGAATTGGGGTATGCATTAGGGATCATGAAGGGCGACTGTTGGCTATCAAAACTAGTCCACTTCCTCTAGGTACAAATAATGTTGCTGAGGTGCAAGCGCTGGTAGGAGTAACTTTGGCAAAACTAGGTGATTTCACAAAAGTGCATATTGAGGGTGATTATCTGATTATTATTAATGCTTGCATCACCAAAAAATTACTTATTTGGAGGATTGCATACATAATGGATCAAATTTGGCAGCTTGTTGACTCCTTTAGTGAATGTAGAATATCTCATGTCTACCGACAAGGTAACAAACTAGCTGATTATCTCTCAAATTTGGGATGTGATGGTATCAGTATTTGCTCTTTCAACCCAATAGTAGACTATTATTTGTATCTTGTCATTAGTGATTTGGCAAATATGGAAAAACATGGATGAATGTAAAGGTTACACTATTGTTCTACGCAATTTTGAGATTCTTATTTTGCCTAATCAACTACCACTTGGCTTCAACTGGCATGCTAGATGATTGCAATCGGAAGTATTGGTAGAAGTTTTCACTATTGGGACCTCATGATAGCTTTTGGAAGTTGAATGATTGCTGGCAAGTTGAATGTTAGCAACCATAAGATTTGGTGGTTGTTTTCCCAGCTGAAACCTCATGACTGCTCCAAAAAATACTTGTATGGCTAATTCTACATATGTTGTGGCCTCAATGCTAAGTTTTTATATCAATTTGAATGTGGAGTGCTTATATTCTAATCTTTATGCAACTCTGAGACATGGACCTTGCGCTCATTTACTTATATTGTATATGAACAATGAAATAGGATTTTCTTACCTTACGAAGTTTTCAAACTAACTTTTATAATGTTATATATTATTTAGTGGCTCCATCCACCTTTACCAAAAATAAAATAGAAAAACAACGTCACATTCTCCAAAACCGCTGCTACTTACTAATTTCACCACCGGAGTCATTTACCAAACCATGGCGTCCGTGAAAACGAAAGTCGGGCCCAGCTAAACCTCGAAAACAGCTTTCCCAGTCCTATTGTAGACTCCAAAAAAGTCCATAACCATTTTTAAATATTGAAAAATATTCTACCTGTTAACATCACATTCTTCAAAACCACAGCTGCTGATTTCACCATTGCAGTCATCTACGAGGTCATTGAAAACGGAGTACCCCACGCCACGGCGACTGACCATCTCAAATGATGCCGATCGTTCACATTTCTCCACATCCGAAAAATCAACTCGCCTGCCTTCATCATCTCTCACAATGAGAAAGCAGCAACTCGCTGCCATGGGCGAAGGGGATCTGCACAGTCTCAAAAACTACGAGAAAATCGGTGCCGTGCGGCCATCAATCAACGGCCACGATTCATGGCGGAAAAAAGCCCTCGTCATTTTTCTCGCGGTGTGCTCGGCAGCCCTGGCCGTTAGCGCTCTATTCCTAGGAACGGGATTCTTCAGGCCGAGTAACGAAGAAAGCAGCGGCCTTGAAGGGACTCGAACCCCAGATCTCATCGAAATTGTGTGCAACAAAACCCTATATTACGACGCCTGCAATTCCTCGCTAACCTCGAATCCGGCGTCGACAAGGGCAAATATGTCTGAACTGGCAGAGATCGCGGTAGAATCAAGCCTCGAGCTCGCCAAAGGGGCGGCCGATTTGAGCCTGAAATTGAAAGGAGCCGGCGGCGGGGGAGTTTACGAGGTTTGCGTGGAAGTGTTGCAGAGCACTGTGGATGAGCTCAATGACTCTCTTTCCGTCGTCGCTCGCCCGAATTGGATCCGCCGGAGGGAGGATGTGAAAACGTGGCTCAGCGCGGCGCTCACGAATCCGGCGACTTGCATTGAAGGGTTTGAGGACGTGGATGAGAATATTCCGGCGAGCTTGAAGAAGATGGTCGATAGTCTGTCAAAGCTTGTGAGCAACGCTCTCGCCATTTTTAACTACGTTGCTGCGGAAGAGAGCAACGGAACCGCTCAGAAAATCTCACGACAGAATCGCCGTCTCTTGACTTATGTCGGTGATTTCTCCGTCGCCTAATTTGCCGTCCTACGAAGTGCGATATATTTTGTGCAGTCCCGTCCTTTGTGTTTCGTTCGGACCAGTTGTTTTTGTCTTAATGCTGAATTTCAGCTGTGGTTATACTGCCACTTGTAATATCTTCCTCTGTGATGCAATATTAATGTTCAAATAAATTAGTAGTACGAGTTAAAAGCGAGAAGGTGATTATGATCATTATAGGTGATTGTTACTTAAGTCTGCTTAGTTGTCTTGCTGTCCTATAGGCTATTTTTAGCCTATAGACGTTAAAATTTTATCTATGTATCTATCTACTAACAAGAGCTCTTTGGGAGCCGGAGTCCCTGCCTTTTGGGGTCATAGTAGAGGTTGTAGTTGTATGTGTTAAAAAAGGAGATCTTGTGCATATTTTCCATATAGATATTAAGGAATAAAATAAGAGTTGAAAACTTTGATAATGAGAGGGAGCATGAATTGAAATACTAATAGTTAATCTGAAATCTATCATATTCTTAAGATTTATTGATTTATTTATTTTAAATTTTAAGTTCATTTGTATTTATTAAAAATTATAATTTATGTTTAGTTTGTAGTTTTAAATATTTTATGATTATTGTTTCTAATAAAAAAATAATAGCTCCTCCAGAGCTCTTGTATTCAATTGCCCTCCTTTTTGTTCAAGGTTAGGCCATGTTCTAATGTGGCTCCTTAACCTATTTGGCCACTATTGAAAAAATAACTTTTTAATAAATATTTGCAATCTTGAATATTTATTTATTTTTAACCTATTTGGCCACTATTGAAAAAATAACTTTTTAATAAATATTTGCAATCTTGAATATTTATTTATTTTTAACTTGTTAATATTGCAACATTTGTATTAATACTATTAATAATAATTTGTGCTTTAAAAATTAAGAAAAAATAAAAATAAAAAACATTGTTAAAAATATTAAGGAAAAAATTAAGAATAATATTATTTTTGTAATTTAAGTTGTTATTTATTTTCAACTCTCTATTTTTTTTCTATAATTTATTTCATAAATAGTTGTTGCCCACTAAATTAACAAAATATTCTAAATTATTCTTTTGTCACAATTTTTATTTGCATGAGAACACTCAACTCTTACAATTATGGAGAAAACACACTTAAATCATTAGCATGGAATATGAGGTTGTTTTCAAATTTATTAACCTCACAGAGATATGTGGAACCCTCCAACTTAAGTTTAAATTAAAAGTAACTTCTATAAATAAGTAATCATAAAACATTGTAGAATTTTATAAGAGAACAAAAGAGTAAGTGGAAAAGGAAAATATTAATGAATATTAGAGATAATCTTAGGATTTTAGATAATATTATAAAGATAATAGTTATCACGAAAAGTAATATTGCAAGAATCAAAAGTATATATCGATTTTAGTAGAAGATGAAAAGGAATATGATTAATTTTTAAAATTATTTGATTAAATTAAATTATTTTTTAGCTTATAGTGTATCAAAAAAAATAGACTTTAAACTTCAAAAAAAAATTTAAAATGTAAACATTTTATTTCTTAACAATGTATTAAAATTCTATAAATTAAAATTTGGCGTAAGTGATTAGTAAAGGAATGAAAAAATTAATACATGAAAAATCTTTTGAATTTTTAATCTACAATTGGAAAAGGTTAAAATCTTGTGACTTCCCAGAAATTTTGTCTAAGATACGAAATTTTCTAGGGATGACTTTTTTTGGTAGCGTGGGTAGAAATTATTTCTGATAAAAGGGGAGAGGCCACCATTGCTTTAAACAACAAAATTTTCTACCTATGGTCGTTGCCTTTCTTGCTACTGCTGCTCCTTGTTTAGATGCTTGCTTTGGTGCTTGGCTAGCTGCAGGCTTTGATGGTTGAGCTTAGGATTGTTGGTAAACAGATTTGTCACAGTAGAATTTGCCCAATGGAGTGTGTGGCAAACCGTTCACAACAGTTGGATAGGCCCTTGGTATGCAGCCTTCCTTTGCGTTTAGAGGGGCAGCTCCCTCGTATGATATGATTTTTGCAAAGGATTTTTAAATAAGAATTTAAAACTTTAAAGATCAAGAGAAAGTTGTTCAGGACGAATGCACCACACACCTTCACAACCTTCTTTGGTAAACAAGCTTGACAACAAAGGCAATCAAGAACCACGCTTGAAGGCAACCAGTATTATCAAGTACATTCATTATCATTCTTAAACACTCGCATAGCACCATGAGAATGTCTACTACTACATATAACAATTTTGATTTCAAAATAAGAAACCCAAAGCACATCTCATTTCATTTCCTTGCACCAAGAAGACAAAAGAGATTTTTCAATTTCAGAGATAAAAATTGTACATACTTTCCAAAATTTACCCCTCAATCAAAATGTCAGCATAGTGTTCCCTTATTTTTAAAAAAACCAAAAACTCCCTTTGCAAAGCTAAAAGATGTCCTTATATAGGCATAGAGGTTAATAACTACCTCTTCGTGGTTAATAACCAACTCCAAAATACATAGTTTTGGGAGGTTAATTAACCTCAAGAAAATTAACCTATAAAAGAAAATTTGCAAAAACAAAACTTTAGCTAGAGTTCCTAAAGATGTTTACATATACAATCACCGATTCTTCTAGCTACTAACTCTATCTACTCGGACACAATTGATCTATTTCCGAAAGCCCTATAAGCATCTAGGATGATCATCATTGATTCATAGTTCAGAATGAACACATTTTCCATCCTGAGTTTGGCTATGAAGTATCTATCTTGAATTTCTTCTGACTCTTGTCGATAGGCTAAAATGTTACAATCTCCCAGAGTGACTGCAACCAGGCTAAGCTTCATCATAGTTTTAGCATCTGATACACGGTTCTCTATTTTTGAATGAATTTGAACACTTAAGGAATCAAGGAGAAACTGACAATCAACATGCTGAAGATCACTTACTAACACCCCACCTGTGATAGTAGAGATTAATTCATCTGTACCTTTTATTTTTAGTTGCTCCAAAGAAGCTATTAGCTTTTTGAACTCAGTGATCCCTTTGCTGATGTTTATCACCTTCCAACCAACACTTTTACTCCATATACGTGTTTGGTTGTCACTTGGATCAGCAATAATTTTCTCAAGAAGTAGGGTGTTCATATCTAACTTGGCCATTTCTTTTAATTCATCAGCTACCTTTTGCCAGTTGGATTTATGTTCCTTGCTACTTTCCAACTCTTTAGAAATTTCCTGTATTTGTGCTATGGCTTTCCCATATATCTCTTTTACTCCAGTTATAAGTTTTGAAGCATCATCTATCATCCTATTTATCCAAGCTTCGATCATCATACTATGTGACTTGTGTTTGTCGATTTTTTCAACAACAGTATGATCTAAAATACCATCAGGACCTGCTAAAATTGGCGGAGTGACCACGACTTGGGTATTAGAAGGATTGTTGATTGAATTAATATAAGCTACCATCATTTGAACTTGTTCCTTGAGTTTCTCCTTGGCTCTTTTCTCTTTCTTCGCCCTTTGTAACATCTGAGTAGCAATCACTTCAAAATTTTGAAACTCTCTTTCTGCATTAGAAGGACCAAGATCAACCTTTTCTAGAATGGAATCTGATTCAGATGCTTCATCAACACTCTTTGCAATTATAGGCTTGGTTAATTCCACACACAAGTTGCCTAAAGTTTCATCAATAGCTAACCTAGACATCACCTTGGTCTTTTTCACCTTAGGAGGCTTCTGAAGAATACTAGAGATCACATCAAACGGAGGTGGGATTATTTGAACAACTTTCTTCCTCTTCTAAAGACTGTTATGGAACCATGAATGTGTAATTTTTGAAGCTTGTACATCACTTGTTACATTTTCAACAATCATCATTAAGTCTTCTGAATTAGATAACCCATTATCTAATTGCGTGATGTCTATTAATGGCATATCAGGAGAAGAGAGACTCAAATGAGGAATC
Organism: Cupressus sempervirens; assembly: GCA_028749045.1. Classification (NCBI taxonomy): domain Eukaryota; kingdom Viridiplantae; phylum Streptophyta; class Pinopsida; order Cupressales; family Cupressaceae; genus Cupressus; species Cupressus sempervirens. Next base: position 367,071,214 of record CM053784.1, read on the forward strand.
ACTGCATCATGAGGGGATGTAACAGGGACATGTGATTCAGAAATTTGAGGAGTTCTTTGATCTTTTTCATTGGATTCATTCCCTTCCTGATTCATTCTACCTTTCATTCTTGTCCTTTTTCTTTTGACTATAAACTTATCCGGCTGATTCAGATCTTCATCTCGATCTTGAGCACCTGTATCTAGTTGTTGCATCTTCTCACTAGAAGTTGCCTCTATTGCCATCCGAGATGATTCCCCTTTATTATTTCTCCTCTCTTTACTTTGAAATTCACCAGCTGCTTTTTCAGCTCTGACTTTACTGATCCAGTCTCTTGTCCTTTTAAGAACAAAGGCAATCCTTTCCTTCAAGCTTTTTAACTCTGGAATTGACCACTCAATAGGAGGGAGATCTAGCAATTCAATTTTCTCATAATAGTAAGGATCAACCAAAGAAACCTCATCGTCATCTACACATGTCACATTAATGTCCAACTTGAAGTCTATCACCTGTCGTACTGTAAGCCACATCCAATCTCTCTTCTTGACTTCGAAGTCATTTTCACAATCCTCCCAAAAGTCTTCTAGAGCCGGGAAGTGACCAAGACTAGGATTTAACTTTAATTCATTCACTACATAGCCCTTACTGTCGTAAGGGAAACACATCGTGTAAGGATGCAAATATATCGTGGCAATAGATCTTTCAATGTTCCTGGCATCTGATGTAGTATCACAACTATAATATCCGATGCCAATAGGAAAAGCTATTTCATCTATCCTCCTGTTCCTACAAAGTTTATTGATTTGACTAATTTGCCTGCACATTTCAATTAAGACCAGTTTATCATCAACAAATCTAGGTAGCATCAACAGACACCCATCATAGGTAGCTAACCTGATATAAGTAAACTTTGGGAATTGTATGAAAACACTTCCATATTTTTGTACTTTCATCGTTGCTTCCGGTGAAATCCTGAGTCCAATGTTCCCTTGAATTTTCCTTATAGTTAGCATGGTGAATGTGTCATTCACTCTTCTAAAATGGTGAAGGTTATTATCATACTGAATTTGAGGAAGATGATTATAAATGATGGTTGCATCATCGTAAACGCCCTGCCAGTTAAGTCTTGGCCAACTTTTGGTGCTTGCGATAGCATATAAAAGATATGAAGTCATATAGAAGTAGTCATTTTCTTGAAGTCCCATGAGCTGTCTATGTAGTGAGTCGCTGATAATTTCAGCCCAATCAATATGTTGTTTTCCTTCATAGATAATGTTGATAAACAGGAACATCCAACCTTCAAACTCATGTGAATCCCGAAGGCCAACGATCTTGCTTAGTAGGGTCACCATGTTTGCCACATCTTCTTTTAACAACGACCTGTGGATGGATTTTCCTAATTGAGATTTCCCTTTTCTTGGTTGCGAGAACCATGACCTAGCAATGGTGTTTAAACATTGAGTTTGATTTGTAGTAAAATACTCTTTGACAATTCTCAGATTGATGCTAGCATATTGCATCCGAGTAGGCAATTGGAAAACACTAGCAATAGAGGCAGGATCTAGACAGACAATTACTTTATTATTCGATGAAATAACTTCTGTAGTATTTGGATGGTAAGCCTTCACGCACTCCAATACTAGATCTGGGCATTGCACTGAAATAGGATGTCCGCCTGTTTGAGCCAAGCCACTCTCTAATATCTTTTTAGCTAATGGAGTATTTTCCTCATTCACAAGAGATGACCAAAAGTCTTGAAGGTAGACACTTCCTAAAATGGTATCACCGATATCTGGAAGCGTACTTCTTAAAACAGGAGCATAATTTGGCCTTTGATACTTGTACTTCATGATTGATTATCAATCTTTCTTTATCAAATTTGTTAGATGCCTTCAACCTTGTGCCGCACTCTTTACTTCTGACTTCAAAGCAACAAATCAACCACCCCACCAAAAAGATCTATTAGCATTACAGTGGACTGAAAATTACCATGTCTTGTAACAGACATTCATAAGAATTTGATCTTGCCCAGACTATAATTCACTCATAAATCTGCATGATATTAATGATGCTCTAGCTTATCTGCAGATTGTTGATTGCCTAAGAAAGTAAGGATGCATCTAAATTTGAAATGAATTAAGGAGTGAAGCTTTTAGAGCTATAGGTCAAGAATGGATATTTCATTTTGTCAAACATTTTCCAAGCACTCTACATGCTTTGTTCACGTTCACCACCTTGTTATTTAGGCATTATGTCAAACAAGTCAAGAGAAATCTCACTCAACCTCATTACATGTCCATGGATTTGGAAAATGGACCATTAGATTTCTCTTTGATTCTAGGTAGTCATTGTCTTGCATTAAGCAGATTCTTTTTCCCATGTTTATATTTGCATTCTGTCTTCACCAAATACTCGAGCTAGATAGTTCTCCATTCATATTTGCAGATGGGCGCTATCTACAACCTATATTTTAAATGACTTAGGGCATTTTTGAAAGCATTACAGGCCTGAGTCTATGTTTTATACCTTGGGCATGCGGCTGGTACTGTACTTGTGTATTCTCAAACTTAGTGAAGGCAGCATGAACTCAAACTTTAGCATCATACCCACTGTTCACATGGAGAGACCGTGTATACGAGTTGGAAATAAGGTGAGCACAGTGACGTGTTTGTTAAACAAACCAAAAACGCGTTTGCTTCTTCAAAGCATCTTTCCCTTGCTCATGTGGACAGAAATATACACTCTCTATCACTTGCAACACTCCGGCGTGAGGTTGGCTGGCGGCAGGATTATTTAATTGATCATATTAATCAATGTGCATTTGAACTTGTGCCATACATGGCTTACAAAATTTTGAAACATCTCCCACTGTAATGGAAAGTCGCAGGTTGAAAATGATCTCAATGAAAGCAGAATCGTGGATTGGTAATGTATGGAATGAGGCAGGATGAGGTTGTTTGATAAACTGCATTTTTATTGTTCCTTTAAAAATGTTCTCACCCTGCACTTTGTGAAGAGGACAACTTACACATGATTGGCCTCTATATAGCCATTGCTCAACCGGTTTCATTTCCTTACCATTACGACACACTCTACACCATCATTTGCTACAATCGCATATGCACAAGTCTGAATTGTTTGCACTCCAATCTTCTATCTAGCTATTGCATTATTAACCAATGTTGCATATGTCACTTTAACAAGTTAATAATTGTCTTATAGAGGTTAATGAAAACATGTTTTTGAACTTTATCATTAACCTTTTAAGAGGTTAATGAAAATGTGTTTTTGAATGCTATGATTAACCTTTTGGGAGGTTAAGAAAAACATGTTTTTGGTGGCTATCATTAACCTTTAATAACTTGAAGCTTAGAAGTCAAATTATAAAAAATTTAAATGTTGTGCGGAGCTAAGAACAAGTCGGAGATGTGGAAGTTTAGAGACTCACAAAAATTCAAGGATGAAATGACCAATTTAAGGCTTAAAACCAGGCAAGTTTCAAATATTAACCATGGCCTATAAAATTGAAACAATTTTATAATCGGGCAACAAGGATGTGCTAGCCAAAAAAAAGTCGGAACACAATAGTATGTTCAGGCAGCGTTTTGGTATTTGTGTCATTAGTTTTAAACCAAGTTATGTATATTTTTTGAGGAACACGTGGCACTAATAATAACTAACAAACATTTATTTCATTATGGCTCTCTTTTTCTACTTTTTTTCATTAAAAAATACTATTCATGCCAAGAAAATGGTCTGGTCTGGGGCTAATAAGAAATAAGCAATTAGAGTGTTGTAAATAAATTTAAAAATATTACAACCAATTAGCACCCAAACTTTAGAATATATCCATGCTTTAAGAGAAAAATTAAATGTTAACATTATTTTCTTGCATTCAAACATAACGAATCTTTTCACTTAGAGGTTTCCAAAGCTCCCTTAATTTTTAATTCCAGATAATCGTGAACATCATTAAAGTGTGTGCCATGTTCATTAAAGTGTGTGCCATGTTCTTTGATCCCACGGCCTAATCTTGACGCCAATACAAATAAAAAATTGAAGACAAACGGGCTTAGAATTGTACAGGCATGACTGACCTCAAAAAAATTAATTTTTTGTTCAGACAACCTTCCCCAAAATTAATTGGTTTACCTCTCAAGCACGGTAAAAAAATCCCATGACTGCGCCTATAATTCTCCACATCTTTCCTTTCACTGGATCTACCTCTTGCTGCTACAACAAATGCCTAGAGTTGATTTGGACAAATTTACAAACAAGAGCTCTGGTGGAGCTAGAGTCCCTGCCTTAGGAAGGGAGGAGAATAATGAAAGGAGGTAGTGTGAGGACTTTTAAGCTCGACATGACTAGACTATTATGACAGAATTGTAAAAAATTGAAGGTTAATGATGTATGACAGAAGTCATAAATTTGTAAAAAAGAAAAAATTAAATTTGAAATATAGCTTATTATAGATACCTAATTTTAAATAATAAATTTATTAACTATAGACATGAGAAATGATTGGAAGTTTCTATGGGAATTTCTCATGTCTATAATTATTAATAATTGTATTGTTATTGAGTTTGATTATTAAAATTCAATATTTCTTTCATAGAGTGATTAAGTTAATTTATATTTTTCTATATTCTAAGATATTAAGATTAAATTTTAAATATTGTAATTAGTTATATAAAATGAAAATAATATATTTTCCAAATGAACTTTCTTAAATTTTGTAAAATATAACATTCAAAATAAATTTTAAAACATTTATTACAATAAATTAATTGAAATGATTTTAAATTTTTGTTTTTGAATTCATATATCATTCATATTTTATATAATTAATTGTAATATTAAAAAATATATAATTAAAACAAAAATCTTCATTATTTTAATTTTTTTTCACTATTAGTAAAATACAATTTTTTTTATTAAATTTAAAAAGCAATAAATTATGAACATATCAACAACTAAATCTAGTCTTTTTAAAAAAAAAAATTCAATTTAATTTCAATTAAAACATCCTAATGTCAACTTTTAAATGCACAAATGAAAAATAAGAACAATATAATAGTATCATAATTGAACCTAATAATTATTTGTATTTCTAAAACCTTTGCCTTTATTGAAAAAACAATCATTCAATTAAAATAGTAGCTGAAAGTGTTCACCGAAATTTCAAACTTCATACAAGTAGTTTATTAAATGTTAAATGTTACGGACCCCTGTACGTCCACCATAACTTTTATATTCACAACAATAGCTTTAACCCACGATTCTTTGGGCTAAATAAATTGAAAGGCTCAAGTGATTAGACAAGTCAATCATTTTGTATTAACAACAAGAAATGACCGGAAGTTTCTACGAGAATTTTTGAGATTTTTTTTAATTTAGAAATTAATAAAAGCTCAGGTAAATTGGAATCAGTCAATAACAAAATTGAAATTTGTGCAAAGAAATTATTTTTTAAATAAAAGAACTTTAAACTTCAGCTTGGAATTTTTCGATTCCTAAAAATTAATTGCACATGTGAATCCGGGAACATTAGTTAAGGAAGGGACTAATAAAAAATGCACACTTGCCCAGGGAAGCCATGAGTAAACGTCACCAGAGCAATACATTACCAAACAATTACTTTTCCATAATAATAAAAAGGCATAGCAGCCCATTATTTTATTGGACATTGATGACTGCATTTATCAATGCTGATATAGCGAGTCAGTGTAATTAATGTATAATTGTCTTTTCACCTTTTTAAAATATTTTTTGGTAGTGGAAAATAAAATTGAACCCCAGGAAAATAGTCTTGCTCTAATCACAAAAAAGTTTTTTTGCTTTGATAAATGAAATTAAAAATATATAATATGAAAAACTTAGTATATAATGTTTCTTGGTAAATAAAGAAATGAGCAGGGGGGTAAACAAAAACATTAGTACCTTGCCTTATATATAAGGCAGGGACTAACTAGCAACATTTATTTTTTGGATTTGTAATTGTGAGTAATTTTACAACATCAATGTTTGATTATCAAGCTTCATTGTGTATCATCATCATAAGATAGGAGCAAATTCATAATTTCATTGTCCAATTTAGAGTCCCTCAAAATATTCAAATCATGTTATTTAGGCTCATCTTATGGACTATTGTTTAAGTTTTTAGCTTGATAAAGAACTGCATGAACTTATGATATAATTTGTATTTAAAAAATAATTTTATATATATATATATATATATATATATATATATATATATATATATATATATATATATATATATATATATATATATATATATATATATATATATATATATATATATATATAATACATTTTTTTTGTATTAATATTAAAAAGAGTAATATGAGTTAAAGTATCAAGTTTTATTTTTTATAATAATAGTTAATATCATAATTTTGTTTGGTTTTCTATTATTCTAATGATGGATTAGTATGATTTGAAATATTGATTACCAAAGAAATGATGTGATCTAATTAACTTGCCAATAATAATCCCAAATCTTCAATCTTATTTGGATTTTTAACTATTTATGATTTTGTAATATCAATGTATCGTATGCCCAAGAGGTGGGACATCTTTTGGGCAACCAATCTCACTCGTGGGGGGACTACTCTCCTCTTAGCTCACATAGGTACCTAAGATATGAATTGTGTTGATCATTGGACTAGGAGACAAGGATACCTCCGATGTATTAAGAATATATTAATTTATCATAGATTCATAATCCATAATTAGAATGGCATACTTGCAATTTGATGGATCATAAAGTTTGATCAAAAACATCAGTGTTACAAAATTATACATAATTAAATGAGAAATTTGATGTTTCTGATAAATAATGCATCAAAACAAGGATGTTGACCCTATACAACTAGCCACAAGGAAGTAAAATTGTTAGTATAGAGACAACCTCAACATATTAGTAAGCCCAACACATTATCTATCCAAAGGTGAACAACAGAGAGCACTCTTACATCACTTATAAAAAAACCAACAAAAATATCAAACAAGCAATGAAGCTAAAATTAATGTAGTACATATTAATCAAAATAGTAGCAACTATAGCATTATCGATAGAAATTTAACATAGGCACCATAGTGTCAAGCACATGATTCAAGATTTAAACATAGATCACATAGGGTCCACCATTAAAGAGAGTATCAATCCAACTAAAACTAAAAAAAGGTAAAGTAGTAACAAGGCCAAGAAGGTCAAAACTAGCAAAAAAGAAAAAAGTTAGAGGGACTCCAACCTAGGTGAGAGGGACTGGTAATCATGAGGGCTAACGTTATCAACATGTAGCCACTACATGGGATATCATAAGACCTTTGGGTTTTTTTTTAGAAATGTAAAATGGGCATTGAACTACCTACAACTAAGGTTTGAAGTTGTGACTCATTATGAAACTTGTTAAAACAGTGCACCTAGTGAAATGTATCCAAAAATATTTTTTTAAACATTCAACCAAAGCTTAATCTAAAAATCTCTAATATTTGAATTTAAAAATATCATTTGATGTTAATAGAATATTGTTTAGCTATATGAAATGTAACATATATGCAATTTAAATGGACCAAATAGTTATTACTAATCATAAATATTTATTATATATAACTTTTATATTAAACACAAAAGGACAAATACTTCAACACAAAAAATTATTTGTTTTAATAAAAATAACACATTATTATATAAAATACATTCTATATCCATCACAAAGGGATGAGTAGTTGAACACTAAAAGTTTTATACAATCTCACACATTTCATGAGAAAATATAACGCATTTATTAGTATTCACCTTTTATATTTCTGACTAGACATATTATTAATATGATTTACTCTATGTATATACATTGCTACCTAATAGTTGTACACATAAGAATAATATTTGTACACTAAGATATCAATGTTTATATAAGTGAGCATCTTATTTTATTTAGTGTGCATATTGTTTTTTAAGTGGCACACATATATTAGATAGCTATGATATTTTCTTTGAATTTTATTTATTTATTTATTTCACTTAATAATGAATTCATTTATTTTATTTTTATAATATTTATAAGTTTTCATGTATTCGAGCATTAGTCTATTTTTTATCAACATTTGGATGTTTTTATATTTACAAATAGATCAATTACTTATAATATATAGTAAAAATGTTTTTGAAGATTGGATAATATATTCATAAGAGAGTGGTTGACTATTAGACCCCACTCAACTATTGGTTCCTCTCCCCTAGTTCTTTATCTTCCTCCATTCATTGGTCAACATCGTGGAACCCCAATCTTCCACAAGAAATTTGAAGATGTCATTTCTCTCTTAAGCATCCTCGAGGTCCTTGTCATTGTCAACCTACATCATCTTACTCAAAAACTTGTAAATATTTTCATCCACCTTCGCAAGTCTCTAATCCACTTGTTGAATTTTCTTCTCCACCTCTACCTATCTCTTCTTCAACATCTCAACCTCCTTAAAGGCCACCTCCCTAATTATTTTTTATATTAAAAGATTTTAATTTTTTAATTCGTTATTTTAAATTATCTATTAATTGATCAGTCTTTTTTTTTAAAGAGGGGTAAATGCTTTGACCTGGAGCTATGAACCAATGAGGCCACAAATGGGGGACCTCATCCCCATTAGATTTGAACCTTGATGGCAAGGATAAGAACTCAACAACTTAACCATCACAACATGCCACTGTTGGCAATCATCACTTTATTTTTAAGTTCATATAAATGTTGTCATTTTTTTATATTATTATATGTAACGCCCTGCCATGTGACCCAAAAGAAGTTGACCTAAAGTTTTACTAAGTTTGTCAAACATTTTTTTTAAGATAAAGATATAACAACAGTTATAAAATAGCAAAAACAATTAACATACACTCATACATCAACAACACAAACATGTTACAACTCTTAAGGGTATCATGACGATGAATCATATTAATTTTAATTAACACTAAATCCAATATATAATAAATCTACATCAGATAATAATGTACAAGTATAAATCCATTTAAACAATATAAAATCATCTTGAATACCACTTAACAATAATCATAATGCACCAACATCCACTGTATAGGTCATAGGGTATGAAGGGTTGAAATAATATACACCATAAAATAGATTACATCTTCTTTTAAGATCTTATGAAATCAAATACAATGCACTAAGTATAACCATCCATCATAGAAATACATGAATAGATAGAAAGGAACATCTGCACAAACACATCCAGCAATGACATCCAATGGTCAGATCTCAATGTTACAAGAAAAAACACTACCATCCAACCTCATGAAACTCGAAAAAGGTCCACTCCCACCATGCTAAAGAGATAAACTCAATTCCCAAATGGATAACAAACTCAAAAGTTAAATCCAACATCTAAGTCAAGGAAAACCTAAAAGCAATCTAACTCAAAGGTACTAAAATAAAATGACATCTAAACCCAGAGGCTACAAAGACATGTAGGGAATCTATAACACTAGTGAGAAAGTGTCATCGCATGAGCCAACTCTAGGGTTACCCTACTAGTATTTTAATCCTTTGGCCCCCTAGTGACTCTATGCGGCACTAGTATCATTTCGTACTAACAAGGCATACTAATGATCCATGGTCGCAACCAAGTGTCCTCTCTACTCCCATCCTAGCTTGTACTAGCACCTAAGGCATGGGAAAGCAAAAAAATGACTCTTATTAATTCATTTTAAACCCATTTAATGAAATGTTATCACTTATTAAATAACCTACAATGGGTTACCCATCAGCCTCTTTTAGGCCTCGACCTCCATTGCAAGCCACTTCCCAACATGACATACAAATAACCTATCCTAAGCTCAATAAAATAAAAAGATCACAAAAGACCACATACCATACCTTAGTTCTTAAACAAGCAACTGACAAGTATTGAAAATCATAGATTTCATAAATACGATCATCCTAATAGGATTGATCCAAGAAAGTACACATAAACCAATTCCATCTCATAACATGACATCACCAAGAATAAACCACACAAACACCTCAGTCCTATACAAGCAACTGAAAAGTAATCCAAATACAACTGATCAAAGACTCAAAGGTTATACCAAATAGGTTGTACCATTCACCTCATATTCATATAAGAACATTGGAAAGAAATAACAATCAATAGATTAAAACACCTCATAGAGCATACAAGACACATTACCATGGTTGAGTATAAAATATCATGATCAAATCATCATCATGACATCACAAACAAAACTCCCAAGCTTTTGGTAAACATCCTAACTGGTCAAAGCTAAGTCAACCCCAAAACCCAACATCAGTAAAATTACACGACATAAAAAGAGTACATACAAAAGTAACTTTCACAAAATATTAGGTTTAGAAAATACACCAGTTCCATTTTCACTTATAGGTTTTCAAATTTTTAGTTTCATTATCAAGTATATCAGTTCATAATTTTTTGGATCTTAATCTCAATTTCAATTTTCATTTCTCTAATTGCCAGATTCACTAAGGTTTCTCGAGTTCACTAAAATCCCAGACAATTTAACAAATCATATAAAGTTACTTAAGCATAGTTTCATAGTTTAATTCATTTCTAAAACAAACACAAGATTCAATGTTCAAAAATAGGGTTTCAGTTTTCATTTTCTCAAAGTATTATAATTACTAAGGTTTTCGAATAATAGATTTCCCTAGTATTACAAATCATTTTCATATATATATCTAAGCCATATAAACACATCCAACTTTATAAAAGAAAACATTAGTTCTCCCAATTAATTTCTTTGATTTTTAATTTACTTTAGAATTATATTTAAATAATAAAGTAATAAATCAAATATTCAAATAATTAAATTTTAAATGTTAACAATATTGGCTTCTTTGAGGTACTAGTAATTTGCAGCACACAAAGGATTGTGTTCTTAACAAAATGGTGAGGGAAGGTGTTAATAGAGATGACTCTCAGGATATGCAAGGTTTTTGTAGGCATATCAATGGCTTATGTTAGGTTCCTCAAAACATTGGAATGGTTGTTGGCTCCTCCATGGAGGTAAGAGAACAAGAAGATTACTTCGAAAATAACAAAGCAGATTCTTCTAGACAGGATTCACAAAAGTCTATGGATTTAGCTAGATACTTATTAGTATGCTATCATGGATATGCACTATGAAGATCAGATTATTAATGATGACATAGATTCAGAAAATAGCTTTGACCTAGAGGATCTTGATCAATTCTCAAATTAGGATATGCAAAAGGAAGTTTAGTATGATTGTAAAGGTGGATATGATCACAAATTAGTGCTATCTATTGAACAAACTCCTAGTCAGAGCACACAAGTCAATATGACACCCAAGAAGAGGGGACGAAAGCCTAAGGGAGTTAAGACAAAAGAAGAAATTGCAGTGGGAATTCAGTCAACATTGGACGGTAAATTTACACCATCTAAAAGATTGACAAGGAGAACTAGGTGTTCTCCTTGTCAACAATGAAGATCCTATCATGGAATATCAGGGGCTTGAATGCTTATGAAAAAAGAAATAGAATCAAGAAGGAACTTGATTCTATGAATATAGATACCATATTGCTACAGGAAACCAAGATGCCTCAAGAATATTTTGACAAAAAAATTGCCAAATGGTCTAAAATGGAATTCGTCTCATAGAAAAGGGATAGGAGCTTCAAGTGGTATAGTTGTACTTTGGAACTCTGCTCATGTGCGAGGGTAGCTTTTAGACCAAAATGACAACTAGCAGCTTCTGGAAATGAAAAAATTGACCTCTCCTTCATTTTGATAAACATTCATGGCCCTACTTCAACTCAAGATAAATAGACATTGTGGTTAGAATTGACTCAGATTATCTAGATCCATAATGATCAACAGATTATTTTGGGGGGTAATTTCAACGCCATCCTCAAGATGACATAAAAGAATGGGGGTATATGTCAACCATTAAAAACTATTCAAGATTTTTTGGGATTTGTAGAGGACAATGTCTTGTTGGACATTGAGCCTAATAATGGTATCTTTACATGGACTAATAAAAGATCAAATTTTGTCTAGATTGCAGTTAGATTGTATAGGTTTCTCATTTCACAAGAATGGAAGTTGACTAACATTACCTTCCAATCAGAAATTCTACCATTACCAGGTTCAGACCACTTCCCTATATCATTAATCATAAGCCCCTCTTTGGCTCAGCATGGTTTTAACCATCAACCATCTTTTAAATTTGAACGAATGTGGCTTTGTCATCCTCCATTTCCCTTGTTAAGCAATTGTGGATTAGTGCCCCATAGGGTGAAGGCTCAAAAATGCATCGATTTTCTATCAAACTGAAGTATATCAAGAAAAAAATTAAAAAATGGAATGAAGTGGTTTTTAAAAATATCTTCAAAGAGAAAGGAAAAGTCAAACAATAGTTGGTTGAAGTTTTTGACATAATTATTAAACAAGGTATGGATGATGATACTTACATAAACAAAAAGCTCTACAAATAGAATGGGAAGAATTATGCACTCGAGAAGAGGAATATTAGCATAAAAAATGTAGAGAACTTTGGTTAAAAGATGGGGGACAAAAATACTTCTTTCTTTCATGCATGGGTAAAGCAAAAAAGGGCATCAAGTTGTGTTTCTTCCATTAACAATGTTGATACTGGTATTCAAATTTCTGATAAGATTATTATCCAAGATGAAGAGGTGAGATTTTTTAAGGGCCTACTTGCACCACCTACTAATCTTGCATCTAGTGGACCTCCAGAGCATGATTTACTGAATAATATTCCACCTGGTGTGTCAGATGTTGATATTATTGCTCTTATGGCTCCTTTCGCCATACAAGAGCTTAGGAAAGTTATTTTTTCTCTTCCTCCGAATAAAGCCTTGGGTCCTTATGGTTATATAGCTATATTTTTTCAAGCTTACAAGAATTTCATAGGGCGAAAACTTTTGGATGTCATTGAAGAGTCAAGAAAAAGTAAAGATGTGCTAAAATATTTTAACACTACTAATATAACCATCATCCTAAAGATTAAAAGTCCCAAAAAAATTGCAGATTTTTGATTGATCTCATTGTGTAACACAATATACAAGATCATTACAAAGGAAATTTACTTGAGAATGCAATACCTCATTCCAAAATTGGTTTCTCAAGAACAAGGTGGTTTTGTTCCAGGTAGGGAGACAATGGATGGTGCACTTGTGGCTCACAAGGTACTCATTCGATTAACAACAATAAATCTTCAATCTTCATGGTTAAACTTGACATGATGAAAGCATATGATAGAGCTAAATGGGACTTTCTCTTCAAAGTATTGCATAAATTCATATTTGCAAAGGGCTGGTGCAAATGAATTAAATCCTACATAACGGGTGCTTGGTTTTCAATTTTAATAAATGGAGTCCCAAAGGGCTTCTTTTCATCCCCACAAGGGGTCTAGCAAGGGGACCCTCTATCACCAATATTGTTCATTCTCATGGAAGAAGCCTTTAGTAGAACTATTCACAAACAACATACACTTTGCAATTGGATAGGTGCTAAAATTAAGTGTACAAAAACCTTGGTAAGACACTCTTTTTTTGCAAATGACACATTACTTTATGGGGAATCTAAAGTTAGTGAAGCCAAGAAGATTAAGAAGACTTTGGATCTCTATACTTCAGCTTCAGGACAAAAGGTTAATGCATATAAATCAAAAATATATTTGTTCAATACCAATCAGTCCATTTCAAATAGAATCATCAACATTGTGGGCTTCTCAATTGACACCCTACCATCAGTATATCTTGGTATACCTCTTTTCACAGGGGCTAATAAAATTAGTTATTGGCAGTCCATAATTGAAAGAATTAAATCTAGAGTTGTGGCCTAGAAAGCTCGATGGCTCTCCCTTGTAGGTAGAATTCTCCTTATAATATCAGTATTGTGAGCTATTCCAATTACTATTTAGCAATACTCAAAGCTCATGCAACAATGATTCAAACAATTCATAAATTACTGAAGGACTTCTTATGGAGTGGGATGTGAATGGTGCGAAGAAAATTTTGCTTGTTTCTTTGAAATATATGGCACAGGTAAAGTCATTGGGTGGTGTAGAGGTTCATGACTTGGTAAATCGTGACAATGCTTTTGGGGGGAAGTTAGTGTGGCACATGTATTCTAAACCACTTATCAAATGGTGCCAAATTATGCAACAAAAATATCTTGAAAACAATTGCCTATCAAGAGTGCTATATATTTTGGATCCAGTCAAAGGCTCAACCATTTGGGATCTTTTGATGTCTTCAAGAGATGTTGTGGTTAAGTATATTTCATGGGAAGTGAACAATGGTGTGAAGGTTAAGTTCTAGAGAGATTCGTAGAATGGAACCCCTTCACTTATTAAGATAGATTTAATCCAAGATTTTCTTTCACATTCAGAAAGATTGTAGGGATGTCACCTTGTGGATTTTGTTTCAGTTGTATGTCTATTTTCTAGGAAAGTGATTTGGAAAGATCCAAATGAACTACCTATTTCAGATAAAGATAAGCAATTATTGTCTGAAATACTTTCAGGGAAAACAATTTATTTGTCAGATAAGCATGATAGGTTAGTTTGGGTCCCTAGAAAAAAATGGTAATTATTTAGTTAAGGAGGCCTATAGACTTTTATAGCAGTAGGAGGGTAGAAAGGTTCCTTGCCAGGCATATTCTTTTTGTTGGAATCTAGTCACTCTCCCCAAGGAAGTATGCTTTGCTTGGATAGCTTTAAAGAATAGGGCATTAACAAGTGATAGGTTAAACAAGCTCCATATCTCCCAACCTTTTAATTGTCAATTGTGTAATTAAGAAATTGAAGATGTGGATCATTTGTTTCTGAATTGTCCATTTGTCCAAAAATGTTGGATGTTTGTACTCAGAAAATTGCACTACTCCACCTCGCTGCCTAACAAATTATTTGACCTTTTTCATTCATTGCCAGAGCTATACTCCTCTTCCCTCTTTTATAATTTGTGGAAACGTATTCTAACACATGTGGTATGGGAAATCTGATGGGAATGTAACAAGAGGATATTTTGTCATAATCCATCAGATATTGACACGTTTCCTCAAAATCTAGAAAGATCTATTTTTGAGGTTGTTAACGCTAGTCATTTGAAGATTCAATGTAATCCAATAGTATCTAATTGGGACAACATAGTCATTCGTGAATGGAAAGGCATATATATTCCTATCGGTTGGTCTCATAGCTTTTCAAATCAAGGTGCCCAAGACAGAGCTATAGTGCATTGGTATCCACCTAGCCTAGGTTTTGTAAAAATAAATTTTGATGGTTGCTCGTGCGGTAATCTCGGTATATCTAGAAGTGGGGTTTGTATTAGAGACAATTGGGGTGATATATTAGCAGTTATATCTTCTATATTACAGCAAGGTGCTAATAATATGGCAGAAGTGCATGCATTATTTGTAGGATTAGTTCTTGCTAAAAAAAGGTAGATTTTAGCACATACAAGTGGAAGGTGACTCAATAGTTATTATGAATGTAAGTATTAAGCAGGAATCACATAATTGGAGACTTGCATATATATTACAACAAATTTGGTTGCTATTAGATACTTTTAAAGAAATATGTATGTCACATACTCCTCGCGAAGGGAATATGGTGGCAGACGACATGGCCAACCGAGGGTGTGATGGTTTGGACATTGAAACAGATAAATCAATGGGCTTTTTTCAGCATGATAAGGATCTGCAAAAACTCATCGCAATCGACAAACAATTTACTCAACATATGTAAAGAGTTGTGCCAGCATTGTAATGATTAGTGTAGCTTGGCCTGTCTTTGGGACTTTCAATGGTGTCTCAAGATGGTAGTTGCATTACCTTTTTGACCTCATTATCTCGCTTTTATCATTTGTATTAAACAATGATATCGAATTTTCTTTATGGTTCTTTCTCGATTAAGGTTTTGAACCATTTTGTTATATAATAATATATATAGTGGCATGCCCACTTTTGCTTTTAAAAAAAAAAGAAAATTATCAATTATTACCATAATAATTTTAAATTTATTAAACTTTGGAAAACTTTGCCGAAAAGGAAACCTGCTAAAAATAGAAACTTCCAAAAATAGAAACTTGATAAAAATAGAAACTTTCCAAAAATGGAAACCTACTAAAAATAGATTTTTTCTAAAAATAGAAAATTGCTAAAATAAAAACTTTCCAGAAATGAAAACATGCTAAAAGTAGAAAATTTCCAAAAATAGAAACCTACTAAAAATAGAAACTTTCCAAAAATGGAAATTTACTAAAAACATATAATTTCCAAAAATAAAAACCTACTAAAAACCAAAAACTTTCCAAAAATGGAAACTTACTAAAAAATAGAAACTTTTTGAAAATAAAAAGCTGCTAAAAATAGAAAGTTTCAAAAAAAAAAATCACTAAAAATGGAACCTCTCTAAAAATGGAAACTTACTAAATATAGAAACTTTCTAAAAATGGAAACTTATTAAAAATGAAAATTTTCTAAAAATATAAACTTTTCAAAAATGGAAACTTAGTGAAAATGGAAACTTACTAAAAATAGAAACTTTCCAAATGTAGAAACTTAATAAAAATGAAAACTTTCTAAGCCCTCATCCCATTTTCTAATCAATCAGACATAGATTTCAAAGTTATAGTCATCCACATGTTTTTTCAAAATAAAGAACAATAAATCTATTATGAGGTTTCAGATTAAATCACAAATAATTCTATAAGGAAAATTCAATTTTCTCAAACAAGGGTTTCAATCAAATTACTTCGCTCAAAGATGTATTAAGAACAAGACAGAGAGAATTTCAACACAAGGGTTTCAATTTTAAATCACAAACAATTTCAATAACGAAAACTGATTTTATCAAACAAGGGTTTTAGATTCTAAACTCAAATGAAGAACAAATAAAATTTATCACTAGGGTTTCAACTTAATCTATAACTCTAAAATCAGATTTATCTAGACACCAAGAAGACAAAAATTCGAAGAACGAACAATGGAAAACTTATTGTGTAATTCAAACACAAGATTCTACTTGAATCTGATGCTAACACACAAACACACAATCTCACGAAGAATGCAAGAGAAACCCTTTCTTCTAAAAACTTCTCCCAAAATCACTTCTGCAAATTCTAGTTTAACAATTCCATATATGAAACTTGGATCTAATGCTAAAACCACAATAACACGAAGCATGCAAAACAATCCTTTTTTTTTAATGAAAACCTTCCTCTTTGAAATTGCTCCTCTAGAACTTGTGTAATTGCAAAATGAGCTCTAGATTTCTAATAAAGAGTTCTCCATTAATTTGAGGCTCTAATTGTGCAATCACCTGAGAGAATTCGTTGATCAATTTTTGTTTATTACTTTATTACCTTTTACCTTTTCATGCACAACTCTTGTAGATATTTAATTGTAAAATATCTTTATTTAAATAATTATCTTTCTCTCTTTAATTAATTTACTATATTTTAATTTCATGCATACGCTTTATGCAATTTAATTAAGATAAACTTTATTAAATTTATATTCTCTCTCTAGTTAATTACAAGACATTTTAATAATATATTTATTAATTCAACTAATAATATTATTTAAAATAAAAATCCTAAGTAATTAAATTAAATAAAAAATATATTACACCTAAGTTAGAACCATAACTTTATCTTTAAGTTTCATTCTTTTATTTAATTAATTCATGAGACATTTTTAATATTTAACTAATAATATTATTTAGAGTTTATTATAAAAATAAAACTCCTAAATAATTATCATTAAATTAAATAAATATAGATATGTCAAAAATAGAACTTTAATATAATCTTTTAAATTTAATTCTTTTATTTAATTAATTTATCAATTAATTAAATATAATTAAATATTAAGTTTTCTTTATTAAATTTCTATTAAATTAAATCATTAAATTATCTTTTAATTTGATTTTATTATGACCGAAAATCATCACATATCCACAAAATCGAAAATGACAACTCAACTGAAGATAAAGAACATAATCAAACTCTAGGGTTAAAATCATGAATTTGCATCACTTGATGAATTCAAAAATGTGAATCTAACTCAGATACTTGTCCTATTTTCTAGGACAATTGGCTTAGGGTTTAGGATTTGGTCAAGAGTTATCTCCCCACTTATACCATTGAAATACTGCGATACGGTACACTCATCCTAACAATTGAGGGAAGTCAATACCTAGTGCCTACAATCTACATAAAATCGATGCATGTACAAACACAATATTCTAAACTAAACAAGCAATGGCAGGAAGTGGTTCATCGTGTAGATCCCGATTAGCATTTGATTACGACTCCCTTCCTCAACCACATAAAAAACATCACACATAACATACATGCAAACCATACACATGCAAGTATGGGGTAAGTATCTATAGAAACCACATAAAAATCATTCATCTAAATAACATCATTAAATAATTAAAATCACTTAACTCAACATACATATATATCATCATAGAAATAATCTTGAATACATGAAATAATTGAATTAACTTAGTAACTCAACACACATATCAACTAAATATGAAATACATTTAATCTAATCCGGTAACCAAGTACCGATAATCATAAAACACAATCATAAAACTGACCTAAAAGAATTCGACAATATAACAGAAAGTCAAGTAAGGGTAGGCATTACATTATATATAGTAATTACAAAGATATATTATAATATATATTAATGTATATAGTATATATTTTAGTATATATAGTAATTACATAGTATAAATTTAATATGCTATATATATTTAATTATATTGTAGTATATACATTGTATTATAGTATATATTATATAGTAATTAGTAATTATGATTATAACAGTAATTATATAGGGACATATTTCATTTTTTTTAATGGGTCGAAAGGGTCCATAGGGCATCTTATGACCTCTTCCGACCCATTCCATGAAAATATACATTTCTAGGGACAAATATAATGTGATTGAATGAGTTGAGAGGGGTCATAGGGTAACTTATGACCCCTTTCAACCTATTCCATGACAACATATGTCCCTAAGTGTCCTAGGAGTTCTAAGGTCATATCTCATTTGTTCAAATGGGTTGAAAGGGGTCAAATGGTATCCTATGACCCCTTTTGACCCATTTAATCACAAAATATGTCCCTAGGGGTCCTACAACCCCTAGCGATAATCCCTAGGGGTCCTAAGACTTCTAGTGACATATCTCATTTGTTGGAATGGGTTGAAAGGTGTCATAGGGTATTCTATGACCCCTTTTGACTCATTCCATGATAAAATATTCCTAGGGACATATCTCATTTGTTTGAATGGGTAAAAAGGGGTCACAAAGTACCCTATGACAACATACATCCCTAGGTGTCCAAGGACCCCTACAAATACATCTCATTTGTTTGAATGAGTTGAAAGGGGTTATAGGGTACCCTATGACCTCTTTCAACCCATTCGATGACAACATACATCTCTAGTGGTCTTTGGACCCCAATAGATATATCTCATTTGTTCGAATGGGTTGAAAGGGGTCTAGGATACCCTATGACCTCTTTTGACCCATTCTATGACAATATATGTCCCTAGGGGTCCTAGGACCCCTACATACATATATCATTTCTTTGAATGGGTTAAAAGAGGTCATAGGGTATCATATGGCCTCTTTTGATCCATTCCATGACAACATATGTCACTAGGGTCCTAGGAACCCTAAATTCAAAGGGCATCATAGGGTATCCTATGACCCCTTTTGACATATTTCATGACAACATACATACCTAGGGGTTCTAGTTCTCTTAAGGACATATCTTAGTCATTTGAATGGGTCGAAAGGGGTGATAGGGTATCTTATGTCCCCTCTCAACCCATTCCATGACAACATACATCCCTAGGGGTCCTAGGACCCATTGGAAAATATCTCATTCATTCAAATGGGTTAAAACGGTTCATAGGGTATCGTATGATGCCTTTTAATCAATTCCATGAGAGTATATGTTACTTAGGGTCCTAGGAGCCCTACAAAAATATCTCATTTGTTTGATGGATCAAAAGGTGTAATTGGTTATTCTATGACCCCTTTCCACCCTTTCAATCACAACATATTTTTATAGGGGTCCTAAGACCCCTAGGGACATATCTTAGTTGTTTGAATGTGTCAAAATGGATCATAGGGTACCCTATGGCCCATTTCGACCCATTTCATGATAAAATACATCCATAGGGGTCCTAAAACCCCTTGAAACATATCTCATTTGTTCTAATGGGTTGAAAGGTGTTATAGAGTATCTTATGACCCCTTTTGACCCATTCTATGACAACATATATTCCTAACCCCTAGGTACCTATCTCATTTATTTGAATGGGTCAAACATTGTTATAGGGTATTCTATGACCCCTTTCAACCCATACCATGAAAATGTACATCCTTAGGGATCCTAGAATCCCTACAAACATTTCTCAATAATTCAAATGCGTTGAAATGGATCATAGGGTATCATATGACCCCTTTCAACCCATTCCATGACAACATAAGGACCCCTAGGCACATATCTCATTTGTTTGAATGGATTGAAAGGGGTCACAAGCTATCCTATTTCCCCTTTTGGCCCATTCAATGGAAATATATGTCACCAAGGATCCCTTTTGACCCGTTCAAATGAATGAGACCATTAGGAGCATATGTTGTCATCGAATAGGTTGAAAGGGGTCATAGGATACCTTATGACTCCTTTTGACCCATTGAAACATATGAGATTTTTCCCTAGGGGTCTTACAACCATTACAAATATATGTTATCATTGAAAGTACTAAATGGTGTCATACATTATTGTATGACCCCTTTCCACCCATTTGAACATATGAGATATGTCTGTAGGGGTCCTTAGATCTCTAAGAACATATGTTGTCATCGAATGGGTTAAAAGGTGTCAAAGAGTACCTTATGACCTCTTTCAACCTATATGAACATATGAGATATGTCTATATGGGTCATAGGACCTCTAGGAACATACGTTGTCATTAAATGAGTAAAAAAGGATTATAGAGTACCCTATGACCCCTTTCAACTAGGTTAATCATATTGTCTATGTCTTTAGGGGTCCTAAGACCTCTAAGAACATATGTTTTCATCAAATGGGTTGAAAGGGGTCATATGTTACCCTATCAACCCTCTCGACCCATTTGAACATATGAGATTTGTCCCTAGCGGTCCTTAGATCTCTAGGAACATATGTTGTCATTGAATGGGTTAAAAGGTGTCAAAGGGTACCATATGACCTCTTTCAACCTATATGAACATATGAGATATGTCTCTATGTGTTGTAGGACCTCTAGGAACATATGTTGTCATTGAATGGGTCAAAAAGGGTTATAGGGTACCCTATGACCCCTTTCAACTAAGTTAATCATATTGTCTATGTCTTTAGGGGTCCTAAGACCCCTAAGAACATATTTTTTCATCAAATGGGTTGAAAGGGGTCATATGTTACCCTATGAACCCTCTTGACCATTTGAACATATGAGATTTGTCCCTAGGGGTCCCAGAACCTTTAGGAAAATATGTTATCATCATGTGGATCTAAAGGGGTTGTAGGGTACCCTATGACCCCTTTCTATAAATTTGAACATATGAGATAAGTCCCTATGGGTTATAGGACCATTAGGATCATATGTTATCATCGAATGGGTTGAAATGGATCATATAATACCCTATATCTCCTTTCTATCCATTCAAACATATAACATATGTCCCTAGGGGTCCTAGAACCCTAGGAACATATCTTGTCAAAAAATATGTATAGTATATTAAATATATAATATATAATCTATATTATACAATAACATATAATATAATATACTATAATATTATATTTATTATCATTTAATAATATTATAATATATACTATGTATTATATTATATATGTGCATATAAACACACACACACACACACACACACACACACACACACACACACACACACACACACACACACACACACACACACACACACACAGTATATACTATAAATGTATATGATGCAGATGTTGGAATACAAACACCATTAAGAGAGGGGGTGAATCAATGATTTAAAATATTTTTCAAAACTTGAAACAATTACAAGTTATAAAAATTTAACACATAAGCAAGATAGTTAATGAATAACAAAGTGACACAATATTTTAATGTGAAAAACCCCTTAGGGTTAAAAAACACTTTGAATCTGAAACTTTATTGGCCTCTTGGAAAAATCTTTTAGAGCTACAACTCTGGGAAACACCAACACCTTGTTTTAAAAGCACCAATTTCAAGGAACACCAATCCCTTATACTTGAAGCATCAACTTCCAAAATGAACAAATGAGATATAAAATTAGAGGATCATCTGGATTACATCACAAAGCATGAATCACTAGTTTCAACTTCTTGTTGAAAATATAATGCAGGATATACTTCTATTCTCCTCAAAATATCCAATATCCAAATATATTTTCTTTTTTCCATTAAAAGATCTGATAAAATTAGCCCTTCTTCTACCTTTGATAAACTTATGCAATGAAAATCAAATCACAAATATGAAAATAGAAACATAAAGCGATACTCTCTTCTTTGTTGTTAAAAAATTGCTTGCAAACTATTTAGTCTAAAAGGAATTCTGCACAAATCCTGCAACTTCTGTCAAAACCACCTATTGTATATCTTAGAGAAATTTATCCTCTACTTATAAAACCAATAAATTCAAAAAAATTTAGGTAGGTACATATCCCAAACTTCCATTAGACAAAACCACTCAAAATTGTCATAACAATTTGGTAATTGTTTCTGATAAATAGACTTTTCCTCTTTCCATTCATGTTTTATGCAAAAACTAACAAAGACTTATTTTAACTAAGAGAACTTTTCAAAAAGGTATGATAGTTGGGGTCTATCTAATAAAAAAGCTTGTTGACTTTCTCGTAGACCAAAACTATTTTTTTATAACCATTTTCTAAACCAATGTGAACATTAAGTGTTAATTGTTTAACACTCAAGTGTTTGTCTTGAATATGTTTTGAACAATATTTATGAACATCAAATCAGATAATTACATGATGTGAACCATACCATATGCTCATTATAATTACATTATTGACATCAATGATGACCATAAAAGACCAAATACCAAGGGTTCAACATTAGATATATAATATAGAGGTACTTATTATATGTAACTAAAACCCTATATTTAAATGTCCAAATTTGGGTGGTAATATATTAGATATCTCATACATCAAGTATCTCATTAAGCTTGGTAATTGCCAAGCCTAATTGGTCAACTCAAAAAATGTGATTTTTCCCTATTTAGGTGACTTGCTAACTTCAAGGAGGTATCTGATGACTTTTAATATAACCAAATTTGCTGAAATGAAAAGTGTTTCTTGATAATGTTCTTAGCTTTTCAATGATATAATTTTTGTCAAAATTTAAGTTCAATGAGTAATTATTACTTATTTTTAAATGATGATATCTATAAAGTGTCAATTTACATACTGATTGAAAAATGACTAACTTTCAAACTATAAAACATTTTTGAAATCCAAAACATGAGTCACATTCTAAGCTTCGCCTACTACAATAAAAAATAAAATAAAATTGATTATGTTTTGAATTAGTTAGGGTGTTTTGGCACAAGCCTTTTATTTTTAAATGTTGTAGAAAAAAATCATAAATAATTATTTTCTTAGAATAGAAATACCCAAAAAAATGTCAAATTTGGGCATGAGTCTACTTTTTTATATCTATAATCTTATTTAAAAAAATTATAATTTGATTTTGATTAAGGTGGTCAAACATACACATACTACTTATTTTTAACTTGAAATTTGTGTACTACTACATTAAAACACATTTTTTTGACTAATTAGACTAAATTACTTTCAGATAAGACCTAGTAGTTTAGAAAATACATTCAATTTCCTACAATTTCTATTCTTATGACTTTTTAATATAAATTACATAACTAGTTGAAAATTGCACCTCAAGTTGACATAAACCTGATTTGTTGATTTTACACTACCACTTAGGGGTATAGTTTGACCCACCATGATCCTACATATTCATGTCATGATATTTGATTTAATATATTTCTCAACCACAAAATATACATTTCTAATTATTTTTCATCATATATGTTTGAACTAACAAGAAAATTATCATCATAATAACATGATAAATTATTATAAAAATTACATATAATTATTATGATGTTCTATTGTTATTAGTATTGCAAATGAGCATTTATTTTATGCTACTACCACCCATCCTTTTTTATGTTACTGTCACACATCTTGTTCATGGTATCAATTCACAAACAAATTTTCAACATTATTACTTGTCCATATTTAAAATTAAAAATGTATATTTCTAACACCATTTTTACTCAAATATTAACTCAAACTTAATTGTTTTTAGTGTATTAGTAGCTCATATTCAATATATAGATAGATATGTTTGTATGTAGTGGTGACACTCATAATTAATATCCTCTCTCTCTCTCTCTCTCTATATATATATATATATATATATATATATATATATATATATAGAAGATACAATACATAGAACCATCAAATGGTATTTGTAATGTCCCATTCAGAGATCCTTGGAAACAAGGACAAACATGGACTAAAATTTAAAATAATCTAAAGATCAAAATGAAAGAATTAAATACAAGCATAGAATAATAAAAAATATCACAATGGAAGAATTAACTATCCAATAGACCAAATATTCCCAAGTGTTCATTACTTTTAAATGCATACATTTCCAACTACTTGAATTAAACATAAAAGATTCATTCCTAGATAAAAGTAACATTCAACGACATTCATTTTAAGCACAAAATACATATTACTAGATGATTAAAATATACTAGTTAATTTTGATTAGCACAATGGGAGATCCAAGGACAAGGTTCCCAAAAGTACTCAATATCTGATCTATTAATATCTAGGACGATGCAGGACCCAAAAGGGTATCCAAAAGTACATCTTCTTGAAGTGTGAGGAAATTGTTGTTACAAACACTTGCACCCTTATCCAAAGTTTTTACCTAAGGACAACCTTGTGAAACATCGAAACAACATCCAAGTTGTGGGACTTGAACTATGAGGTTGAGTCTCTAGAGAAGGTCATCTTCCTCTACTATTAGAATACTCTTAAACTATTCTTGAAGAGAAAAGGGAGAAGCAATACATGAAAGTAACTACCTAATCTATTCCAAAGAGGTGATGCACCAAAATAGGGTGTTCAGATCAATTTCTTCCCATACATGCATAGTACAATTATTATGACAATCCAAAGATATACAGATTCAGACTTGCTTTAATATATTATCTACATAAAAATTAGACAACCAAATGATTTACACAAGGAAAAGGCTTCGCTTCTTATCATTTATAGGCCAAAAGAGATATGTAAATGTAGATTATAAATATCCACAATACATCATAGAGAGTCAGATAAAGCTTGCACAATACATAGGTGGCTGAAGGAGATAAGACAAGATGTCATATAATTCAGAGGCAAAGAGGGAATTTATAGTAGCATGCCAAGGTAATACCAAGGAAATAGAGAAGATCCAACCCTAAAAAAATGTGCAACATCTGCATTTTTAGTGTAAGCATAACTCAGATTGCTCCAACCTTAAGATAAAATTCAACCACGATATTCTACCTTAAGATAGAATTCAACCACTATATTCAACTTTACAAAGAATAATTACTACAAAAACTAGAAAAGGTTTGATCACACTGCAAATCCAGATGTGAGAAGATCACTTATCCACCAAAAAATCTCTGTGAGGACAAGAACAGTGGCCATTTACCTTCTGATTGAGTAGATGGATCAACTGGCGACAATGGGGTGTTCATTTGTATTTATTAGCCCCGGGGAACAATAAAAGTAGTTGCAGGAGATCAAAAAAATCAGATCTATTATCAAAGAGCTTCTTTCACTGTCATCAACCTACCAAATCAGATGGAAACCATAGGTCAAGAATATTCAACTATCATTTCGTACCTTTCTTGCTACATGATTGGTTGGGAGTTCCTCTTTGTCCAGCTTGGTAGGTGAAATTCTTATATGTTTTGGTCAACACTAAGCTTATGATCCTATGAGCATTAATTATGGTTAAAACTCTTTATATCACCTTTCGTTCATAACCCTGACTTCTAGGATCTTACAATCACCAATACCTCATAGCATCGAGCCTATCCTTCATTCTTTTTATGATCCTTCAATAGAAACAAGATCCTACAATCTCACAATAGAAAGGCAACCCTGAACACCTCTGGCATAAGGTTGTGATACCATTATTATTTCCTAGTGATGTCATGGCATGGTTGATTTGACCTTTACAATCTTTCAATCACAGTCCATTGTGATATCAACAATCATGGTAATAACCCCTACAATACTACGATCATGGTTTGACTATGTTTTGTCATGACCTCAGGAGACATCCTTTCTTGTGCTTGCAATCTTACAATCCTAAGATCATACAACCAACTTTCCCCTTTGTAACATCAACAACCTAGGAAGTCAACCTTGTGACCCTATGATCATTTACCCTTGTAGCATCAGAACACATCCTCATGGCACGTACAATCTTATGATTTCTTACTTTCATAACAATAGGCAAGACCTTTCTTTGGCTTGTGATCTCTTGACTCTCTACAATGTCATGACATACCAACCACTCAACCAAAAAGAGCCTCATAGCATCTTAATATTGTTTGATTTGCCTAATGATCCTATGATACATGAGGTATCATCTTATCAAGACCATATGGTCTTGTCATAGCTCCAGGGTTTAAAAAATATAATATCAAAATTGAATCTTGTGACCATTGGCTGGGCTTAAATATTTTAAAATTACTCCTTGGTAGGAAGACACTTTTTGCCAACATTTCTAGCGACTTGAGGGGGATACAAGCCTGGTTGGCACATGACTAGTAACATTTAAAGGATCTATTGGGCTATGGAGTCTCTGAAACCATGAAACTCATCAAATTCATCACCTCTGCTACATTCTAAGCCATTAAACATTCCCTTTTACCTCTGTAAATCTGTGAAATTGGAACGAAAACTCTCTCCAACAAAACATATGCTCAACACTTCTTGGAAAATAAAAAAAATAGAAAGAAACTACTCTAACTATTTACAAGAAATCTCATATATTTCTCAAAAATGGGGCTTGAGATATATTCCATTTAGTGGAATAGGAAAAATTTCATCGTCAAGTTTTCTTAACTAGAAAGCATTGGCCTATTTACAAAAAATAATTATATAGGGACCACTCCATAAGGCATCAAATCTTGAGTGCCTCCCTACTTTTTCTCTGTCTATGTCCCACTTGAGAACAAGGTCACCTTCCTTGAAATTCTTGACCTTAGCCTTATTATCAAAGATCCTCTTCATCTATTGCTGATGTGTTTCTAAGGTCTATACAACTTGATTTCTTTTCTCCTCTAGTTCCATCAGATCTGCCATTCTTATAGACATAGCATCATTTTCAATTAGTTACAATTGATGAGCTAGCTATAGGGATGAAAAATCCAATTAAATAGGAAGCCTAGCTTCCCTACCATATACTATTATGAATGGAAATTTTCCAATAGCCCTCTAAGGTGTTATTCTGTTAGCCCACAGAATTGTCCTCAATTTTTGCTGCCAACATCTTTGATTATCTTCAATAGTCCTCTTGATGTTTTTGATCAAATTCTCATTGGATGATTCAACCAAACCATTACCTTGAGTGCAATAATTGGAAGACGTGCTTAATTAAATGTCATGATCAATTGCCCATGCACAAATTTGAGCTCCTACAAATGATTTTGCATTGTCTAATATTATAGTAGGAGTCAAATCTGGTAACAATTCCATTAAGGAATTCCAAAACTGAAACCTCTGTAGAATCCTTCAAGGCTATTGCCTCTATCCACCTTGTAAAGTAATTTTTGTAGCTAAAATCCACATATGACTAGGACTAGAAGGCAATTTAATAGGACTAATAAAATTTAATCCCCATTGAGCAAAAGGTTGATTGACTTGGATGGGGTGATGTGGAAGGGTTGCAAGTCTCTGTTTACCTGAGAAGAAAGCACACTTTTCACACTTCCTTACATGTTTGTGGTAGTCATGGGACATGGATGGAAAGTAGTAATTGACTCTCATGACCTTCATTTTAGTAGTTCTTACTGAAAAGTGGCCACTATTAGAACCATCATGAAGCTCCTTATTCATTCGCTCTATTTGATCTACATCAATACATCTTAGCAAGGCTCCATTGAAGTCCTTCCTAAAAAGAACACCATCAACTATAGCATACATAATAGACTACAATCTAAACTATCATCCTTTAGCTTTATCCAACCCTTGAGGATATCCATTCCTAGCTAAGAAGGTCTTCATGTCATCTATCCAACTCCTTGGATTATCATTCCTCACCTCCTACTATTTTGCCAATACCAAGACAACTCCCTCATTAGACTCATGAGATGAGATCATTTGTTTGCAAAACCCTTTCCCTCTTACTATCTTGGTAATTTGTATGTCCACATCATACTCCATAACCTTAGTGATCCAACTTGCCCTTTTCTCACTAATATCTCTACTCAACAAGAAATCTTTAACACTTGCATGAGGCATTAGTAAATGTATTTTTTTATGAGACAGAAGGTGTCTAAATTTCTTCAAAGCTCTTATGACTACAAGGGCCTACTTTTCCACATAGCTATACTTATTCTCATACTCTTTTGTCCCTTCACTAAGGAAAGTAATAGGTCATTCTTCATTCTTATCATTTAATTAAGTCAAAACAATAGAAATACTTGACTCACCTTTTAAGGTGTCAAGAATGAAATCCTTATCAAATTTTGGATTCATGAGAGTAGGGCCTGAAGCTATGGCTACTTTGATTTCTTCAAAACTTTCTTTCTCTTCCTTGGTCCATGAGAAAACCATTTTATTTTTAAGAATGGTTGTAAGAGGTTTCACCATGGTAGCTAAATTAGGAATAAATCTCCTCACAAAATGTATTCTACCAAGAAAACTTTGCAAACCTTTCTTGTGACTAGGAAGGGAAAGGGAAAGTATTGCCTTTGTTCTTTCTAGGTCAATGGCTAGATCATCCTTAGATACAATGTTTCCTAATAGTTTCCCTTGATTAGTGGCAAAGACACACTTTCTTAGATTCAAGGATACTCCATACTCTCTACATCTTATAAACACTTGTCTGAGATGACCAAAATGCTCTGCTACATCTTTTGAATATATTGTGATATCATCATGGTAAACCAACACAAACCTTTCAATCATGTTCTTGAAGGCCATCTTCATTTCCTTTTGAAATGTGGCACCTGTATTTGTTAGCCCAAAAGGAATTTTACTATAGGCATAGGTTCCCCATTTAGTGGTGAAAGTAGTCTTATATCTATCAGCTTCTTTGACTAACACTTGTTTATAACCTGAGACTCCATCTAAGAAAGAGAATCTCTTTGAACCACTAACTTTGAACAATATGTGTTCCATGGAAGGAAGGGGATGATGATCTTTAAGGGAGGAATGGTTAAGATCCCTAAAATCTACATAGTCTAATTTCTCATTCTTTTTCCTAATAGGGACAAGGTTTGCCACCCAAGAAGAGTGCCTGATAGGGAAAATGATATTGGCCTCAATTAATTTGGACAAATCATTTCTCATTATTGGCTCAATCCTAGGATTTAGTGGTGTCTACTTTTGTCTATTAGGCTTGACATTATCAACTAGATCTATAGTATGTTGAAACAAACTAGGGTGAAAACCCTTTAAATCATCATATGTCCAAGCAAATACATCATTAAATTATTGACATAGATGAACAAAACTTTCTTGCTTAGTTTCATAACATACCTTCCTGATGCTTAGCATCCTTCCATCAACAACTGCAACTAGCATTTGATCTCCTTTATTTGTAGCAAGATTTGTGCCTCTATCCCTTGCTTGGCCATCAGGATTGAAGACACTCTCTAAGATAATGAGACCCATAGGCAACTTATTAGAGTTGAGGTTGATGATTTGATCACCATATTGGTGATACAATCTCAACTGATTTCTATCTAAGAACTCTGCTTCATTCTGCAAGAAACTCGCAATTTGTGCATCAGATTCAAAGATGTGCCAATTGATATTATTATTAGGGGCAGTGTGTATGACCACCACTTTAATCTTGTGCTTCTTATCATCTTTGAGGCTTCTTGGGACATCATAAGATGCACCAATAGTTGTAAGTCTGTTAGCATGTCTATTTCCTTTCTTAGGGATGCTCTAAATATTAAAGGCATTGAAACTTTCAAGAAAATCCCATACTCTATGTTTATAAGACTTGAGAAAACCATTCTTAGTAACATTTTGATTCCTCACCTAATTGACCACCAATTTTCTATCTCCATACACATGTGATGCTTGAATTCCTCTTTTTTGAGCAAGTAAGAGACCTTGAATCAATGCCTCATACTCGGCCATATTATTGTTACAACTAAATTGAAGCCTAAATGAGAATTAGTACCTTTCTAGTGCAGGAGAAACTAACATCACACCAACCCCTAATCCATTTTTATTTCTTGATCCATCAAAATATATACTCTAGATCCCACTTGTGTCTTCTTTGATTCTCATTATGTTGGGAACAAGAGCATCCTTTTGTGATATACAATAGGTGCCAAGACCTGTCTCAAGGTTTCTGATATAGGATCAAACTCATATGCATTAGCCCATTCATCTAAGAGGAAATTAGATATCTTGGCCAAAGAATTAGTATGCTCATTTTTTGTGTCATTTTCACCTATTTCTAGGATGGTGTAGTTCATATTAATGAGATTAGTAGTGTAGAGCTCAATATGATGGAGGGCTAATGGTTATACTCTGATTGAGTCTTTGGTTCTATATCTAGTTCTAAAAAACATATATGGCCAATCAGAGGATATGTAACTACCTATTTGGATAGTAAAATCTCTTGAAAGACAAATGGCAAAGTGTGGCTTAACCTTAGCAAGTGATATATCTTGAACTACAGTACAACCAAGGCATGCATGTAAGGCCATTTCAAAATTTCTAAGGATTCCCATAGTCTTGATAGTACTACCATCTAACTGCAATGCATCCTTAACAATGGGTTCATATTTCACTTCTAAAATATCAACAACACATTTGGGCAAAACTAAACTACCAGCCCCTAAATCAATTATGCAATTGTGGACTAGCTTATCTCCTATAATCAAAGAAATATAAAATGGATGAGGTCTAAAATTTTTACTTGTTTCTACCTCCTTTAATGGTTGTACCAAACTCATGACATTATCCATGCTAGGTGGCTAATCTCTGAGTTCATTTCTTTCCAACTCCTGTTGTAGTAGCTTCTTTTGTGATGGTATAGTAGCAACAATATCCCACATAGAAAAGTTCACATTGGTCTTGCTCATTTGATCTACCACACTAAAAGATGCATTAGATGTCTTGGTAGAAGCCCTAGATGTAGAACCTTGAGATGTAATAGCCTTAGGGTTATTTGCATCTCCTTTACTTTCATTTTTCCTTTGCTTCTGAGGAGTATTAGCAGGCTAACTAGTGTTTTGTTTCTGGGCAACTGTTTATACATGCGGCACTACACTTGATGTTGAAGTTTGAGTTGTGAGTTGAAAAAGGTGAAAGTGAATTAAGTAATAAATTGATATGCAGTCAATATGATCTTGTGAAATGATAGTAACAAGTGAATGCAACACTTTGATATGCATGTGAAGATCTGATGCAGACTGATATGTGTGTAGTCACTGTTGTGTGAGAATCATTAATCAGAAGGCTTATGCAGTACAAAAAACAAATTAGTATTGTATGTATACTTATTTCTTGAAGAATTTATTATATAGTTGTATGTTAGAGTAGTGGGCTCTTCTTGCACACATTTGTATATGATCCACCAACTCCTAATAGGGTTGAGGCTTCTAACAAGGCCTAGTCTCCTAATAGGGACTTGAGACACTATACATGCTACATAGACTCCTAACAAGGTCAATATCCTTAACTAGATTCTTTATGTAGTGAATCATCTAGTGGGTTCCATCCCCACTGGGGTTTTCCCTTGGCTAGGGTTTCCCTAGTTAACAAAATATGGTGTTATGATCTATGTTTTTGTATGGTTGTTTACATTGATCTGCACTAATCGTGTATTTTATTATGCACATCATAAAGTGATTAATAATATTTAGTTGTGGTTAAAAGGATTGAAAATACTGATTCACCCGCCCATCTTAGTATTATCTATTTCTAACAATTGGTATCAGAGCCTAGTTATTCAAAAAAAGCTTAACAACTTGAATAAGATCCCTATGGATATGGAACAATTAAAGAGAAATCTTGAAGAAGCACTTAAATAGATTGATCTTCTTACTAATGAAGGAGATGGTCTTAAAGACAAATATAAGGATGCAAAAGCCTACATAGGTGAATTGAAGGACAAGATAGATGACCTAAAATAGAAAGGTCCTACTAATCAATCCAGTGATGATGACATGGAAGAGATGAAGAAAGGAAATAAGATCCTAAAACATGAGTTATAGATAGTTGAACTTAAGCTAAGTCTTAAGAAAAATAGAGGTAAGATTGATTCTAAACTAAAAATAGAAAATGTAGATATGAGATCCCAGTTAAGCAAGGTAACATTAGAATTAGAATCTATTAAGTTAGAACATGCAGAGTTGGAGAAGTACAACACCATTGTGAAAGGTGAGTTGGTACAAACCAAGTAGCAACTTGAGAAATTATATACCAATGATGATAAAATTGAAGAACAATTATGTGTGCAAAGACCCAGTTATGACAAAACTAGACTTGGATTCTTTTTTGGTCAATCCACCAAGAAACCTATTGAAACAAATGAACCTACTACTCCTAAAGTCAATAAGGACCTAAGCAAGACAAATGATACATCTAAAGACAAGGTGAAATTTTCTCACTCTTAGATAGTCAAAGAATCTGATCAAGATATGAATATCAAGAAAAATGAATCTTTTTCCTAGTGTGGTGTACCTAAAGACACTAAAGTCAATAGCGAAGGTAAGTCTTTCAAGCCTATTTCTAAATTATATTGTCATAATTTTCATGGATATGGTCATTATGTAGTAGAGTGTAAGAAACCTAAAATTGACAATGATAATGCAAATAGTAGGATGCATAGGAATACTAACCATGCAAGAAATAAAAGAAGGTCTCACAGTAATGAAAGTGGAGAAAGAAGCCAAATTATTTGCTACAGATGCAATAATCATGGACACATTGCAAGGAATTTCAAAACACCTAATGATAAACTGAATGAACGTAAAAGAGATGTACCTATATGTTAGTTGTGCAACAACTTTGGACACACGACAAGGTTTTTTAGAATGGATAGAAGAGACCTAAATAGGAACTAGAATTACAGGAAGAACAACAAAAGAAATGAAGTAAAAGAATAGCCAAATGAATTGAAGGAATCATTTATGAAAGCGATGGAACCAGAAAGGTCTCACATAGCTATAGAAAATTCACCTAACAAGATGATGAAGTCACTTGTAATCTGTGACTCTTCTCACCAAAATTGAGCACTCTCAGTGGAACAAAGTATTAGTTATTGATAATTGATGCTAGAGAAGGTATTTAGGGTTGCGCAGTTGACATAAGGTAGTAGACATTGAGAGAAGTCTACAGTAAAGTGCACATTACCTGATATGATTATGATGAGGTTATATGAAATGATCAAACTCTCTTTTGCACAAACATAGTATACTAAACTAGTGGCAAATATGCATTTATTGTGCAATATAGATTGCAAAAGATTTAAAGGATGCAAACTAACTTGCACGCATTGTTTTCTTGTGGAAATTTTATGAGTGAGATTGAAGTGAGATTTGGAGAATTAAAGAACCCTGCAAGCACACGAAGTCACTAGAAACCCTAGTACACAAAATTAAGGTATTTTTCTAAATTGTTGAGCAACAATCCTTCAAGAATGACAAGGAAAGAAGTTTATAATGTAAGTAGTAGGCCTAGGTATAATTTTAAGAGACACCCATTTGTTTCTTTACTCGATGACCCCATTGGAGCATTTTTGCAATTTCAAAAAAATGTTCTTCATGCAGAAGATATCAGAAGCTACATTCACTACAAAATTGAAAGTATAGGTGACTCTAAGATTCAAAAGGAATTAGAAAAGATGTGCAACAATGATTTTTTGTTGAAATATGAACACAGAAATGTAGAACATCTTAACCTAGTTAAGCATATGTTCTACACAAGAATTATTCTTAGCAAAGTATATGATTATCTTTTATGGTTGGGAGATTATATCATTAGCATTGACAATGACCTAATTCACAAGGTCACACAATTGAGCAATCAAGGCAACAATCCTACAAACATCAAGAATGTGCACAAGCTTGTTGAGAAAAATCCCAACACATACTTTGATGGAAGGAACATGAAGGTCAAATCAATCCAAGATGATGGAGTAAGACTTATTTGCAAGATTTTGGATTACAAATATAACCATGGATCAAGAATTGATTCAATCCCTATAGGATTCCTACATGCAGCTTACCTAGCTATAAGAGGTGAAGAAGTGAACATGTGTGACATTGTCAGAATATAGTTGTTGGACAATATCTCAAGAATCAAGAAGTC
This sequence comes from Cupressus sempervirens, assembly GCA_028749045.1. Classification (NCBI taxonomy): domain Eukaryota; kingdom Viridiplantae; phylum Streptophyta; class Pinopsida; order Cupressales; family Cupressaceae; genus Cupressus; species Cupressus sempervirens. The sequence continues at coordinate 367,105,973 of CM053784.1, forward strand.
AAGAAGTGTAGTACTCAGATTTGAATCCCTTCTAATGTATATATTTTTCTATTCTATCAAGAAGTTTCCTGGTATTGCAATTTGGAATGAAAATGAGTGTGCAATGTTATAGATCACTTGAGCTTATAGCTCAAGACCTAAAGCAACCAAAGATAGTGATTTGGATAGATTAATAAAGACTTTTCAGATGGAAATGAAGAAGAGGTATAGAATACATCAAACACTTGTAGAGAAATACAAAGATGAAATATGCTTTATGGTTGAAACAAGCTTTACATATATGGAGGCAGTGATTCCCAAGGTGAAATTTATTGAACCTATGGGATATCTAATGAGTGAGGACTTGATTGAAGGATATGTGTAGATAATCCTTAACTCTAAAGTTGATTCTAAATATCCTAGATGGGGAACTTATATGGAGAAAATGAGAGAAGTAAAAACTAGTCAAGTTGTGAAGGAATCCAAGGAAAAGGTGGAGAATGATATTGATTCCATCTTGAAGGAATCTGGAATGTCAAACAAATAGTTTGATGAGGCTAAGGGGATAGCTATGGAAATGAAAGCCAGTGGCCAAATTGAGCTCTTAACCCTACACCCATTTCTATGGTAGGAGCTACTAAGGAGGTCATAGTTGCTTAAACTTGTGTGCAAAATCTTTTTGTGCCTTATGTAGTAGTTGCATAGTAGGAACCACCAAGCAAACCAATGAAGATGGAGGAAACATCTGTAACAAAAAAGTCTACAAGAACATCAACCCCTCCTAAAAGGAAAATAAAGCAAACAATTAGTCCCCCAAGAAAAAGGAGAAGAACTCTTCATAGAAGCTCATCTGAGTCTAAGGAAGAGATTGGTGATAGACCAATTGAAGCAACCGATCAGGAGGTCAAGACATTAGTAGGACGCAAAGCATGGACCTAAGGTAGAGAACCTTAACATGAAAATTATTAATGATAACAATTTTGTATAGTTGAATAAATATTATGATTTGTATAACAACATGGATAGGAGATAGCTAGAAAAAGCTATAGTTAGAAATATGATTTTGAAGGATAAGAGGTTTGTACCATCAAAGGGAAAATACCCAAAGATTTGTACAATAGACTATAGGAAGAGTAGAGTTATAGAAGAGGATAAATAGATAAGAATAAATATGATAAGGAAGTTATGTATTGTGAAAAGTGAAGAGGACATAAAAGAAATTTTGAAAGATATAGCACCATTGTTGAGGCATAAGAAAAGATCCATCCTAATTATGGGAGGAAATTATGAGGAAATCAATAAAGAAACTCAACAAGCCATAGTTTATTTCATGGCTACTATGCCTAAGAATAGTGTGTAGTTAGTGGAGGCAAGTCAAATGCCTAGAGGAAGTGTGTAGATGACTAGAGACAATGTGCAGTTAGTAGAAGAAATCCAGATGCTTGAAGGAAGTGCACAAATGCCTGGAGTTATTGCATAGAAAGAAGAGGTAGGCAAGAAGTCTGAAGTAAGTGTGTAGATAGTAGAGGCCACCCAGTCACCCAAGGAGAGTATGCAAACAAAGGAGGATAGTCCTACAACTTACAACCCTCCTCGTAGCACTAAACTAGCAACAACACCAAGCTCTCCTCCTCACATCACTATTGGTAGTGACTCTATGAAAGTATATAACACCAAAGTAACTGTTGATAAATTAGAAGATCCATTTAAGAATCATGGTGCCAATATTGTTGGTAATATTGTCGACTACATTAGCTCTAATAATGAAGAGGATCAAAAGACTACTGAAGAAGTTACATAGAAGATAGAAGCCTGTACTAAAGTAGGTACCTCAAGTGTGCCTTCAGCAATAGCAGTAGTAGTAGGAACTTCCATTCCTCTTACACAAATAGTAGCAATAGTAGTTTTAGCTCAATCTAATGAAGAAGATGAGGCAAAGAATTTTATATCATCTCTAAGAAAATTTCTTGAAAAGAAGAGATCAATCAAGTTACTTGAGAAGACTTTGAACATAGTTTTTGAAAAGATGTAGAAAATAATAAGCCTTTTTGACACCCTAGTAGACATTCAACAATGCACAACAATTTTGTGCAAGGCTTTTGATGATGAGTTCTCTGCACTCATGAATGTTGCTAGCATTCAAGCATAGACCGAACACGATGGTAAACTCCTAAACACCATGTGCACTAACATGAGGAATGATATAGAAACTCTAAACACTTGTATTAAAACACTTAGGCAGTGCTTAGAAGAAGGAAGATAGGCATATGCTAATTGTAACTTGGCATACATTTATCTAAAACAATATGATGATCAGGTCAAGGATAAAGTGATTGAGCTTTAGATAGTCACTAAAAATTTTTTGAAGCAAAATCAAAAAGTAAACTCCATTGAGTCTACAGTATAGTTACTTCATGATAATATAAGGGAAATACAAGTGGAGAAGGAGAAAATTCTAGAAAGGTTCACTCTTTTGAGAACATACTTATTCCCTCAGATAACATTGCTAGAAAACCAATTGCAAGAATGTTTGTCTGCAAAATCTTCATATGACAAGTTTGTGGCTACAGACTTGAACATAGCATAATTCGAAGCATATGCTCTATGTGCACTTATCAGTGTATCAAATGCATTGAAGGACAACTAGAAGAAACAATTTGAGCAGTTGAAGACCTTTTTCAGCAATTATTTTTCCAAATTTTGATATGCAGCTACTAGATTTTGACAATTTTTGTTACCTTTGTCATTGATGTCAAAGGGGGAGAAGTATGGAAAATTGTAAATTGTATTGTAATATGAAAGTGGGAGCAATAAGTTGTAATAGGAAGTGATAGGAAATGTAATTTGTCACTACATGAATACAAATGTCTTTTATGTTTTATGTTGTGACTACTTGTTTTGTTTGGCATGACAACATGTTTTGGGACTTAGCTAAAAAAATTTCCCAAAATGTTGCCATCAATGCCAAATGGGGAGATTGTTGGCAATATGTCCAATCAATTAGATAAGGTAAGTTATGGTTGTCATTTATGAAAACATATTTGTTTTTCAGATTAACCTCATTTAGTTGCAGAAGAAAATTGTCTAAGTATTAGAAAATGTTACAGTAGTAGGACAGTTTTGATGATAATAGAATATTCTCTTGTGTAGTTGACCAGAGTTGCATGACATCATAAGGATGATGTATACCAGCGTGCATGTCTGTACAGTCAACCAAACTCAATTTATGATGAAAATAGTGATGCAATACTAACGTAGTACAAAACAGAGCATATTCGCAAAATATGTTTAATGATTTGATTTATTTTTTTAAGTTATCTTTTCTCATATGAGCCAACTCTAATGATGTCATATGAGCTGACTAAAGAAGAATTCACTAATATGTTCCATATAAGTAAAGTATTTTATTTGCAAAGTTGAAGTGTGAGTTGTGAGTTGAAAAGGGTGAAAGTGAATTAAGTAATTAGTTGATGTGAATTCGATATGATCTTGTGAAATTAGAGTAACAAGTGAATGCGGCACTTTGATATGTGATGCAAAGATCTGATGTAGACTAATATATGTACAGTCACCATTGTGTGAGAATCATCAATCAGAAGGTTTGCAGAGTATAGCAAACAAATTAGTATTGTATGTATACTTATTTCTTGAAGAAATTATTGTATAGTTGCATGTTAGAGAAGTGGGCTTTTCTTGCACACATTTGTATATGATCCACCAACTCCTAATAGGGTTGAGGCTTCTAACAAGGCCTAGTCTCCTAATAGGGACTTGAGACATTATACATGCTTCATAGACTCCTAACAAGGTCAATATCCTTAACTAGATTCTTTATATAGTGAATCATCTAGTGGATTCCATCACCACCGAGGTTTTCCCTTGGCCAGGATTTCCCTAGTTAAAAGAATATGGTGTTATGATCCCTCTTGGTGTATGGTTTTTTACATTGCTCTGCACTATTGGTTTATTTTCTTATGCACATCATAAAGTGATTAATATTATTTAGTTGTGGTTAAAAGGATTGAAAATACTGATTCACCCCTCCCTCTTAGTATTATCTATGGAATCAGACTTACGTTAATCTATTAGCTACATACAGATCAAAAAGCCAAATGAGTGGCACAAGGAAAAGGCTTCACTTCATATCACTCATAAGCCAAAAGAGATACAAAAATGTAGATTATAGATATCCACAGTACATCAAAGAGAGGTAAACAAAGCTTTGTACATCAGTGGCTGAAGGAGATAAGATAGGATGCCATATAATTTAGAGGTAATGAGAGAATTTACATTAGCATGTAAAGGAAATACCAAAGAAATAGATAAGATCTGGCCCTAAGAAAAATTACAACATTTACCTTTATAGTATAATCATATCTTAGATAGTTTCTATCCTAAGATAGAGTTTAACCACTACATTCAACTTCAAAAAGAATAATTACTGTAAAAACTAGAAAATATATGATCACAACACAAATCTAGATGTGAGAAGATCACTTATCCACCAAATAATCTCTAAGAGGACAAGAATGATGACCATTAACCTTTTGACTGAGTTGATGGATCAACCGATGATCATAGAGTGTCCTTTTGCATTTATTAGGCCTGGGGAACAATGAAAGTGGTTGCAGGAGATCAAAATAATTAGACCTATCATCAAAGATTTTCTTTTTCTATCATCAACCTGCCAAATCAGATGGAAAGCATGGGTCAATTATATTCAACTGTCACTCTATACTTTTCTTGCTACTTGATTGGTTGGGAGTTCCTCTTTTTCCATCTTGGTGGGTGAAATTCTTATATGTTTTGGTCAACACTGAGCTTACACTCCTATGAGCATCAATTTTGGTTAAAACCCTTTATATCAACCTTTCAATCATAACCCTGACTTCTATGATCTTACAATCACCAATACCTTGTAGCATCAAGCCCATCCTTCATTCTTTTTTATGATCCTTCGATAGCCACAAGATCCTACGATCTCATCACAAAAAGGTGACCCTTAATACCCCTGGTGTAAGGTTGTGGTACTATTATCCTTTCCTTGTGATTTCATGGCATGGTTGATCTAAAGGTACCTTACGGCCGTAGTCCATCATGATATTAGTAGCTATGGAAATAACCCATGTGATCCTACAATCATGGTTTGACTATCATTTTTCATGACCTTAGGATTCATCCTTGCTTGTTCTTGCAACCTTATGGTCCTAAGATCATACAACCAACTTTCTCCTTCGTAACATTAACAACCTAGGAAGTCAACCCAGCAATCCTACAATCGTTGACCCTCGTGGCATCATAACACATCCTTACAGCACCTATGATCTTATAATCACTTACTATCGTAACATCTAGCAAGACCTTTCTTTGTCTTATGATCTCTTGACTATTTGCAATGTCACAACAACCCGACCACTCAACCAATAGGAACCTCATAGCATTTTAATACTGCTTGATTCACCTGGTGATCCTCTAATACATGAGCTATCATAAGATCGAGACCATACCATCTTGTCACGGTTCTGGGATTTAGAAAATATAATATCAAAATTGAATCTTCTGACCATTGGGTGGGCTTAAATATTTTGAAATCACTCCTCGGTAGGAAGGTACTTTTGACCAACAATAATGTTAATTTTTTTCCATATGACCAAACAATATAGAGTCTTATACGAGCTAGGATTGGCTCGTGGATGAGAAAACTCAATGAACTAGACTTTTCACCAGCTAACTCATACAAGACTTGTGCATCCTCATATGAGTGTTTATCAAGCCATACAATGAAATGCAATTGTTATACAACATAATGCATTCTCATACAACATTATGAGGACAACATTTTCATGTCTATAAAATGCATAAATTTGAGTAAAACCTCCATACAATGGAGTACTAGATCCATGTAAATTGAGTAGTGAACACATGAGAGCACAAAAATGTATCTAATAGCATATCCTACTAAATGATAAGAACATTCCTACTATATTCCATAATATAGAACATCAAGATAAAACATCAAACACTAAGTACCTCACGCTAATTCTACCAAATCCAACCTACTACATTGTAATGGAAATATGACATTAAGTTAGAGCAAGATAACATTTAAAAATCTAATACATAAGATTAATCTAAATCCAATGCAATGAGATACACCATCAAGAACACATACGCATCAAGTAAATAGTAGGTACAATGTCATATAACATGATATCAAATGCATCAAAGGAAAGCATAAATCACAAGAGATATACTCTGGATATGGTGAAACTTCAAGTGAACATCAAGATCTAACCTAAAAACTATAAGGAGACCATCTTTCTACACCAGTCCCAAGGAGTGGTATAGGTAGCTACACTTTCCAACCACATGGTGACCTCAAGCCCATATCCACCATGCTACTGGAGATAATGGCCCAAACACAATCACATAAGACAATCACCCAGGGATTACACACACACCAATCAAGTATGATACCAACATCTATAGGCTCATGAAGATAATGGAGTACATCACGTTATTGGTCAGACACACTATAGGATAACTATGTAGGGACTCGTGTGTGTGTGTGTGTGTGTGTGTGTGTGCGCGCGCGTGTGTGTATAGAAGATACAATACATAGAACTATCAAATGTTATTTTGTAATGCCCCATCTTGAGATCCTTGGAAACAAGGGGAAACATAGACTAAGATATTTTTTCAAGTTAAAATAATCAAAAGATCATAACACAAGAATTAAAACAAGCATAGAATAATAAAAAAGATCACAATGAAAGAATTAACTATCCAAAAGACCAAATATCCCCAACTGTTAATTACTTTTAAATGCATGCATTTCCAACTACTTGAAGTAAACATAAAAGAGTGATTCCTAGATACAAGTAACATTCAATATGACATTCATTTTAAGCACACAATACATATTCCTAGATGTTTAAAATATACTAGTTAATTTTGATTAACACAATGGGAGATCTAAGGAGAAGGTTCCCAAAAGTACTTGATATATGATCTATTAAGATTTAGGAGGATGCAGGACCAAAAAGGGTATCCAAAAGTACAAATTGTATCTTCTTGAAGTACAAGAAAATGTCAATTATTTTTCATATGACCAAACAACCTAGAGTCTCATACGAGCTACAACTGGCTCTTGTATGAGAAAACTCCATGAACTAGACTATTCACTGCTTGACTTGTTCAAGACTTGTGCATCCTCATACAAGTGTTTATCAAGCCATATAATGAAATGCAAGTGTTGTACAAAAAAATGAATTGTTGTAAAACATAATGCATTCTCATACAACATTAGGAGGACAACATTTAAATGTATAAAAAGAGCATAAATTTAAGTAAAACCTCCATACTAGGGAGTACTGGATCCATGTAAATTGAGGAGTGAACACATGAGAGCACAAAAATATATCTAATAGCATAACATACTAAATCATAAGCACTTTCCCACTATATTCCATAATATACAACATCAAGATAAAGCATCAAACACTAAGTACCTCATGCTAATTCTACCAAATCAACCTAGTACATTGCAATGGAAATATGTCATTAAGTCAGAGCAAGATAACATTTAAAAATCCAATACATAATATTAATCTAAATTGAATGCAATGAGATACACCATCAAGAACACATAAGCATCAAGTAAATAGTAGGATACAACATCATATAACGTGATATCAAATGCATCGACAAAGGAAAGCATAAACTATAAGAGATATACTCTAGATATGGTGAAACTTCAAGTGAGCATCAAGATCTAACCTCAACACTATAAGGAGACCATCTTTCTACACCAGTCCCTAGGAGCGATATAGGTAGCTAACCTTGCCAACCACATGGTGACCTCAAGCCCATACCTACCATGCTAAAGGAGATAATGGCCCAAACACAATCACATAAGACAATCACCCATGGATTACACACACACCAATCAAGTATGATACCAAGATCTATAGGCTCATGAAGATAATGGACATGTCATTGGTCAGACATACTATAGGTTAACTATGTAGGGACTCTAGTGGAGTTTCATTACTTGCCTCGAGTAGTACAAGTACTTCAAGCCTTTAATCAACTCCTAGTAGAGGCCAAACTCAAAATGTATATTTGATCAAATTTTCACATGAGGCTAGATATTGTGCCCTTGATCAACTCCCTCAGGAGGCCAAACACTATTCCTTTTATCAACTCCCTTAGGAGTCCAAACTAAAACACTTTCAATCAACTCTCTCAGGAGGCAGGTGTTACATAATCTCTTATCAAGCTTTAATATCCTATTTATTAATTTGGTTATCACTTTTTATAAGAACCTCTTCATGTTACCTTGTCATTGACTTCTACGGTGGGTTACAAAATAGAAGCCACTCCACATGTCTATCCTACATACCCATGCTTATCACATGATGAGTGCCCATAGGAAATTCAAGTGCCCAATCCAACCTCCAAATAAATAATCATTCTATCGACCTATATCTAGGAGTTTGGGTCTTGCAAGGTCTTGTTATATGTATATGCACATGCATATGTGGGAACAACCAACTTCACAAATATAATCAAGTACTACCAATACAAGGTTTGGATATGAGAAATGAAAAAATAATATCAACCTAAATTTGAGAGAATAGATTCAACATGAATTCCAATGTCCACAAGCTATAAATACCTCACTCAACTGACCTAAATTTGGGAGTATGGATTTGACATTGATCTCAATGTCCATAAAGAAAAAAACATGACATAAAGGACAATGGGGAGTACAATCCATTTCCACATTCTAAATAAATGTCATCAAAATTCCCCAAAAATATGGGTGGCATGCAAAATGAGGCAAGAGGAAATTGCTCAAAGTTTAAACTTCTCATATATCAATAAAATTGAAAACCCATCTCTAGATTATGGTCAAAATATGAAGGATCAAATAAGATTCACAAACTAAGCTCAAGATCATAATCCAACAAATCCGATAAGGGTTACAAATCTACTGAAACCAATTTAAAAATAAAACTTTAGACCAAAAAAGAAAATACCTCAAAATGTCATATAGCTATTTCAATTCCATAATTATACTCATTTTAGAAAAGGCTACTAAATCAAACCTCTAACCAAGACAAACAAGACAACATGCAAAAACTAGATGGCACACAAAACAACGCAATGCTAAAAACTCCAAAAAATAAAACATCTTGGAACTTGATGAAATAAAAAATCCATTCACAAATATGCCCAAACTAAGAAAAATCAAATAAAAATCAACTTCTAGGCACATACACAAAATTTGGAAGCATAATAGGAAAAACTTACAAATCTAAATTCATACGATAAAGAAACACTCATCCCTATCCAATTGAGTTGTAGAATTGCATAAAAATAGAGGGGAACAGTAGTTTTCCACTCCCTAACATTAGAAATCAAAAGAATGAACTACATAAGAGTAATAAAAATTAAACCAAAAAGTCCAACCTCTCATGTTTGGTAAAAACCAAGCACAAAGGGAAATAAATAAATACTTTGTTGTATCAAATGAAACCTTTAGTATAGAAAAGGGTTAAAAATAGAAAATGTGAAGATACATTGCCCATACAAGGGTAACATTATCTCAACATGGACATCTAGATCACTAACTCTATGTACCACTGTCGAGGATGTAAGTCTTGCACAATATACAAACCACATCAACTATAGATGCACAATATATAATAGCTGAAGCAAAAAAGTATGCATAATTGCATATTAAAGAATCTAATTAATTCCATTTAAATAATAAATTTTCATAATTTCTTAAGTCTATTGTAAGAACAAGATAAATATTTGTAGTAAATTAATCCATGAATCCAATCTAGATAATTCATTTCCCAATTATTGTAAGCATTTAATAATGGAAATAATAGCTAAATACTCAATAGCATACAAGGCACCATATAACATAATATCTCAAAAAAACATCTTGAAGAAACATTAGTAACCTTAATTATAATATGTACCAAACAACATCATAAAAAAAATCATAGAAATATGGCCAAAATATCATAATTCAACTTGATCAGACATAAAATTCAACACTTCTATAGGAGCCAAGTCAACTACAACAAACTAAGTGATACACAATGCAACTATTTTTTAGTAATCATGGAACAACATCATGATACCATATAGATCCAAGTAACCACTATCACAACCTTAGTTAAACCATCTAATACATAATAATCTCATAAATTAAGCATAAAGCATAAACAACCTACTAAACCAACGACATAAATTAAATCACCCCAATGGTGTAGACCACACTTGGGTCCCAACATGATCACTCACCAAGAAAGAACATCAAGGTTTCATCCATTAGGATGACTTACATAAATCAAACAGGAGAGGTGCTACATCATTCGTCCTAGAGACTAGGCTTACTCTTGAAAGCATATCATCCAATAATAGAAACCAATCACACTAGGTGTCAAATCAAAACCAACAAAACAAGAATGAGTCACTGACTTCTCCATATGTTGAACCAAATCATTCCAATACTCAAAAACCATCTAGTCAACCATAGAAAATAGTTAGCCACAAGATAAAAAACTATCACACCAACAAAGAGTGCTTCAATAAGGAACTTCCTGTGAGCTAGGAAAACTCATCTAGCCATGAACTCTACAATATGAGGAGAGGAAATTCCACTCAACCTCATCATAGGGTGCCCAATTGCAACACCCACTCACCAAGTGACCACTATCCATGGTCAAAACAATATGAACCCCTAAATCAAATTGGAATAAATGGGAAGAACCATCCTAAAATATGAAAGAATACTACCAAGACACATTGGATAATTCTAAAATCTAATTATAATCTCACTAACTCACCCTCAAAACACAAAGGATGAAGACTCTCTACCAAAATTGTACTCTTTTGAGTGTTACTATGTCCAACTCAAGGGAAAAATTACAAGTACAAATCTAAAAAGTTGCATAATTACAACCAAGAGCACATATAATAAGGAGGCTCTATAATGCACTCCTTCCTTGCAAAGTATACTCATGATAGTACTTACCACCAAACATAGTATAAACATAGTTTCTATAGTATGAAGAGCTCAACTATCACTTAAAACTAGGATTTCCTAACCCAACTAGACAAGTTGTCACCTTTCTACAAGGTTGTAATGAGTTACCTTAGTGGATAAAATATTAAATATAGCTTCTTACTAATGCATATAATGGTAATATGTGTCCACTAAATTATGTCCCACTAGCCACACATAAGGGATGCTACACTTAGCCTACCACTAAAACTAAATCTCCAACCTCGAGTCAACCAAGAAGAAATAACTTGATTGAGATAACATTATGAAAATATATGCATCTAGATATATAACTACCAAGTGTCAGGAATGTGAAGGGAGTCTCTCTCAACCTCCACACTAAGACAACCCAAGCTAGGTAGGGGAATACACAATACCAACAACCATCTAAACACTCATCCCTACACTAGTATGCTAGTGGTGTATCCACACCAACCTACTCACTAAAAGAGAGGTAAGAACATGAGTAGCATGCAAATATTGAGGCCCATTTGAGGTTCTAAACTCATAGGTGGCCTTCTCACACCCAATAAACCAAAGGAAACATCTACACGAAAAAGGGAACAATCATAGTCTGCACTTCATATCAAGGAAGTAGGTTGAATTCATAATAAATATGAAAACTAAAGCACATGTGCCATATAAAGACCAAGTAGATAATGGAGGGATAAAAATGTAGACCTTATGGCATGACATATTGTCAGTTGGGGCCAAAACACTTAGTCATTATGGGAAGTTGGTAGCAACTAAGATACCATACAAAAGTGTTAGCCGAGCTCATGAAGGAACCAAGTTAACAATATTAACCAAGCAAGTAGAGATTAGTGTAAATTGAGTTATAGTGTCAACCAAGTTGATAGTATCCATCGAGCTCCAATGTAAACTAAGATAATAAAGCATTATAACTTCAGAATGATAACCAAGTAGGTAGTGCAGTGTGAACCAAGCCAACTATGTCTACTAAGTGATCAATATGAACTGGGTATCTAGTATCAGTTGAGTGTCAGAGTTATCCAAGGTGACAATGTTGCCCAAGTATCTACAGTATCACCCGAGTAAGCTATTGGACCCAAGTTACAACATAGAGTTGACCTAGTAATTATTTTTGAAACTATTGAATTTGTAGCTAACCTATTGATATAATCATTTGGATGAATATAAATATAAGGTACTTTTATTATCCAAATGATGCACTACAAGTTGAAGATTATTGTATACAAGAGAATAAGAAAGAGCTAAGTAATTAGAAGGCTAAAAGAAACATAAAGGAAAGGAAGAGACTCATGTATCACAATCAGGTGATTAGTTTACTTCAAAGGATCCTCATCAGCAAAAAAAGTTATATATCAAAGATCAATCCACTAATTCATCATGTTAGGTGCATTAGTCCCAAATCCTTTAACAAGCACTACAACATTTTGAGTCAAATTGTGATGGCAATTTGCAATGGCAGTGTAATTTGTGGTCATTTTCATGTTTCTTTTTTTCAATTTTTCTCAATGACGTTGCAATTTTAAAAAAAGAAAAGAAAAGAGAAACACGATAATAATTTTCCTTTTGTTTTGATTTTGGAGAGAGGTGCACGTGAAAGAGGTGGAGAGGTATGAATGTTGTAGTGACACCCTTGTGATTGATGCACTTGGTTGTTGTGCCCTCGTGATCTTTGCATTTTGTTGGCATGCCCTTGCTCTGCAATTTCATTGTCATGTTGTGTCATTTCTTTGCGATTTCATTGTTGTGTCGTACCCTTGCTCTTTGATTTCATTGTCATGTTGTGCCCTTGTGAGCTATGTGCCCTTGCTTTGTGATTTTCTGCTAGGGAAAGAAGAGGTACATATGTAAATTTTCTTTTCATTTCCTTCTAAACATGTATGTCTTTATATTTCCTTCTAAACACGTATCTCTTTATATATTCAGTGAGCTTTTTTTAAGGTGCTTATTACATATTATCTATACAATAGAAAAAATGATCTAGCTACATACATATTCCTAATACCCAAATAATAAAATAATAAAACTCACGCAACCCATTCTAAGTGACTTACCTCAAGATCCTACACAAAAATAATGTAGACCATGAAAAATGGGAAGAGTTCACAAGAAATTTTACAAAAACATATCATAGCAAATATCTTTATATATTGAGAGAGAACTTTTATAAGGTGCTTATTACATATTATCTAAACAATAGAAAAAATGATCTAGCAGCATACATATTCCAAAATCCAAATAATAAAACAATAAAAATCACTCAACCCATGCTAAGTGACTTACCTCAAGATCCTACTCAAAAATAATGCAGACCACAAAAAATGGGTGGAGTTCGCAAGAAATTCTACAAAAACATATCATAGCAGATATTACAAAATACACAAAATGATTTTTTTACTATACAAACTCTTCCTATTTTTTTTAATAGAAAAATAAATAGAGTTGAAAGTATGAGCTATGCAATATTAGTTCAATTTTATCAACTCTAGACTCTTTTCTTAGCTCCACCAAACTCTAGGTGATCTTCTACTTCTAGGATACACTCCATTTTTTGTTCTCTTAAACCTTTAATTTCCTTGGTCATTTTGGGGTATAGATGAGTTTTTACTCTCTAGCTTATTGATGTTGATTAAGAAACACATTCACTCCAATAGTTTCCTGTGTAATCATAAAAACTAAATTCTACCATTAAAAAAAAGAATTACAATGATCTCAATGTTGAATGCAATTGATTCTTGAAAGGCCTGTGGGGATTAAGTCTTTTTTCTGATTTAATCAAAGGAGAAATAGAATGTACCTAGCTGACATCTAGTATAAGATAACACTTAGAGTACTCATGGGTTGAGCATCATAACCCAAATTCTTATATGATTATATGAAATAGAGAAATCTAATAGTAGCATCTTTTGAATTGGGTGTGCATGAATATCCACTGGGTCTATGAAAAATAATTCTAGGAGTTGTTTTTGCTTGTCCTAGTACTACTTGGATAGAAAAATGGTATGCCCAGTTCAAGGGGATTACTTCCCAATTTTTTTTTAAAAAAAGAAAAAGGTTTTTTAGTAACAAAAATTTTGTATAGTAAAAATAAGGTTAGTGATTTTGGTGTGGACTAACAACATACACAGAATGATATTACATTGTAAACAAGGTTGTATTTGATATTATGTTTAATTCATAATTATAGTCAAAACCTATATGACTCCTTATTTGAATTTTGTTCCCTCTATTTTTTGCTGAAATTTATATACCAAGATCTTACTTTGTGAATACTTTGGTCATTATAAGTATATGATGATTAGTTGGTTTAGTATTTCATTAAATAGCATCAGACACACAAATTATTTATTTAACTAAACTCTTTTTTGAGTTCTTCATTCATATATTTGTAACCACTTTCCTTATGTTATCCTAAGATGAGATGGTCTTTTCTATTCATCATAAAAACATGGAGAAAGAAATTAAAAATCTATTATAAAATATATAAAAATAGAGAAATAATACAGCTAGGAGAAGCAAGGATTTAGGTTACTTGAAGATGGAGAAATAATTTTTTCAGTTTAAAATAATTTAAGAAATTAGTTGTTCCTAGCTAGTAGGATCAAATATAGTTTTTCAAGGTGATAAAATTGCATATGCAGATGCATCACTTGCATGCTAGGCATAAAGTGCATTGCCCAACTTATAATGAATAGTTGGATATAAAGGCTCCATATGTTGGCCCAACAATGGAAGCCAAGGATGTAACCATGCATGTGCTAGCACAGTCTCCCTATGAGGATCCCAAGTATCTAATGTTGCTATTAATTTGGGCATCACTATATGATCCAAAATGTTATGAAGTACTAAACCCAGCAGTAACTTCTCCCACCTCTCGAAAAAATGTAGCATAGGTTCAAGGTCCCTTGGCTTCCAAGAATTTGTAGCAGCTATTCTCACTGCTAGAAGAATAACTTCGGTGAAGAGTTGAGTGAAAGGAGTTGAAGAAGAATGTTCTACTTCTATGTAAATTCCATAATCCTGAGGCTCATTCCCTTACAAAAGCCTCTGCCACAATGACATTACCTCTAAACCATGCAAAGTATGTTGAAGTGGTTGCCAACCTTGAAACACTCTTATAAGAAATGGCAAAGAAAATGTAGATGCAATACATGAAAAAATTGCAAGGTGATCAATACAAGTCCTAATATCCTAATATCTTAAATGAAATAAATTTGAGGGTAAAAATCTTGTGAGAAGTGTGTTTTCTTTAAAGATCCCATGCACACAAACTTTGAAAAGAGAAAGTAGATAAAGAACGTACACAAAAACCAAAAAAATGTTTCAAACAAACAAATCTAAGAAACCAACATTTAAGATATTAGGACATGCTAGTTTAAGCAAATGCAAATGTTATTTCGAAGGTGATCATGACAAAACAAGAAAGAATGTAATTCTTGCTTAGTTTGGTTGAACAAAGATGAAATTTTGACACAATAATGACTCATGTTTAACACCATTCACTTGCACATGGATAAACCAATAGATGACTAAGTTGAAGAAAAAAATAATTGGTTGAAATATGAACTAATGAGGAATCATGTGAGAAATTCCTTCAATGTTCAAGAAAACAAGAGCAATGAAAAGGAAGGGGATAGAGGACAAGGGGCATAGGTGTTTGATCCTCGATAGCTTTCAACCTCACATTGTGTTGTAACTACTTTGCCAAAGAAAGGGATTAAAATCCTATAGCAATGGACTACTTAACCCAAGATTGGACATCTCAAGTGGTTTTTATCTAACTCATTTGGACTCATTTAATTTATCAACCAGGGACGTAAACTTGAAATGGTGTTTGCAAAGTATATACTTCAAACTTATCTCAGCTTAAGAACTACTCTATGGAATTTTAAGTTCTTAAACTATAGAAAATTTATGCTAAAGCTGAGAACCAAATCTATTTTAACAAAGTATGAGAATATAGTTGGGAATTACTTCAACCACCTATGTTGTAGGAATAGTCCACTAATTATGTTGTTAGTGGTTGTAGGAACAATAGAGTCTAATCTAATTCTACAAACTGAATATAAATCCTATGCCAACTAAATAGTTCACTTCTTGTGTGGGCCCCCACAGAGAAGTGAAGTAAAATAAATCAGAGATGAAAACCTGAAATGATCTTTTTATTCATAAAAAGAGTAAACATACATATTGATGAATAGCAAGATTATATTCAGTACTTAGAAACTCAACTTCTTTCTATCGAAAAATGACTAACTAACTAACAACTACCTTGGAATACAAACTTCCAGTTATTTAAGCACAAACTAGGAACATAATTCCTAGATTCAAGACTCATCATCTACTGAAATAAATGATGGCATTGATTATTACAATAAGTGCATTAATTCTAGTGCCAAATAGAACAGTGATTTAGGAGCTCACAACCCCTAAATTTCCTCTGCTCAAGGCTAGTCTATTAATGCGAGCAACCTCTTTAACTCTCGCTTGGTTGAGTTGACTTTGCTTTCATATCTACAAAATATTAGCACCTCAAAAATAATAACATACATCAAGAATTATTCAAAACATGTTATCTAAATTAGTTTACCCTATGTCACATTACTACAAGAGAACTACCCAACCTAGCTAAGGAAGAAAAAGCATCACTTTCACTATTTTATTATTAAATAACATATCTTTTCATAGCATATTCATTTTAATCCTGAAAATTAATCATGCACACATTTTTTTGAAATCATCATAAACATCATGTTCTTGAACATTAGAGTCTTTAAAAAGTTTTCAAATTAAACTAAAAATGAAATGACAAAATAGACCATATTCTGGTCTCATCATTCCCCCAACTAAAACTTTGACTTGCCCTCAAGAAAACATGAAGTTTTTCACCCTCGCAGGCATCCAAATCTGAGGCAACCTTTTGTCCTTTACCCCCTATAGCAATGTTCCAATAAAAACTTTTATTCTCCTTATACTTTTCCATCTACGAAGCTCCTTTGACATATCAAATTTCTCTAAATCTTACTAATTGGCAAGCAATGGGTTTAACAATAGTGGAGGAAGAAAAGTTAAGGAATCCAATCATTTTTTTCTTTCTTCCCTGAGCTTGATATACCAGGTGCTCACTGAGTGGCCATGATAAAATTTATTGGAGAATGAGGTTCCCTCTTCTACAAGTCTTCACTCAATCTTATCCAATGCCATCGATTCACAGGTTTTGCTACAGAATGATTTGTTTCTGCCATAGATTTATATTCTTGATAGATTGTTTCCCTTAAAGGAGGAATAATCTGGATTCAAGGTTTTGAGTAAGAAATTTTCAACCATTCATAGTACAGAGCTCTGGCATCCTTGGCCTCAAGCCTGAGAAAAAGTGGCATCTCATGCTCTAATTCCTTGTACTAATGGGCCTGGTTTTCCCTGCTAATTTCATTTTGGATCCATGACATCAATGCCCTAAGTTGAATATCACCCACATAAGGAAGAGGGTTCCAATCTCTATTATCAATGACTAATAAATTATGCAAAAAGAGTTCACAGAGAAAATTTCTGATGGCTATAGGGGTAGCATGAAAAGCTTTGAAGAATTCATGAGGAGTGTTCAATGTTAAACTTTTATCCTACATTACATAGGTCATTTAGTAATGAAAAATTATTCTTTCAAAAAGAGAGCATAAATAGGAGAAGGAGAGCGACAAGACATTAATTCAAGAATCATGGCAATGCCTTTTGTTAGTTTATCACTTAATTTCTCAATCTCTTCATCCTTTTTAGTCAAATCTTGAGTTTGATTGAAGATGTTCTTTTCTAGGCTCTCTCTCTCTCTCTCTCTCTCTCTCTCTCTCTCTCTCTCTCTCTCTCTCTCTCTCTCTCTCTCTCTCTCTCTCTCTCTCTTATTTTCATTCTTTCCTCTTCTAAATTAACTGATTAGAAAACTATGAAATAATGCTTAACAATGAAATGGTGGAACTAGGACTGAAAGTAACATGTATCTTAGGTGAAGGATCATTGGGAACAATTTGTTGGGCTGCAGATGCTAAAGCATCAAGTCCTTGTGAAAGAATCTGTTTAGCAATAGTGTTAACTTCATCAAAATTTATTCCAACATCCTCTTCATGAAATTTTTCTCTTTGAGGTGGAGGAGAATTTGAAACTCCAATAGATATACTATCATCATTGTCTGAATCTATGGAAATGATGGGTGTCTAGATAGAGGATGTTCCTATTGTTGTAGGCACATGTTCTGCATTTTCACCATCTTCAATGATGATCTTATCTTTATCAAAAGAAGAGGATTGCTCTTCAATAGTTACATTTTTGGACACAAGGGATTGAAAAGACACACCCTCATTAGGTTTTATAGATGATTGGCTTCTTTGAGTTCTAC
This sequence comes from Cupressus sempervirens, assembly GCA_028749045.1. Lineage (NCBI taxonomy): Eukaryota > Viridiplantae > Streptophyta > Pinopsida > Cupressales > Cupressaceae > Cupressus > Cupressus sempervirens. The sequence goes on from CM053784.1 coordinate 367,124,419, forward strand.
ACCTAAAGGGTACTTTTACTGCCTTTGAAGATGTAGGAAGCTTTGGAGATGTTTCCTGTACATGCCCCCTTTTCTTCTTATAAACCCTAGGAACTGTAGGAGAGCCAATATTTGGTGAAATTTTAACTTTCCTTTTACCCTTATTAGATGTTGGTCCTGACTCGAAGGTAGAAGCTATAGGAGTGGAAATTGTGGTTCTCGATGACCTCCTAGGTTTGGTCAAGGAAGAGCATGGTGCCAGGTTTAAAAGGTTTTCCTGAGGTTCTCCTTCCTCTTCAACTTGATCTATAGGTTGCCTAACAGGGTTTTATACTTTTTTTTCAAAAAAATCATCCCAAGTTATCCCAAGTTGTTCCCTAAGGGATTTTTCTATGATGAGCTTGATAAAATAGTGGTGTGAAACATCCTTCGGGGATCTTTTTAACAAAATATGATACATAAAATGAAGAACATTCAAAGGGCAGTTATCATGTCTTAGGCAACTCAAAAATTTGAAATCTCTCCCCTCACAAGTAAAATATCTCACAATATAATTAGCACATTCAAATAAATGGTTCTAGTAAATATGTGTGGATTATACCTTGTTTCTAGTCTATCTGAAGCTATGGGTCTATATGTACTGTAAATTGGGCTCTGGCTAAAATTGGCTCTAATGCGTCTTAAAATTATTTTCTTATAGTGGAAATTACATTATATCTATTGCAATTTCAAGTGAAAATGGAACCCTTACTCCTCTAACTATACCAAAATCATCCCCCAATGTTTGCAAGAATTCTAAGGCAAGCTCCTCTTTCCATGCAGATAGTTTGAACATGTAATTCATCCACCCCCTGGCTTGAAATATAGGTAGACAAATTGGATCTCCCAACAATGTTGTATGGTCAATTGGTTCTCTTCTTAACAAACCACCCCCCATTGTTCCTCTGAAGTAATTACAGGAGTAATTTCAACAATGGAAAAAAAAACTTGCAACAGAGGAGAAGACAAGTGATAGTACTTGTTTTAAGAAACTAATGTTTTTAGCATTTAAGATTACTTAAGATCACTTAATTTTGCATTAAGTACCTTGGCTGGAACTCATACTTACCAACTTGCAAAAAGTGTGCGGCATAAAGGTGACTGTCACATCTCATTATTTTCTTATCATGATTTATGGAAAGGACACAATATGTAGCGGCTCATAAAGAATAGCATAGACATTTAATTATAACAAAAAAAATGAAATATAATACCCCTCCCTCCAACTAAATTAGGCAATAGCTCCTGCAATTGCTAGTGAAAAAGGTAACTACAAATAGAACAACACATTAAGAAAAAGTTTAAACTTAAGTATGTGTATGGACTTGTGAAGTCGTGTTGTCATTTGATACCATCATGAAAGTTGATGAAGGGTGAGGTTAGGTGGAAGATGAAAAAAAGTGGAATGAGGTGGAATTATTATGGAGAAAATACTTTCACAAAGAAAGTAGTTTATTATGATGAGTGAAATTCTTTTAGAGAGGAAATGATAAATGAGCAAAAACCTCATCTACAGTTGCTGTAGGACTTGTAGAACCAATAGATGGATGGAATTGCTATAGGAACTCTTCATGACTAGATAGCTTATGGTATATTTTTAAGTGGTGTCCATTAACAAGTAATTTGAAGCAAACAGGATCAATGGTAGAGAGCTACACTGCACCATTATCGAACACAAAAATGATTTCATACAGTCCTAGCCAACGAGTTTTAAATTTTCTTGGAGTTTGTTGATAATGAGAATCATATAGGAGGTCCCAATCTCCAATATAAAACTTCTTATCATGGATAAAATTATCGTGCCATTTCTTTCGCCGTTGTTGGATTATCTCTATATTGTATAGGGAAAATTTTTGATATTCATCAAGGGCATTTAGTTGCAGTAACCTATCTTCTTGAGCCTTTGAAAGATCAACATCTAGCTCTAAAGTAGTTTTGAGAGTTTTGTGCTCAAATTCTAGGCATGGAACTAGATTTACCCTAAAGTAATTCAAATGGTATAAATCCAGTGGTGCTCTTCCATGTTGTACTGTAAGCCATGCAAATTGCTTCAAGAAGTTGGGTAACCCAATCCTATTTGTGAATAGCAATTGTTTTGGTGAGGATTAATTTTATATCTCTATTTGTGATTTTTTCCTAACCATTAGCTTGAGGATGGTATGGGGAAGATGTACCATGATGAATCATGTACTTCTTCATGATTTCTCAAATCAAATCTAATATGAATTGAGCTCCCTGATTTTTGACAATGTCTCTAGGTACTCCAAATCTGGTGAATATGCATTCATATAAAAAACTTGCTACTTTGTGATCTCTTGCATGTGTCATAGCTTGTGCTTCAACCCATTTAGTTGCATAATCAGTACATACTAAGATGTATGATTTTCCATGAGAAGAGGGTTCTATTGGACCAACAAAATTGATACCCCACTTGTCAAAAGGTGTGACTACCACTTGTGGCTACAGGGGCATTTTATCAATTTTAGTGGGCCTTCCCATGTGTTGACATTGATCACATCAACTTATATATTTTGTTGCATCTTTGTGGAGAGTAGGCCAGTAGTATTTGGTTGTCAAAATCCTGTAGGTTGTTCTTTTTGTTGCAAGACCCCCACATGGTTCATCATGACAAGCCCGTAGGATGTCATAAGTTTCATCTTCTCTTACACATTAGTGAGTTATTTGATTTGGTCTAGTGTGGAACATCGATCCAACTATCCATGAGAAATTGAAATTCTTTTCCATCAAGAGATGACACTGCTTGGGTGAAAAGTGTGGTGGTGTTCTTCTTGTAGCAAGGTAATCTACCTTATCTGTGAACCATGGGTTATAACTTTCTATTGGAAATAGATGTTCGTCAAGAAAGTTGTCATCTATGGCTATAGGATCATCAGGTACTTGAATTCATGATAGAAAATCTGCTATTACATTGGCTCAACTTGGTTTATCTATTATCTTCACATTAAACTCCTACATGAGGAGTAGTCAGCATGCTAGTCTACTAGAAATAGCAGGTTTATTCATCAAGTATTTTATAGCAGAGTGGTCAATGTAATAAAAAACCTCGTAGCTTGTGATATAATGTAGAAATTTATTAAGTGCATACACAACAACAATCAATTCTTTTTTAGTGACAGTATAATAAATCTCAACACCCTGCAAATTCTTACTAATATAATAAATAGCATGCTCAATAGTACTTTCTTTCTATCCTAGAACTCCCCCTAAAGAAGTGCCAAATGCATTAGTATGAATTTGGAAGGGTAGCTTCCAATCAAGTCCTCTAAGTATAGGTGTTGTTGTCAAAACATCCTTCAATTGTTGGAATGTTGCTTCATAGTCTTTTGTCCACTCAATTTCAGCTTGTTTGTTAAGTAAGTTACATAAAGGAGTAACAAGATTACTAAAATCTTTGATGAACGTATCTGGCATGTCCAAGAAAGCTTCTAACATCTATTTTCTTGGTTGGCATTGGTAGATTATTAATTATAGTAATCTTTGCAAGCTCCACTTGAATTCCAAAAGAGGAAAGGTAGTGCCCAAGAACAACTCCTTCCATCATGAAATAACACTTTTCACTATTAAGAGAAAGGTTGTATTCTTGACACCTTTATAGTACCTTCTCCAAGTTGGCTTGAGCTTGTTCAAATGTGTCACCATAAGTAGTGAGATCATCCATGTAGATCTCAACATAATCAGCAACTATGTCAGAAAATATGCTAAGTACCACTTGTTGAAAATTTGTAGGGGCATTACATGATCCAAATGGTAAGGCAGAGTACACAAATGTCCCCCATGGATAGGTGAACATTGTCTTATCCTGATCTTCTAGTGAGATATGGATTTGATTATATTCACTAAAACTATCTAGAAATGAGAAATATATTTTTCCTACTAAATTATCCAATACTTGATCAATGAATGGCAAAGGAAAGTGATCCTTTTTAGTGGCCTTATTAAGCTCTCTATATTCTACACCTACTCTCCATTTTCCTCCCTTCTTTGGAATAATAACTAGAGGTGACACCCACTGGTTATTAGAAATAGGATAGATAAATCCAGCAATAAGAAGTTTTTGTAACTCCACTTTGACTATATCCTTTAATGTCTAGTTTACTCTTCTTTGGGGTTGTCTCACTCGCTCACATTCAGAGTTGATAAATATCTTATGTGTACAAAGACCAGGATCTAAACCCTTCATGTTAGTATAGTCCCATCCAAAGGCTTGTTTATTATCTTGTAATAGTTGAATGATACTTGGCATCTAAGATGTAGTAAGTTCATTATTGATATTCAGCTCTTTTCCTGTAGCAATCCTTGCTTTCTTTACCTTTTCCATAATTAAGACCTCTACTATTGATGGAGATTTAATTTCATGGGGTACTAATGTATGAACGTAATCAAGTGCTAGAGGAGATTGAGGTGCATCACATTTAGGCAATACAATTTGCAAGGAGCTGATAGGATTTTCAAAAATAGACTCCTCAGAATCATATTGATTAGTAAGGATTGTTTCTAGTCTATCATCTTCTTCCTGGGATACAAAAAATGGGTTTCTATCTAGCATCATGATCTATTGAATAGAATTAACTTCTAGAGTATCATCATGAAGGTTTGGCCAAGAAACTTGGTCAAGATCTAGTTGAGGTTGTGCAAAAGAGTACAAAGTTAAATTTTTAGTCTTGGCACCATCTGATATTGTCATTTTTCTTGATCAACATGGAATGCATGCATCTAAAGTGGCCATCCAAGGTCTTCCTAAGATTAATGGATATTCTCCAAGGGTGCCTCTTGGTGATGGCACAATGATATCCAAGGAATCCAAGGTTACAATGATATCTAGGGAATCCAAGGTTACAATGATATCTTCTATCATACCATTAGGTTTGACAGTTGAATTGTTTGCTAATTGGAGTATGGTATGAGTATCCCTTAATCTGATAATTTTAAGTCTTAACAAGACTTCTTTGGTCATGACATTAATTGATGCTCCTAAATCAATCAAAAAATTTTGAATTTGGATGCCATTTATATGTATGGTAACAACAAGACTTCCTAGATCAAAATATTTAGGTGTCATGGCTTTGCTCAACATTAAATCAAAAAGTTGTCCCAAAACATGGACAGTAGGAGGATCCTTTTTCTTTCTCCCAGACTACTTGACACATGCTTCCTTTAAAGTTTTATTGTAAAGGGGAATCTCCTTAAGTGCATCCAATAGGGGAATTTGTATAGTCATTTGCTTAAGTTGGTCTAGAAGATTAGTTTCTATATGATTTGGTTTGGATGGAGCTGCGGGAACTAACCTTTGTGGAAATGGAGGAGTAGGTGCTTGTACAGATGGTGGAATTGGAACATCAATAGGTTAACTTGCTAGAACATTTTCAGTATCAACGAACTCAGTTATTATAGGTCCTTTAGGTGCAGGCAACTTGGTTCCAAACCTAAGATGAATATCATTGATCTGCAAAGAATAAGCCTATTGTTTATTGTTAGGATTTGGTACTGGCTAAGTAGGAAGTTGTAGTTTCTTATGTGGGCTAGCATTGGCTAAAGGAGGCAAAGGCATTAGGGATTTCTATTGAGGTGGAGGCATCAAGGCTTGCTACTGAGGTGCTTGGCTAGGCCACCACTGAGGTGGTTTCTACCAATTCCCTTGATACAAAGGTTGTTGATTAAGGCCCCACTAAGGATACTAGTTATTTTGTTGATGCCATTGAGTATGTTACTAGGGATACTAAGGTGATTGATAGTATGCTTGATTATACTAAGGTTTCTGGTTGGGCCAATTATTATTCCAATTCTTTCCTTGTGGGTCAAAGTTTGGGGGAATATTGCTTTGCCATTGATTACTATTATAACCAAAATTATTCAAAGGGTCTTGAGACATACCTTGTCTCTAAGCCCATGGTCATCTATGAACAACATAAATCACTTCTCTTGTATCGTCATCAATTGTTTTGAACTCAGTAGGAATTGGTTGTGCATGTTACAATGGTCTTTTACCCACTTTCATATCCTTAATAACATATAACTAAAATTAACATGCATGCATATAAACATTAAACAATCATGAGAAAAAAACATGCATCACTACATAACACTTGAGATTTTGGTAACCCAGAAACCATCCAGAATAAGAAGGTAAAACTGGGGTGGGGATGATACCCACAAAATTATTGCAGCAATTGATTTCAACCACTTTTGATGGTTTGCCCTGTTAAAGGTCTGCCCTGTTAAAGGCTACAACACACTGTTAAATGTGACCCTATTAAAGGATTTCTACACCCTGTAGGAGTGTACCTTGTTAGAGGACTTAAGAACATTCAACTTAGAATGCCACCCTATTAAAGGATTTACATAAGGCTGTTAAACCAACCTAACTCAATAGGATTTCCAAATTCCTAATACAATTGTGAGAGAGTATTAGAATAATACACCTGAACTAATGCAATCTCTAATGCTGATCTTAGACTCTTGATCTTCTCTTCTATCCTTGATCTCTACTAGATCTAATCTATTGATTGTGTTCCTTGTTCTATTCTAATCAACTAGATGTGTAAATGTTGTCATTTCCTCTTAATCTTTGACACCAATGTTCTACAATAATAGGCTCTAGTTTTCCTCCTTTTCGCACTTCTCACTTCCTCATTCAATGGCATCAAGACTCCCTTATAAAGATTAGTGGTTCGTTATGCATCCTTGATTCAAATGTTCTCGCTCAAACCCTTGAAATTCACCCATTGGCTGCATGCAATCTCCAATTTTTTGATTGGTTGCATGATGATTGCATAGGTGATTGTGAGGATTTGATCTTATCCTTTTATCCTATCAATGAGTCATACATAACCATTTTTCATCTTGGCTTGTGATTGCACAAACTTTTATGCTGATCCTACATTGCTCGACTTCTACTGATTCCTGAATTACTCGGCTCGTATAGGATTACTGTGTCACTCGACACCTATTGAATTTTTTCTTTGCTTGGCATATGCTGTAAAGTGTTGTGCTCGGCATATACTATAATGTGTTGTGGTAAAAAACAACTATAGTTTTCTCGGCACTATCTGTGACTCGACACATAAAGAAATTCTAGCTCGACTTCCATTGTGTACTCGGCATGTATATTGAAAAAGGTTAAGTGTGTTGACACTCATTTGTCAATCTTATTTATTTGACAAACAATCTCCCCCTTTGACATGAGTGTCAAAAACACTTAACTGATTATTCATGATCCAACCATTATATGTACATTCCTCACTTTAAAAATTTCAAAAAGCTATTGTAATCAACAATATACCTTATGACTCCCCCTGAGTTGATTATGCCTTATCATGTCATGAATTTTGATATTTTGTGCCATTGTCCTTGATGTTCTTTGTTTCTGACCTGTTCTTGCCTTTTTATCATGTTATCTCCTTATCTTTCTTGCTATATGCATTTCTCCTCCTTTAATATATCTCCCCCTTAGAATATTATCTCCCTCATTATTTATGATCTCCCCCTTTTTGACACTAATGTCAAAGGGTCCTAAATGGGAATGCCATGCTTGGCCAAAAATATTTTATTTACCTCAAGGAGAATTTTGAGAGCTACATCCCAGTTATTCAATGCAATATCCAATGATTTGTGTTGGATTGCAAGCTTTGTTGCTAGATCAACAAGTCCTTCATGTGTAGAAATATGTGGATCCTTCTTCAAGATTGTTTCTGCATACATTTTCTCCTTGTGTAATACTTCCAAGTGAGGAGTGATAGAGGCTTGCATTTGCATCAGCTTTTCTTTAACCGTAGCCTCTTCTGCTGATAATGCAACTAATTCCCTCTGAATGTGAAGCGTTTGAGAAAAATGATTCTCACTCTATGCAAGATTTGAGGGTAGTTTCATACTGGAGAGCTTAAGGTTTCTCTCAAGGTTTAAAATTTTCTGATTTATTTCTTGTGTGAACCTAGAAAAATCACACAATTTGCTATAAAGGGAAAAGATGTTCCCTAGTACAATCTTTACCTTATCCAATTTCTTGGCTAGATCAACCTATCCCAAAATAATGTTATTGGCTATCCTTTGGTTGACTCTGCCTAGAAAATTCTTCTCTAACCATTCCATGAGTTTTACATTTGTATCATGGTCTTCATTATTCACTTGGTCAACTATATCAGAGAGTTGCTCAAGGATTGGTCTGGTTGAATCTAGAGGTTGTAGGTTGAAGACATCCATGAATATATCTTTGATCTCATTCATTGCTTGCTTGTATTTGAAGTCTTTCCTCATTGCCTCTTGTCTCCTTCTTTTGTCCAATGAACTATGTATTTCATTCATCTTTTCTTCAATTAGAGTGCTTGCATCATAATAGGGTATTTTAATTTCTTCATCAAGCTTAGGAATACCATAATGGATGGTCCTAGCTACCCTAGCAGAACTTGAGCTTGGTGTACTGACTTGTAAGGTTAACTTGTCAATACTCAGCCACTGAACAGATTTGGTAGGAGTTCTTGTTCTTGGTAATTCAACCAAAGTTTGTATTGCAGACTCCTCCTTATCCTATGTTTCTTCCTTATCTTCTTCTTGTGTCGCTATTGTTGGTGGTGTACTTGTTGTCTATACTAGTGTACCTATGACTTCCCCTGTTGTTGCACTCGACTCCTAATGAGCTTGCATGGCTATTCTTGGTAGTGATAGAGGTAGTAGAAATGGGAATCCAGTAGTTTGAGTTATTTGAGGTGGTTCTTGTGGTGACACCTTGGCTTCTTTCAGTTTATCTACTACCTTTTGAAGCTCATCTATGCTGACCAATATGGGACTTGTACACAATTGTGCTTGAAGAGTTGTTTGGTCAAGGATCTTAGTGAGATCCTTTGTAGTTAGTGGATTGATGTTTTGACTTGACGTGTCAACAACATCCTTAATATTTATGATTTCTGTAGGTGTGATAGTAGAGTGAGGAGGACTAGGAGGTGGTAGTTGTGTGTCTTGCATACTTTGCTGCTCATCAATACCTTTGCTTTCCTCCTCTTCAACCTTTTTCTCTACTTCTTTCTTCTCTTCTCTCCTCTTCCTCTTTTCCTCTGGTTTAGTAGCAACTTCTTCTTTGTATTCCTCTTCAAGGACATCTTCAGTTTTCTTATATAAATTCTTCCACGATCTTGTGGTTTTTTGTAGAACTTCTTCAATTTTGTTTTGGAGAATGGAGAATGCCCTATACTTAGGTGTAAACCTAGTGTTATGCATTTTGATTGCTTTAGTTATCTATTCCCTTGTCAAATCAGGTAGTATACTTGCTAGGGTTGATTCCCTCATCTCCTTTTCCATCATTAGATAGAAATGCCATCTGTCCTCTACAATTTTAGACAATTCCTTTGGAAATTGCCCATCAAGTTCAAGAGGTGTATACTTGAACTGTGTCATTAATGCATAGACTGATTCTTCTATGTTATTCTGTTCCTCTTTACTAAACTTATTGAAATCAATCTTTTTCATATCACTTGAGTCTCCATTCCTAATCTTTTCACATAATATATCAACTAAAGACTTAGGAGGATGACTTACTTTTCAGACTGATCTTCTTCATCAGTATCAGTTGAGCCACATATCTTTTCCTTTTCCTTGGCTCTTCCTATGCCTTCTTGATTATTTTCTTCTTCTTTGTAGCTTCCTCTTTGTATTTTTGTGTGGAGGCCCTTATTGTAGCTCTAGTTGCTGGCTTCTTAGGTGTTGGCATAGCATCTTTCTTTGGTGTAGGTTGAGAAGCAAGAGGTTTTGTTGCCTTCCTTTTGATAGCTTTTCCTTTGATGGGTGCTTCCTTGACTCCTTCTTCCTTGACTCCTTCTTCCTCGGCACTCTCATCTTTGTCTTCACCTTGGCCGAGTGACAATTCAAGTGGCCCTTGTTCTAGCTCCTCTTCACTAATCTCCTCTGCTTCTCCTAATACACTTGTTTCTTCAACACCAAATTTCTTCTATATCTTCTTCACTAGCTTGTCCTTCTTCTTCACTGCTATGGTTGTCTTGAGTTCTATAACAACTCTTGATTTGACAGTGTCTTACTTTCCAAATGCCTTGGCAGATTTGTCCATTTTCTCTACAAGTAATGCTATGATGGTTGCAGAAGCTTGATCAAAATCAAGCTCATACCCCAATGGTCTAAGCCATCTTGCTCCTGGAAGGACTGCTTGGATATAAGTATAGTCAATATCAACAAGAAAGCATATATCATTTACATGCTTTTCTACCAGTGAAACTGGTATCCTCATTCTTTTCTTCATTGCATTCTTGAAATCATCAAAATAGATAGACATTTGATCATCAAAGCTATCTCCCATTTGTGCAATAAAATCATTTATTTGATCAACAATTTTTTTGTTCTGACTCCAATTGACTTTTCCAAATGAAGGGAATTCCTTCATCACATAGAAGAACATACAAACTAACACTGACCCAAATTTGCATTGTGCTCCCTTGGACTTTCTAATAGCACCAAGATTTTTATTAATCTGCTACAACATGAGCTCTGCAAGGTCATAGGTGTGGTCTTTCTTTACAAGCTTATGTGCCACATCCACTACTATGCAGGGTACACTATTCAACCTGCTAGATTGATAAAACTTATGTGATATGATCCTTATAGAAAATTCTAGAAGGGGATCATTTATGGTGTCTATGGTCATGCCTCTATTGTTCCACTTTGCTCCTATGTTTTTCTCAATTGTTTCCTTTTTGTCACTTCTCAGTGTCTTGGGCCAATCTAGGGTTGGAAATCCTGTAACCTTATGAACTATTTTTTTGGTTATTTTAACTTGTCCTTGCTCTAACCAGAATGATCCATCATGAATTCTGCTAAGTATTATGCATATCCACCCAATTTTGAATACAATTGGAAAAACTAGGGCTTTGGTTAAACCCTTCTTCTCTATGATAGAAAATTCATCTTTCAATATACCATTATCACAGTCTTTGTCGAAGGCATTAAAGATTTCCAAGTCTTCTATAGCTCCTATTTTGCAGTTCTAACACTTTCGCACATCCTGAACCATAATAACTTTTTTAGGGATGGTGGATAGGGCACCAGCGAGTTCATTTTTGTATGCAACTTCTAGGATTGCCCCGAATTCGAGTTGCTTGACCTCATTACTAACAAGTTGAATCTCATGGCTCTCTTTCCCTTTAGTCATCTTTCAACTAGATGCCATTATTTATCGAACTAGGGTTTGACATTTAAAGCAAACTTCACAAATTGTAAAACTTGGCACCTTAAGGAAATACCTAGTTAAATGCTTAAATCACTTGGGTAGATGTTGAATCACTGAAAATTGCTGGTTGAATACTCAAAAATCACTCAGTCGTGCTCCTGGTAATCGCTCTTTGTTTGAATGGCTCAAAAATGAATCAATTTTTACTTTTAAGTGGCTCAAAAACCTTGCATTAAATGTATTTTTGTACCTTCACCTGTCACTTGGCTTCCAAAGGTTTTTCAACTCAGCATCCACTCGGTAGTTATTTTCACTTGGCATCTACTAACTTTGTTAATAACTCGGCCACCACTATAGTTTTTACTCAGCTTCCACTAAACTTCTTGACTCGACATCCAAAGCAATTTCACTTGGCATCCAAAGACAGCTCAACATCATCATTCAAGTTTTGTCTTAGCATCTTGTCTCATGCAAATTTATACTTTGTAGTGCTTCATCATGGTTTAGGGCTAATGTATGATACTTTCTTATATGTATCAGCCCCATAGGCTCATCTTGTGATTAGTTGGATGAGAAATGATCACTTGACCTCGTGGGTGAAGTGACCCTTCCATTGGATGTGCTTGATCCATCCTTTTTTTGCCATGTCTTCTTCATGTCTATTCCGGTGTGTTCCTCACCAATTTTTTCTTTGCCCTTATTTGATTCAGTCTTGGGTGTCTTGGCCTTTGTTGGACAATTCCTGCTGACATGTCCAGTTTTCAAGAAACTAAAGCAAGTAGTTTGGTTGAACCATCTTTTATAGTTCCCATTAAAATGTGTTCTTATGTAGTTCTGGGGTAAATGTCCATACTCTTGACAATAGTGACAGTTTTGCCTTGTATTGTAATCCCAATTGTAGTGGTGTACATAGTTGTCCCTTCTTACATGCTGATTTGGTGTCCACATAGCCTTTGATCTACACTCAAAGGCTCTATGTCCATACCTCTTGTAATTGTGGCAATGTCCATCAAATCTTTGTGTCCGTGTGACTTTAGACCTACAGTCTTGTGTCATATGTCCTTGCATGTTGCACTTGTGATAGTAACCCTTGCTTTACGGTGTGTTTGGCTTATTGATCCTTCTACTCCTACAAACATTAACAGTATGTCCCTTTTTATTATAGTAATAATAGGTGGGTTTGGAATCCTTACCTTTGTCACTTCTTTGCTCAGCACTCTTTGATGATTCCCCAACTTCAGTGCTGGAGTACCCAAGTCTTGATGTATCATGGGCTGACCTTGGGGATTTCAGCAACTGTTCAAAGTACTTGATAGCTTCACTTGACTTGTTGAGATTCACTATTGTTTCTTTTTCTCTATTCAATTCATTCTGCAGTTGTTCATTCTACATCTTTAAAGTAGAGATCTCAATATCTTTCATATTGAGTTCATGATGAAGGTTCATCATTTGGGCAAGTATATCCATTTGCATGTTTGAGATCCTTGTTAATTCAGTACATTTTTCTTCAAGTCTGTTTGCAAGATTTCTTTTGTCATCTTCCATCATGATTCTATCCTCAACTGCTCTTTTCTTTTGTTCAGTGATTTCACATAGCATCATGGCCTGTGATTCATGCTCCAACTTAAGAGATCTTATCTCTTCTATTTGAATTCTATTTTTCTCCATCAGTTATGCTATTGCTGCATCGAATTCTTTGGAATCTCCTTTGGCAAATACTTGTGTGGTGTCAATCTCCTTGTAGTGAATATCATTTTCGGCTATAGCTATTTCCTTCCTTCTTTTTAAGGATTTTCTTAATTCCTCTCTAGCTTCCTCTACCTTGTGTAGAGAGATATGCACATCTATCACCTGGTTCTCAATGATCTTCCCAAGTTTGAAGACTTCCATCTTCAGATCTTTTCCTCCAAGCTGTTAGGCTTCTTCTTGAGATAACTTGGCTCTGATACCAATCTTTGGAATGTCTTAATAGGAAGAATGCTTCTGGGGGGGGGTTGAATTAGAAGTACTAGTCTTTTAACCACTTCCATACCCTTAATAACATATAACTGAAATTAACATGCATGCATATAAACATTAAAAAATCATGAGAAACAAACATGCATCACCACATAACACTTGAGATTTTGGTAACCTAAAAACCCTCCAAGAATAAGAAGGTAAAACTGGGGTGGGGATGATACCCACAAAATTATTGCAGCAATTGATTTCAACCACTTATGATGGTTTGCCCTGTTAAAGGCTACAACACACTATTAAATGTGACCCTATTAAAGGATTTCTACACCCTGTTAGGAGTGTGCCTTGTTAGAGGACCTAAGAACATTCAACTTAGAATGCCACCCTGTTAAAGGACTTACATAAGGTTGTTAAACCTACCTAACTCAATAGGATTTCCAAATTCCTAATACAATTGTGAGAGAGTATTAGAATAATACACTTGAACTAATGCAATCTCTAATGTTGATCTCAGGCTCTTGATCTGCTCTTCTATCCTTGTCTCTGCTAGATCTGATATGTTGATTGTGTTCTTGTTCTGTTCTGATCAACTAGATGTGTAAATGTTGTTGTTTCCTCTTAATCTTTGACACCAATGTTCTGCAATAACAGGCTCTTCTTTTCCTCCTTCTTTTTGCACTTCTCACTTCTCACTTCTTTGTTCAATGGTGTCAAGACTCCCTTATAAAGATTAGTGGTTCGTTATGCATCCTTGGATAAAATGTTCTTGCTCAAACCCTTGAAACTCACCATTGGTTGCATGCAATCTCCGATTTTCTGATTGGTTGCATGAGGATCGCATAGGTGATTGTGAGGATTTGTTCTTATCCTTTTATCCTATCAATGAGTCATACATAACCATTTTTCATCTTGGCTTGTGATTGCACAAAATTTTATGTTGATCCTACATTGCTCGACTTCTATTGATTCTTGAATTACTTGGCTCGTATAGGATTACTGTGTCACTTGGCACCTATTGAATTTTTGCTTTGCTTGGCATATATTATAATGTGTTGTGCTTGAAAACAACTATAGTTTGCTCGACACTATCTATGACTTGGCACATAAAGAAATTCTAGTTCGGCTTCCATTGTGTACTCGGCATGTATAGTGAAAAAGGTTAAGTGTATTGACACTCATTTGTCAATCTTATTTATTTGATCAACACAGTGGTCTTGCATGTGCAGTTCTTCTTCCTTTCTCTACAATGAGAGAAAAATTTAGTCAGCATTGCATCAGCTGCATCCTTTTTCCTTCAGGCTTGCATGGTATCTAATTGAGTAGCAACATCATTAATGATATCATGCTTGAAGTTAGACAAAAAATTAGATAACTCCATCTTTGATACTCCTGACCCACCATTGGTCTTATGTGGTAGGTTCCTTAGTCCTGCACCTTTCTTCAAAGTAGCCCTTGAATAGTTCTAACATATCTCCTTGATTTCATTCCAAGTTTTTTGTGTAACATCTCCTCTAGCCATTAGGTTCAGGGCTTCCATGCTTTCTTCTTACACAGGTCTCAGAAAAAGATGCTTTTTGAATTCTTCATTTAGGTTATGTTGTGTATTTCACTACACATTAAATAAGAATCTAGAAACATAATCTTCCAAGGTTTCATCCTCCTTTTGGGACATTTTAAAAATGTCATCTCCCTTCATATCTTGACCTCTGCAATATTCTTTATATTTTTGAAGAAACAAATTACTCATTTCAATCCAATTTGCTACAGCATTTGCACCCAACTCCATGAACCATCAAAGAGTAGCCTCCTTTAGAATAGAGGGAAACAATTTCAACTTATGGAAATCATTTGTGTAGTCATAGCTGTAATAAGGCCATAGAATGTTGGAAGTGTAGCAATAGGTATGTTCTTCAAATTTTGGTTCCCTTGTTGAGGTGGAATAGGAAAAGGAAAGGTAGGCACATGCATTCTTAGAGGAAGAGGTGGTGCTTGATAGATAACAATGACTAATGGATTATCTTGGTATTTAGGCTCATCAAAAAGTTCATTCAAGTGGAGTGATTCTTCTAATTCAACGTCAATGTCAACAAATGGATTTTCAAAGGGTTCATCTTTGTCGTTCTCTCCTTGGGGTTCATCTGGTTTAGGTCAAAAATTATTGAATGGTTCTTCTTGATTATCACGAGGAAGGAATTTCCCTAAGTGGTCTCTTCTTCTATGCATAACATGCTTCTTTACTACTAAACTCTATTCTACAAGGAATAGAAATACAACTAGAAAGACTAGTTTGAATTAACACCATCCCCAACAATGATGCCAAAAATGCTTGGCCAAAGAAAGGGATTAAAATCCTACAGCAATGGACTGCTTAACCCAAGATTGGACATCTCAAGCAATTTTTATCCAACTCATTTGAACACATTTAATTTATTAACCAAGGATGTAAACTTGAAATGGTGTTTGCAAAGTATATGCTTCAAACTTATCTCAACTTAAGAACTACTCTATGGAAATTCAAGTGCTTAAACTACAGGAAATTTATGCTAAAGCTGAGAATCAAATCTATTTTAACAAAGTATGAGAAAATAGTTGGGAATTACTTCAACTACATATGTTTTAGGAACAATCCACTAATTTTTTTATTAGTGATTGTAGGAACAACAGAGTCTAATCTGATTCTACGAATTGAATATAAATCCTATGCTAACTAATTAGTTCACTTCCTATGTGGGCCCCCGTAGAGAATTGAAGTAAAATAACTCAGAGATGAAAACTTGAAATGATCTTTTTATTCATGACAATAGTAAACATGTATACTGATGAATAGCATGATTATATTCAGTACTTAGAAACTGAGCAACTTCTTTGTATTGAAAAATGACTAACTAACTAATAGCTACGTTGGAATACAAACTTCTAGTTATTTAAGCACAAACTAGGAACATAATTCCTAGATTCAAGACTTGTCAACTACTGAAACAAATAATGGTATTGATTATTACAATAGGTACATTAATTCTAGTACCAAATAGAATAGTAATTTAGGAGCTCACGACCCCTGAATTTTCTCCACTCAAGGTTGGTCTATTAATACAAGCAACCACTTTGACTCTCGCTTGGTTGAGTTGACTTCACTTTTATATGTGCAAAATATTAGGACCTCCAAAATAATAGCATATATCAAGACTTATTCAAAACATGTTATCTAAATTAGTTCACCCTATGTCACATTGTTGCAGGAGAACTACCCAACCTAGCTAAGAAAGAAAAAGCATCATTTTCACTACTTTGTAATTAAATGACATATCTTTTCACAACATATTCATTTTAATCCTGAAAAGTAATCATGCACACATTTTTCTGAAATCATCATAAACATCATGTTCTTGAACATTAGAGTCTTTAGAAATTTTGAAAATTTAACTGAAAATGCAATGACAAAATAGACCATATTCTGGTCTCATCAATAACTCTGGCATAGGTTTTTGATCCTCGATATCTTTCATTTCAATATTCAAGTTTTCAATATTGGTCAACACCCTCACTTGTGGACCTCTCATGTCAAGCACTTTCTGCACTATTTCAACACCATGTTATTGCTTTTGGGCTAACGATTCTTCAAGTGCATTTTCTTGTAAAAAATTAATTTTGTAAAACTTTATGTAATGTTTCAACATCAAATGTTTCTTTCAAAACATTATGTGCAAATATAAACATTAAGTATAACATGTCCAATATTTTTTTAGATATACACATTAATTACACCAAATGTTCTTTTCAAAACCATATGTACAAATATAAACATTTAGTACAACACATCCAATATTTTTGTAGATATACACATTAATTACACCAAATGTTTCTTTTAAAACCATATGTGCAAATGTAAACATTAAGTACAACCAACTCAATAAGGGTACACAAATAAGTTATTCATGTGAAGAAGGATCATGTCAGATAATATAAGGGAGTTTGATCAATATTAGGGAGACAATCACTAGATTTTTATCTAACTTTCAAAGACTAGGCAATGATAGATGTTATTGTCCTTGCAAGCATTGTGACAACTTAAAGACAAGAAGAATCAAAATCAAAACAACTAAGAGACATTGTTGGGAGAATGGTCACACTAAAGGGGGTTTGATTATCATTAATTGGTTAGTTATTTGTTATATTATTTTCACAATTAATATACTTATGAACCATAGAATGGGAGTTTGATTATCATCATTTTTATATAGGTCAATCTCCCCATGGTAGTACGTGATGTAGACTAACGCATCTCAGAGGAACACAAAGGTGTGAATATGAGGAACATGGAGGTGTGAGTATTGAAGGAAAAGATCATGATCCCATGGAAGATGACAATCATGCGCTAGAAAATACATTTGAAGATGATGGTATGAATGCATTGATCCATGACATATTTGGTATTATTGTTGTTGATGTTGATGAGGATGATGATGAGGATGACATTGAGGCCATCCATTATATACCTCTATTTGAGAAGACAAACATGACTCTTTACGAAGGATCCCAATAAAATCCTCTCTCTATTGTATTTTTGTTGGTGAATTCAAAGGTTATGAATGGTTTATCCAACATAACAATGTCACGTATGCTAAGGTTTTTGATATATGTCACTATAGTCTATAAAAAGTGAAATATGTACCATTAAAATTGTTTATACTAGCAACTAATTTTTTTGATGTAGATTGATAGGTGACTATTTTTTACCACCATAAAATGTTCTCCCTCACTCATACTGAGTATTATGTGCCACTAGAAAACATATTGGAGTGGAGTACAATCAATAGATGCTTGTCCTCAAGATCATGTAATTTATCATAAAGAACATGAAAATGCAATAGAATTCCCTGAATTTCATACGAGTAGATATCGAGATGTTCAAGTGACAAAAAAAGTGCCTTGCAAGGTTCTTTGTTACATCCCCATTATTCTTGTCTTAAACAATTATTTAGGTGCAGTAGCTTGGCAGGATTTATGGATTACCATGCACGCAATAGGATTCGAGATGACATTATTTGAATGTCTACAAATGGTTTAAAATTTAAGGAAATAGAGGAAAAGTGGCCACACTTTAAAGAAGAAACTCAAAAATTTTGGTTTTCTCTAGCAACTAACGATGTCAATCCATATGGAGAGATAAGATCCGTTTACTTGGTCTAGCTTGTTTTTGTTATCAAAAATAGCCTTCCTCCATGGATGTCAATAAAGAGGGAGCACATTATGTTGGCAATGGATTTTCCAGCTATTTAATTATTTTATTGTTACCTACATGTAATTATAAGTCTTGGAGTGAAATGACCACAATAATTATCTAATGTTGTTCATTCAACTAGGAAAGTACCAAGTGAAATATATGAATGTATATATTGTGCCTCTTATCGATGAGTTGTTGGTGTTATCAAATGTTTTAACTATGTATGATATCTCTAGACGAATTGGACAAAAACAATTTCAATTCTATGCAATGCTTGTGTGGACAATTCATGATGCCCCAGGGTTGACACATTTATGTGATATGTTATGTTGAAATCTAGTTATATACAATAATACTAATTCCAAAAATGAACATATTTAATCCAATTGTATCAATATCTTGTAGGTCTTCAAACAAAGGAAAAATGTTAATGTCCAATGTGTGGTCCAAAGATGAAATCTTGTCATTCTAAAAGTTTAAGAAAGTAGGTGTTTGATGAGAATAGACACTTCCTCCGCATAAAACATAAGTTTCAAAGTGCCAAATAATATCTTTTCAATGGGAAAGAAGAGACTATATCAAATCCACGAATAATGACACCTCACCTATGATAGTTGGAATATAATAGAAATTGAGGTCATCAAGGCATCAGTATTGACCACCTTCCAAAGGGACTAAAATGTTATCACAGAGAATTTATTAGGTTGTCCTACTATTAGCAACTACAAATTGTGCATTTGTTTAATACCATGCATATTGGAAAGAATGTAACAGAGACACTATGGAAAATATTGGATGGAAGGTATGACAAAGAAAAACTTGCCAAAATTTGTAACTTGACATTCATGATTCCAGTCATACAAAAAATATATCATTGAATCAAATAGCAATGGAGATCGGATTAATGCAAGTGCCCTTCCTTGGTTATTAATGGAGCAACAAAGTAATGTCATAAAAGAAGTCATACAAAAATGAGATTTCCTATAGGATTTGTTGTGAATATAAGCAATCTCATATCAAATAAAAGTGAATTTGGCCTAAGGTTGCATGATTGGCATAGCTTCATCAAGGTAAGTCATGGTCTTTTGTATTTTTAATATATTTGTCAAACTACATTCAATTTTCATTGTATTACATTACAAACGAATGAAATGATCAGTTGAGAATTGTTGCAATATGTACTACCCCTATCGCTCCCAAATGACTTCAAAAATAATATCAAACAAGTGATATATGATCTTGAAAAATACATGAGGTAAGCAGTGATATTTGTTCAATATATCAAATAAGTAATATATTGTAAAGTCTCATATTTATATGTTTTTGTCTCTTCAATCCCTTGTAGGTGGTTGTCATCTAAAAAAAACCATAAAGAAGATACAACATATTGGAAGAAAAAAATTCCTCTACTAATGTGTGAAATACAAAAGCGTTTACCTTCGACTTTTTTCAATGCAAAAGAATACTACCTCATACACCAAATTGAGGAGATTAAATTGTGTGGATCTGTACAGTCTTGGTCAATGTGGATGGTTAAGAGACACTTGAAATCTTTGAAGGGTTTGGTTTGACAAAGAACACATCCTAAGGGTTCTATGATTGAGGGATATATGGCATACCAGATGATGGTGTATGTTACTCAATATCTTCCTAATCTCGCAGCAAAGACCTATATAGATTGCATTTGGGATTTTGAGTCCATTAAAAATTTAAGGGGAATACTTGGTGGGGAAAGGTAGATTTAGGAAAGTGAAAGGTAATAAATTATGAGATGTTATTGTACTTAATTAATTCTTAATCTTCAAAATAATCTATTCTAAGTCGTCTATTTACTTATGTATAGCTACTAAAGAGTGGGATGCAATACATTTGTTAATTGCAAACAATCAAAGATTGGATGACAGTATGGATTGAAAAATGTCAACATTTTGTCACAGATTAAAATGGGAATCCATGTTTTCATTGGTTAAAAAATCTCATTTTAATGGAGATCCTAATGTTACACAATAGGAAATAGATTTAGCATATGGTTGAAGAGATCTCTGGGTACTTATAAGTTTGTTAATCAACCGTATGTTTTTTAGCTCATGGTGGAATAATTTATTCATGTTTGACATTATTGTAGGTGAAACACCACAAGACTATGTTCTGTAATGGTTATAAATTCTGCATCAAAGATTTAGATGACACAAAGAGAACTTGTGATTCTGGGATAAGTGCAGTCTTTTAGATGACCAATATTTCATCTAGAAATTACTTACATCCTCAACAATCTCAAAATTGATATTATGGAATTTTAGTTGATATAGTTGATTGTGACGTTAATTCCTTCAAATTAATTCTCTTTGTCATCAAATGGTACAGACTACGACTAAATCAAAATGATCTTGATAGAACTATTGTTGAGCATGAGAATAGATTTCCAATGATTAATACAAGGTTGTTTGAGCTAGTTGGGGATGAGCACTATGTTCTTCCAAGCGAATGTGAGAAGGTATTATACTCAGAGGTTCCACATGAACCAAGTTGGTCATTTGTTGTTAGACATGATCCAAGGGGAAGGCTGATAAAGTATAATGCAATGGAAGAAGAAGATACCGAGGAAGAGGAAGAAGCAGATCATGATTGAGAGTTAGTTGATGATGCTCCTGTAGCAAATGATGTTGTTACTAATCACGATGATGAGGAGGAGGATGATGATGATAATGATGATGATGATGATGACGATGATGACAATGATGATGATGATGATGAAAATGATAACTAGGATAGTAGTAGTGACGATGTCAACAACGATGATGATCCTAATGATATGGATGAAGAATAATATCAATGTATATAGAAGTAAACATTTTCTATTTGATTTTTGATTTCTAAATTATTAATACAAGTATCTTGTACTGCAATCGTAGGGGATGCAGATGATGAGTGTGTTGAGGTCCAAGTTGGTGGGAAAGATGATGTGGTTGGACAAGGTAAAGAGCACTACAATGTTCTTTAAAATCTTTGAAGTCTCAATTATTTTAAATGTAACCCTTTTATTTGTTATTTTAGAGGACTAGCCTTTGCAAAGGACATCAAGTGCACATCCACTGGTGAGAATAAAAACCACTGATGGAATGGATATGCCTCTATGACAATATAGGGAAGGATAAAAAAAGAAAAAAAGTTTCATGTGAAATTATGTAACTTATTTGATAATGATTGATGTTTATATATAGATGTTTTATTTATGTTCTATTGAATGTTCATGTGAATGTTCTAATAAATCTTATGTTTCAATATTAATGTGAAGGTTTTAATGAAACTAATGTGTTAATGAATGTTATCATGTGATAATTGATGAATGTTACATTTTATTAATAGAATGAATAAATTTTAGATGTTAATGGGGAATGTAAATGTTAGGGGTGGGGTTGGGGCCAAATGAGCTTCCACCTTCACATGGTTGGCCTTGATTAGTAGATAATATTAAACTATTCTTGAAACCAAGTGAAGCTCAACATTAACCTATGATTGTGTGACAACTAACCATGTAAATCTCTTGGTTTCAGGCAATGCAGAAGGACACCATAGTCAAACTCATTTATTTTTGAAATTTAGTTGCAGTGTATGAAGTGTTCGAAAGAATGGCTTTCTATGGGACTACCTCAAATTATTCCTCTCCAAGGTATTCTATTATTTCTATTAATTTCATTTGATAACTTTTGTTGTAAATGGGGAGACATAAAGAAGAATTTGAATAGTGGAAACAAATGATATTAGATCATTCTAAAGTATACATTGATTCATGAACTATTCTCATTATTTCTTTTGAGTGTGGTGATATGTTGAATAATATTATAGGGAGAAAGTAGAGGATCGTAAAGTCTTTATGACACGCAACACTTAATGGAGAAAGTAGTTAACATTTATAATTTCACAATTTATAATCCTTGTTGCAAATTACAATATGCAAAAGTCAAACTTAATTGGTTACATCTCTAGCTAGGTTTATATATGATATCTACTGATTTGAATTTTGAATTTTTCTTTCAAAATACTTTGATTAAATTATAATATATACGTGAATTTTTTAGTTCTTGTTTGCTAATGCCAAGTTCATGTTTTCATTTTATTATTTTATGATATTTCATGTTTTTTTTTCTGGTCAATTTGTAGGCCATTTTCAAATGCAGATTAATATCATTGAAATTTGTGCTATCCTTGCATAATAGTCAAAATCACAATCTTATGTAGATTTGAAACCTCACATTTAATGTATTGTGGATGGAGACACTTCTCCCATCCTTTTTGTTCTTCCTGTCACCAAATTGATCACAATGGTACAATTTGGCACTTATCTTTAATATAGTAAAGTATAGTATGGTCTCTTCTCTTCATCCATACATTCATTTCTCTATAAAAGGTTTGATTTTTGTTTAGTTAAGGGACATCTGAGGGAGAACAAAAGCTGCTACCAACTAACACAAATGATGTAGAAAGAAGACATTTCTTCCTCGGTGTTCTAGGGGCACTGAGGAATCAATAAGTTCTATAAGTTCTTCACTTCATCAAGTATCATTACAAGATTAGTTTTAGATTTAGCTGTGTACATTTAGTAATTATAATTATTGTATTTTTCATTAATGACCTGATACAAAAGAGATTGCTTTTCAATTCACAGTGTTGGCTTTCTGATCAACATGATTCTGGATGAAGACCATGTAATTGCTTTTTTAACTCTCCCTCCTTAAGTTTTCTGAGCAATATCTTAGATCACTTTCAATGAAAAAAGATCATAATATCATATTTTATCTTTTTGAAGGGTTTTTTATCAACATTTTAGATCATTTTCAATGAACAAAGATCATGTTTACATTTTTTTCTTTTCCTTGAGTCTCTACTGCTTTTCATCAAGACCATGTCTATGGAGTCTCCACTCTTTTGATTCCATAACTACAATGTAGGAATGAAGAGGGGCAGCAAAAATACACACACACGCTTATATATCAAAATAAAGTATTACATTGATTGAACATCTAATTGAGCTTCTACTCTTACATTCTATAACTCTGTTACACATTTCTACATTCAACTTACAAACTTCCATTCATAGCTTCTTTCTAGAGAGTACATAAAAAACATTATATAGGCACTATGGAGGAGACTAGATGGACATAAAGTATGTCAGATTGTAGATGTGATGGTGGAAAGAATGTATAGACCTAATGAGGGCTCTTCCTTGTAGCCCTACCTTGGGATTTAGGTAAGAAATCAAACTCTTCTAAACATCTACCAAAACTAAAGGCAGATTCAAACACCCATTACTGAACTCTCTCCAATTCCAAAATCTTAGTTTCTAACTTACATATGCATTTAACTTGTTAATTAATGAACTTGCATATGCATTTACCTTACCAAAAGCTTCCCAACTTCCAACTTGTGGACTCCTAGTTGTTGAGGAGATAATCAAAGCTTCAAAACCTTGCCTTCAATGAAGGTTTCATGGTTATTTTAAGAAACCAATCTCAAACCTCCATCATCTCGACTACCAACCCTTCCATTGGATTCTTTAACATCCCATGAGTAGATACAAACCTTCCTTCTCACATGCAACTCTAGACAACTTCTGTCATGTTTTTCCATAATGTTGTTTTACTGTATTACACATGCAATAGCAAATACCTACTGATTATTAGCCACCTCCAATACAAGAAACAAAGTTTTGGTGTTAAACTATTAGATGAAAATCAAAACAAACCGAGAACACATTCTCAACTTCATTCAGTGGTAATATGAAGTTAAAGAGGTATTTCACTCTAACAAGGTACATAATTTACTATTTAAAATAGTGAACAGTGAGAACTTTATGCATACCTATAACATCAACAATAACTCTAAACTTCATTACTACATCTAAGGAGCTCAAGAGTCACCATAACCACAAGGTATGAGAGAAGATACAAGGACTGTAATTCAAACACTAGTACAACAACATAATTTCACAAAATAACTAATTTATTATACAAGATTACACACCATGTTTTTTTCATCTTTCTTCTCCACATCTCATCTCTCTATATCTTCTACCTGAGATTACATTATTTTACAAAAAAAACATGACCTTTCACCTCCTATAAGGGCTCATCCAAGATGGATGCCCTCCATCTCCCCAAAACTTGTCATTTTTTAAAAATGCTAACAACATTTTTTTTTGACAATTTCACATTATTCTTTGCATATTTTGCATTTTATGCTTTCACATGCTTTCTTGGCACCCTAAATATGTTCAAAATCTTATTATGACCTTTCAACACTACACTTATTGCCTTACATGACATTTTTTACATTTAGACTCTCTTGACCCGCATTGCTTAAAATATGAACTTGATCAACATGACCTTAATTGAACACTTAATAACATGAAACAACTAACACACTAACCTATGAAGACTCAAAAATGTACTAATTGTGACTCCAAATTCCAACGAGATTGTAAGGGTGCTCTTGCACCAAATATATAGAAAACTTGTCCAAACATGAAAAATGGAAATAAATGTTAGTCATAATAGAAACAAAGGAAAATGATAAGAGCAATAGAGCAACATAATACATAATCTGAAAATGAAAAAGAAACAAGCTCGTTGGGTACTAGAACTCATTAAGGAATATCGGAATTGTTTAGTATCAAGTGTTTCTAATTCAACGATAGCTTTTGGAGGGCATAATTTGAATGGCAGTCAGGGAAATTCAAACTTGGAAGTAGGGAACTCTTTGCTATTACTAGCAGATCTACGATATCCCCATTTTGAAATATATAATTTAATAATAAATAAATATTATATATAAAGTATATAATATTAAAATGATTAATAATGTATATAAATTGAAAATATAAATTATTATTATTATATATATAAATATATTCATATCACTATACATAAATATATTAGATATTTAAAATAATATGCTATTGTGTGTGTGTGTGTGTGTGTGTGTGTGTGTGTGTGTGTGTGTGTGTGTGTGTGTGTCTACACACACACACACACACACACACACACAAAGACTTTAGTAAGAGGATTTGATAAAAGAAAGAAATATAGAAGTATTACAAATTGAAAGGAAAACAAATAATAGCCCTAAAATGGGATATTACAAGTGGTATCGGAGCCTAGGTTCCTTCTATAAAGTCTAAACAGCTTGAATGTAGATCAACAAAGGGTTTTATAGAGATGTCAATGGACAAATTTACAGAGCAGCAGTCATCATCTCTCTATGCAAAATAAACACAATGAATGCAAATAAAAGGAAGTTTAAACAAGTAGTAAGACGAGTTGCTCAAGCATCAATATGTATTATCAAAATCAACAGTCCTCTACCAAGTTGAGGATTGCAAGGTGCAAGTGCAAGAAATAGAGAATGAGTTCTCCGCGTAGGCTAGTTGAAGTGAAAGGTGTTTATGTTGTTCAAATACTAAAATTCAAATAAATAGTTGAGTGAAGACCCAGTTTTGGGCTAGAATTTTTGACACAGCTAAGGTAACCACTCATCCATCATTGTCCATATGCACCAAATGAGGGTCTCAATGTATTATGCATTTCCAATATGCTTAATAGTTTTGACTAGAAACATCATCGATCATAATATATTAAGGTACATGCATGAAAAATGGGTTGTGAATATTCAGCATACTTGTGAAGACAACGAAGATCACTTCAAGACTAATTATTTTCCTTGTGGAATGCAATAGTATTAGGTTGTGATGTATTCAAATTTGGACAATGTGGAGGAGTCAAGTTGGAAGGTTTTGGAATGGTTGTCAATGGAAGACATTCATAAGACATTGTCAACAAGAGAATAATATCTAAACAACCTAAACATGTCATCACAGAAGGAAGGAATTACAACCATTATTGAGCAGATCAATGTGGTTATAGGAGCTCACAATAGACATGTACACTTAAGATAATTATAAATTTTGTAAATAGTTATGTAATCCTTACGATTATAAATGGAAGGTCACATGTTTGAATCTTGAGTTTGATCGCTCAAAAGAGACATCAGTTTGGTTTGAAGTTATCATTGGTAAGATAAAGAGTACGAAGAGGACATGAAATAGGTAGGAGGAATTAATGTGCATGGAAAATATAAAGGAAAGTGACTTAGTCACTATTGACTAAGTAGTCACAAGGCATCCATGTCACCCAACGAATAGGAAAGTTGCTTCTGTGACACACACACACACACACACACACACACACATATATACATACATGTATACATATATACATACATGTATGTATACATGTATACGTACATGTATACATATATATGTATATATGTATGTATACATATATGTATACATATATATGTATACATGTATGTATACATATATACATATATATGTATACATGTATGTATACATATACATATATATGTATACATATATATACATATATATATGTGTGTGTGTGTGTGTGTGTGTGTGTGTGTACATATATATACATGTGTGTGTGTGTGTATATGTATATGTATACATACATACATATATATATATATATGTATATATATATATGTATATATATATATGTGTATATATATATATATATATGTATATATATATGTGTGTGTGTGTGTATATGTATATATATATATATATATGTATGTGTATATGTATATATATATGTGTGTGTGTGTATGTATATATATGTATATGTATATGTATATGTATATGTGTGTGTGTGTGTGTGTGTGTATCTATATATATGTATGTATGTATGTATGTATAAGGATGTTAAAGGAAAATTTATAATCTAAAGAAATTATTTAATAATATGATGTTATGAATCAAATGGTTTAAGCAAGATTAATCTAAAAGTTATGGTTATACCTACTAATACTACATCAATATATGATGGTAACTAACAAGTGTATCAAGTATTATATGTATCTCACCACTCTATTTTAACACCTACTAATACTACATCAATATATGATGGTAACTAACAAGTGTATCAAGTATTATATGTATCTGACCACTATATTTTGGATTATGAAGGTATCCCTTTTCGCTGTAGAAAATTTCATATGACAGGTCACATTGTTGCTCATTGTGCTACTGTGAAGAAGACTAAATCAAGGTGACCACATTCCTGGTGGTCAGGGGTCTCTTCTGAACACTATACGGTGGTTAAATCCATGGATACACCTCAAGACCCAATGGATGACTTTGCGGATGATTCCCCTGCTGATGATCTTTTGATTATAGAGGTTGCGAAGGAAGTCTGGACTCCTGGTCTGGACCCTGTTCTTTCTCTTGCCCCTACCCCTGTGTTGAATGTTCCTCCTAGTCTTGTTGGGGGATAGGGCCCTGTACTCTCTCCTACACCTACCCCTACACTGAACGCTTCTCCTGGTCCTATAGAGGGCTAGCTGCCTAAGGGCTCTTCTAGGGAGATTTTTGTTGCTTCTGATTCCCCTGGGCTCCATTGTTCAGTATCTTCTAGGGATTGGCTTGTTGAGGTAGCTAAGGTTGAGGATGGTTGGACTAGGGTAAAAAGAAAGAAAACTAAGCCATCTACTCCTCCTTTAGAAATGAACCTTTGATCGTGTAAGGGAGGCTCAAAATCTAAGGGCAAATGGTGAGCTCCATTGTAATATCTGGCTCTCATTTGTCTTCTCGCTAGTTTTTTGGGTTTGGCTAGTGATAGGCTTTCTGTCACCTTGGTTACCCTTTGGGGGTGACCATTTTCACTTTTATTTGTTGTTTTGTTGCTTCTAGACTTATTGAAAATCTTTCGCCTTGTACAAGGTTTCAAGCACCCTTCAAAACCTGTTTTCCTTAATCAAAAACATTGAAAGAAAGTCTTGTGGAGGAATTATATTTTGACACCACCAAAATTTATTAAGCAATAATTACATCAGAAAACTTTGATAAAAAGGAAAATGTGAGGAAGCTAGCCTCTGTGAAGCTGAGGAAGAATATAAGAAGTTCTGAACACATACATAAGTCATCTACCATATTTTAATTTGAGAGCAAAAAGAAAATTAAGAGAAGATCCTATTTGCGGACAACATATAATCATTTGTCAGGAAATCAAAGTCATATTAATATCAACAATGGTAAAAGGTATATGATTAAAGGATAAAACACCTCAATGTGGAATGAGAGAGCAAGACTCTTGCATTATCACCTATCATACAAGGTATGGAGAAGTAAGTTATATAATTTCTACATAAATTGTCATTATGAAATAATTGTCTTTCTTATTATTGACACATTTTGTTATTAGAATATTGAATAGTTTATCAATGATTCTAGTTACAATAAAACGAAATTGATTTTTAAGTTGATAGGTAATAATCAAAGAATATTGTTAAGTAAAATCAATAAGATTATCTAAGGTCATCACCTTCCAAGATAAGATAAGGCCGACGGTGGAATGGGCTAGGTGACACCACTCAGAGGTACTAGGTAAGTCCTGTGGTGAGATGGGCATTGGATTGCATCATCCAAGGGTACTAGGTAAGGCCTACGGTGGAGCAAATACCCTAGGGTACATCATACAAAGGCACTATCTTGGAGATGATGATCAGAGAGAGATAACAATAATGAGGGAGAATGGTGAGGCCCATGATTGGTTAACAAGGCACTTTATTATAGTTTCTCCTTCCATACTTAGGAAATGATGAATTAATTGGCAATATATTATACTTTTGATTGACAAGTCATTGTAAGATCAAATTTTGGTGTATTCTCTAAATAGAGACTATAAATACCTCGTCAGGGGATTGATATAAGGAAATCCTAAAAGGGAAAATATATATATAAATGTGGACTAATATTTTTTTGTGGTTGCAAGTTCACAATCAAGGAAACGCATAACATGTGCATTGTCTGTCTATATTGTGTATGCTTCGTGTCTTCATTTGTTTGCATCGTGTATGCTCTGTGTCTTCATCTATCTTCATTGTGTATGCTTTATGTCTTCATATGTTTGTATCATGTATGCTCCATGTCTTCATCTATCTACATTGTGTATGCTTCATGTTTTCATTTATTAAAGATGTATATCTCATAAATCTTCTAGGCTTATTTGTATGAAAATATGTTTTGTGTCTATGAAGGAGCTTATGTATGAATGATTTTGCTTGAGGACAAGAAAATTCGAGAGGGGGAGGACATATCCCTATTTTGACATATATAATTTAATAATAAATAAATATTATATATAAAGTATATAATAATAAAATGATTAATAATGTATATAAATTGAAAATATAAATTATTATTATTATATATATAAATATATTCATATCACTATACATAAATATATTAGATATTTAAAATAATATACTATTAAATTATATATATATATATATATATATATATATATATATATATATATATATATATATAAGATTAAAAAATGAATAAATAACATTTATAACACTAATACTATTAATAGTGATATCACTATAGATATAATATATATTATTAAACTTATATATATATATATATATATATACACACACATATTAATATTAATATAATATAATTTTATAATTATATAATTATTATATTGTAAGAAGACATGACTCTTGCAATATATATATATATATATATATCTTTGTTAAGAGGATTAGATAGAGGAAAAAAATATCAAAGTAGTATGAATTGAAAGGAAAGCAAGTAATAGCCCTAAAACGGGACATTACAAGATCCAACCATGAAGACCATAGATGACGCAAAAATGGAAAATAGTAAAGTGGATTATGATGGCAGCATGGCTATCACCAATACCGGCTTAAAGAAAGCTAAAAAGCGGATTGAGACAAAAGAAGGTGTTAGATGCAAGCAATTTATGACATCTAATGAGACATGAAATAACCAAATGCTTCTTAAAATAGCAAGTGGTAATGCATCAGAGAGCACATGCTACCTTACTCAATTCCAGTAAAATACATGAAATTAATGATGATAAAGAAACAAATGAAGACATTGGCGCTCATGCTAACAATGCCAACAGTAGTTTTGGCTCACCACATTCTTTAAATGAGCCTTAGGTTCCTCATTTCAAAAGCAAAGTCAAGACTGTATTTGCATAAGTTGAGTTGTAGGACTATTTCAATAATATAGGTGGTGAGCGGGTATCTAATATGATTACTGTAGAGACATGAAGAACCATTACACGATCTGTATATAAATTTACCATTTTTTGAATTAAATCTATAGAATACAGAGCCTAACAAAATAAAATTTCTAGTTTCATCATTATTGGAGGTTTGTGCTTCATAATCGTATAATCAAAATCAGATTTGTGCATTTGCAAGTATGTTCGAATATATTATTTCTAGAAGTGTTCTTAACATCTTATTTTCTGCAAAAAATTGAAGATATTCAATACATTCGAGAAGATGTTCAATACATTCGAATAGATGTTAAGGTATTCTGTTGTGAGTTTATTATTTCATTGTTAGACTTTATTTCTTGATGCTCAATGACAAATGTATCTGACTTGTCCATGTTTCAGCTTTTCTTTCTGATTGTCTAGTATACATTATTTAGAGGCAAGTGATTCTTGGAAAACACTCGACAAAATCACATTCATTGCTCATTGATTTTAGGGGATACTTATATAATGTTATATATTAAATATTTTCTATTGAAATCAACTATTATAAAAAGATAATAAAAGACAAATAGATTTAGAAGAAAATAGTTTAAGTAGACCTCGTGCAATTAAGGATGTTTGCAATATTAGGTAGACCTGCAAGAGAGCAAATGGAGAGTGTTTCAGAAGGAGGAAATTTGTGCTACTTGAATGAAGTTGCACCACATTGAAAGGACCTTATATAAGCAATGTAAGGAAATAAAAAGACATGGTAAATCCCATGGGAGATGTGTAGATAAGTAAATACAACACAATATCTCATCATGTGTCAAGACATGAGATATAACATTAAATGATACCACAAGAAAAAAATCTAAAGAACATGTTAAAAAATAATAATTTGTTCTTCTTTGTTAGAGCTACATTTTATTATGTTGATCACATGTGTACGTTGTTTAGCGCAGGTCATGCAATTTCCTCTTTGGCCCCTCTCATGGAGATTGTGTTTGACATTCTTCTAATATGTCTGATTGATATTGCTTCTACTCAAGCATTTTATAGATAGTGTTGCATTTCCATTTCCTTTTTATATTACTATAGATAAGAAGCATAATGTCGTCATTATTTCTCTATGCAGGAACTCATGGATTCAACATACATTTTGTGTGCAGCATTAGTTTATTGAGGACTTGACATGAAAACAGGGGGATTGCCACCAAATGTTTCCAAGTGGCCTTTTGGACATCAACCTCTTCGAAACAAATATGGAAGTCAAGATTTAAGAACATTTAAAGGAAAAACCCAAACCATAAACTCCATCACTTCTCATTAATGTATTGAATTGCAATAAAGCGAGTTAAATAAATATGAAAACAATTGTAAACACTCAAAAATATTATTTCTTCTATTCAAACATATACCTACCCAGATCTCTTAGTTGTGATAATCTAATGAAATTTTATCATTATGTACGCATTTTGTGCTGATAAAAAATGCCATGTTTCCATTGAATCTAATGGTGCCCACCCATTGTATTTATCATTCTTCCTCTATAAATAACTTCCCTCTCTCTAAATTTTCCAATACCTTTGAAACTTTAACTTGGCTTACAAAAAAGGAAAAAACTAATAATCATGGAAGGAAACTCCTCATGTGTTGTGAAATTGGCATCTTTTCTTGGTTGTTTAGTTTTTGTTGCTCCATGGATGGTTTATGCAGCTCTTTTCCACCACAACTTCAGTGTGAGCATATTTTAATTCATCAAATATCTAAGCACTCTTAATTGCATGAAAATGAACTTGTACCCAAATTAGACATATGTCTGGAGAGAATTTCTACTACTTGGACAATGATTGGTTTTGTATAGATTATGATATACATCAAACTTCCAACTACACCCAGGTAAGAAATTGCACTTATGTATTAAATCTATGATGGAGATGTAGGATAATTTGTAATACATGAGTTCTTTTCCAATTGTAAAAGGAACACTTTGTTGGCTTGATAAATGATATCGATTGATAAGATAAGTTGATGATGATAATGTTGATGCCTATATAGTACAAACAAGAAGATAATTTGATGGTAGGACAATCAATTATATTGTTATCATTGTTGTCAAACTATTTGGCATGTTGTTTGAACTTGTTACCATAAATTCATAAGAAGAAAGAGTGAGTTATAGAATGCTTTAAGTGTTGCTATTGTACAAAGATATTAAGTAATGACTGTAGATGTTAATTATATGATAACACCTATTTATGTAAAGGTTTGAGTAAGTTATGAAGATATGAATCAAACTAGGTAACTGTTGGGACATATAATGATGAACAATTAAATGATTTGAAAGGATTTGCAAATTTGTAAAGGAATAATTTGATTTTATTGTTGGATATTATTAATGAAGATGATAAAAGAATATGGAGACGACAACACCCTACACTAAGCACCAGTAAAAATGATTTGATCAGTTGGAAGTGATGTAGATATAAAAAAGTAAATAGAAATTGGAAAAAGAATTGGTAAACGGGAAAAACACAAAGACTAGACATATCAGTACAAAGGAAGGATAGGTAAATAGAAAAAAAGGGAAGGCTTATTGGAAACAATGGAGTGATATTGCAGGACAAAGAACAATTAACAAAGACGTGAGGCATGATTGTAAATTTCAAAGTATTATTGAAAAGTGTGAGTTGTATTGGACTACTAGAAGGATGAGGTGTGATTTAAGGAAAGAGGTAAAGGCACAAGGATCAAGGTAATACGTTTGATTGAGATTCTTCAAGAATTTCCTTAAAGGTCAAAACAACTTATGGAAAAGATCAAAAGCAAGGCTAACATAGTTAAGAAAAAGAAAGGATGGATGGTTAGATTTGTATTTAGGTCTAAGGTTTGTGATCAAGGTTATTCTACTAAGAACGAGACAAAGATATTTGTAATTGTTGCAAATGAAGGTTGTAGAAATTTGCAATCATAGAGTAAGACATGGTTGCATTAGATCAAAAAAAATGATGAAGCATGGAATGTTAATGTGTTGAGGAACTTTATTAAGCAAGAATAGTGTAAACTGAAGATAATTTCTTATATTTTTACTCTCTAAACATTGTAGCAAAAAATTTCTTTCATCGAATGACCTTAACAAGTCTTTTATAAATCCTCTAACCAGGTGACATTCTCATAAGAGTGTTCAAAATCCTCTAAATAAGTCTCAAGTTCAAACTCTAGCCCCCATCATGTGGTCACCGGATTGAGGGACCTATGGGTTCATGCTCCGAGGACCCATGTGTGGGGGTACATTGTTGCACTTGTGCATACCATTGCCTTAGTGGTCAAGCACATTCAAGAAATTGGCTATTCATATAAGGTCCATCACCAACACCGGCCTCTAGTGTTTTGGTGTTTGGGTAATACTTTACCACTGATAAGTCTCAAGTTCAAACCCCATCCCCCATTGTCCGGTCACTAGACTAAGAGGCCTACGGGTTCGTGCTTTAAGGACCCATGTGTGGGGGTACATTGTGCAGCTGTGCGTACCATTGCCTTAGTGGTCAAGCACATTCAAGATATTGGCTATTCATATAAGGTCCATCACCAACACTGGCCTCTAGTGTTTTGGCGTTTGGATAATACTTTACCACTGATTAGTCTCAAGTTCAAGTTCAAGTTCTAACATGATTACTCGTAATAATGTATAAGACTTAAATCTCCAAGGAAATCCCTTAAGCAGGTAGTATTTAATAGTGTTTTTGTAACCCTTATTGAGGCAAACTCCTAACTAAGCACATTCTAGGAGAGTAAAAAAATTGTGAGCATCATTCTCACACCATGGTTTTCACCCTAATTGGGATTGCATGAGATATATATGGTATTATACTTGTGTGGATGTTTTTATGTGTTGCATGTTACTTTAAGTTTACTTTACCGATAGTGTTGATAATGCATTAAAAAAATTTAAAAGATTAATCTGATTAGGAAAGTTTGTTGGTATATAAGTTTGATTGAGTTGGTGATTATTGATTCTTCCACCCCACCCTCCCTCTCAATAATCATTCCTATACCTACACGCATAATGGTCTATGATCCTACATGTTGAGCCTCTATAAAATTGAGTTCATATACTCACTCTGTCTTATTATTATATTTCTATTCACTTTATCTCTTCTAGTTTCCATCCCAAAAATGTGTTTACTTGCACCAAGATCTTTCATTTTAAATTCAACATCAAGTTAAGGCTTTCATTATGAATTCATACATTTCCCTTTACCAATAAAATTACATATCATCAACATAAATGCAATATATACGAAATGATTAGACCATCATCTTTATAATAAACATAGTGATCTGAGTTAAAACACTCAAACCCAAAAGTCAACACATGTATCAAATTAATTTGTTTTCTAACAATTTTCATTAACGATGTCTCCTGCTCCTGCTCCTGTCTCTACGAATGATGCCCTTGCAGGGTTTGAACCTATAGTTTCTCCTGCACATTTATCTCTTGTGGATAATGGGGTTGTTCCTCAAGCCATGGCAGTGGTTGGTCCCTTTGTAGTGATTAGGGATGCGGCTTACGCTCCTGTGGCTATTGCTAGGGAGGCTCATGTTTCTCTACCTTGGTGTGTTGTGGGTAGCTCCGCAATCTCATATGCTGATGCGGTTGCCTATGTGGCAGCTATTGGGGGTCAAGCTGTGAAGTTGGGACTCTAAGTTGATGTGCCTATTGTTGTAAGTAACCTGATTCTAATTCATCTTGAGTTTGAAATAGTTGATGAGGTTTCCACATATGTGAAGGACTTCTCTTCTACAATTGTTATTTTTTGTTTTAAGGGATTTCGGCCCTCTCTGTCGGATCTACATGCTTGGATATCCAAATATTGGGAGCCTATCATTTTGGATTTAGTTCAGATTTACCCTATGGCAAGGGGTTTTTAATTGTGAGATTTGCTACTGCTGAAGATAGAAATGCCATCGTCTATCGTGGTTTCTCCTAGGAGGAGAGGTTCGCCTTGATGGCTAAACCTTGGTATAAGGATTTTGGCTTGTCGACTGAATCATTTAATAAGATTCCTCTTTCGGTAAGGTTGTCATATATTCCTCTTCACTTATGGCTGGATTCAATCCTGAAGGCTGTGGGGGAGGCCCTTGGGGACTTCTTGTTGGTTGATTTCACATCTTCCAGTGTGTATCAGATGATGTATGCTCACATTCTTGTGGAGATTGACGTCTCCAAGGGGCTCCCTAAAATGATCAAGTTGGTCTCTCCAAAAGGCTCTTGGATTCAACTTCTTGATTATGAGGGTATTCCCTTCAGATGCAGGAAATGACATAAGACCGACCATCTCACTGCGTGATGCTCCTCTAAAGAGGTTAGATCGAGGAAATCACCTTCTTAGTGATTGGGGGTTTCGAATGATCACTACACAACTCAAAATGTTTCCATTGTTGGGGATGGTTTGGAAGGCTCTTCTCAGGAAGATATTTCTTTGGTGAAGGAGTTTGTTGTTGTCTCTAATGTTTCAACTGATGTCCCTATGGTGACGACCAAGAATGTTGCAGTAGTCCCTTCTTTGGCTATTGTAGCTATTGACTCATTTGTTGCCCCTCTTGTGGCTTTGTCTCGGGATGGTGTTGTTGTCCCTTCTTCTGCTACGGTCCAAAAATTGTGTAGGGGTGTTGTTTCTTCTCCTGTCGCGAGGGTGTTGGGAGTTGGTCGTGAAGCTGATGACCTTGAGTGGCAGAAGGCTGCTAGGAAGGTGGAGGATGGATGGTCAATAGTAAAAGGAAAAAAAGTCAAGCCTTCCAATCCTTCTTTTGATATGTCTTTGTAGTGCCCACCCCTAAGTTGCATTTCTGTTATCATTGCCAAACTCTTTTAGGCCAATTTATGTTTGATGATTAGTATTATTATTTTAGAGATTATCAGATGTTGTTTTACACTCAATTTATTATATGATGAGATTACTTGGTACTCTATATTTCATGCATGTATAATGATTATTCAATGTTTTTAGTTATCGATGACGATTAGTTAGATGGTTTATTATCACATGTGCCTTCTTATGGATACTTAGCCCATACTGCATGTGTATGGTGTGCGTGTTTTTTTTATTTATGTATGGTGTTTCTGATGTGGTTAAGGAAGGGAGTCGTAGTCACCTGCTAGTCGGGATCTACACGATGCACCACTTCCTGCCATTATCTGTTTAGCTTAGAATATTGTGTTTGTACATGCGTGGATTTTATGCAGGTTGCAAGTACCGGGTATCGACTTCCCTGAATTGTCAGGATGAGCGTACCCTATCGCATTGTCTCAATGGTAAGAGAGGGGAGATAAACTCTTAAGTCCAAATCCTAAACCCTTTAGCCAATTGTCCTAATTGATAATTAGGACAAGTATCTGAGTTAAGTACCCTCCGAATGTATCAAAGGATGTAATTTCGTGATTATAACCCTTTTTGTTTGATTTAGTATGTGTTTTTCTATGATGGGTTTTCGTATGTTTCTTTATGAGTCCTTGGTGTATTTTCTACTAATTAAGTCTAATTAAAAAGATTAATTAATGATTTAATTTAATGGAAGATTATTATGATATTTTAATATTTGATTATATTTAATTAATTGAGAAATTAATTAAATAAAAGAATTAAATTTGGAGATAAAAGTTCAAAGATAAATTTAGAACAGGATGATATTTATTTAATTTAATAATAATATATTTGGAGTTCATTTTTAAATAAATGCTAAATATTATTGTTATTTAAATTAATTAAATATGTTTTGAATAAAGTTTTTAAAATAAATTAAAAGTTGAAAGATATAAAATTATTAAGAATTCTAGATCGCATGATCTAAGCATGAGTTTAAATATGAGAAATAAATTAAAAGATTAAATAATAGAAAATAATAATGTTATTTTAATTTCATAAAGTGCACATGAGATTAAAGTAATAAATTAATTTAAAATAGAAGTCAAGTGGAATATTAAGTAAAGTTATTTAATAATTCAACTTAATGTGCATGAAAAGATGAATGCAAAATAAAAGAAAAGATAATAAAGGTTAATTTGGGAGTTAACTGAGCTGTGCAAAGAGTCTTCTCGGGTAAACGCACAATTAGTGCCCCGATTTGAGGAGAAAACTCTTTATCACAACTTTGGGGGTTCATTTTTGTGCCACACGAATTTGGACGGAAATTTTTGGGAGACAATTTTTGGAAGCGAATTTCAGAAGGTTGGTACCAAGAAAGTTTTCCAGAGGAAGGTTATTAAGAGGAGCGAATTCTCTTACAGTTCTTGGAGATTAGATAATAGCATCAGGATTAGGTAGGGTCTTGTGTTTTTTATTATCCATTAAATACGCAATTATTCTTTCCTGTCTTCTTCGTGTCTGGGGTTTGTAAATCCGAATTCTCTGTGATGAAAGTTTTAACTTTTTAATATTGTGAATTTATTAATTGTTCGTCAAAAATTTCTGTATCCATAGAGACTGGAAGAGTTACTAGAACCCTTGTTTTCTAGATTAAGAAATTAAGATTTATTTGGGTAAGGGTTTTGGATGTAAAATTGAAAGTTCTAATTTTTTTTATAATATATATATATATATATATATATATATATTCCTTGGAGGAAAATTGTTTTAATAAAATTAAATAAAACTAATTTAAAATATACATAATTTATTTTATATGTATATATTAAAATAAAGTTTTAAAAAAATAATTAAAAAAAAAATAATATGTATTTGGAGTGGGGCGAGGCCACCACTTCCCATGCCCCACACTCCCACGCTGCCGCAGCAGGTGGTACTGCTGCGCAACAGCAGCAGTACGAAGTACTGTTGCCTGCGGCCGCAGATGGATGGCAGGCCGGCAGGCCTTTAAAAACGCCATGATTTATTAAAAGAAACGAATTATGATTTATTGTTATAAATCAATTTTTTTTGTAAAACGTTTTTAATAAAATTGTTTTAATTAATATTATTATTATTTAATTTAAAATTTATTAAATTTTAAATTATATTGAAATTTTATTATTATTTATTAATAGTTTTATAAATAAATAAATGTAATATGTTCTTTTATGTATCATTAATTAATCTTATTTAAAGTTTGACTTAATTAAGATTAATTAAATCGAAAATTTGTTTAAACAAGTTTAATATTATAACACTGATTTTAATGGAAGCGTAGATTATTATATTTAAAGATCAACAAGTGTTATTAATAATTTGATTATTACCTTTAGATTGTTTTAGGACTTTGACTTGAAATCAATTAGGGGTAATTAGGTGTTTCATTTGGAGATAGGAACGGGATAATTTGTAAAGGTGAATTATGGGTTCTATCTGTTTAAAACATACGTTCAACTGGAAATGGAAACCTCACATTAACTCAATAGTATATTATCAATCAAATTGAACTATAAAACTTTTTACTTGAATATAAATACTGAAAACTGAAACCTTATTGTTTAACTCAACTGTATGTTTTCAAATCAAAACCAATTGTGAGACTATGATGTTTTCTATATATTGTCTATGCTTTGAGTGTTATGGGGTTGGTTTAGCGTTGACCAGTTTAGGTTGTTACCAGAGGCTTGGGGTTGTGAATGTGATGTCATGATGATTTGGTCTCGATCTTTCTTAACCCGACCATGGTAATGTGATGGAGTGCTCTATGACATGATTGTATTTACTAGTTGTTATTGCTTTTTGTCTTCTTATGTGACGTTGTGGTGTATATATATTTGAGATACTTGACTTAACCATTTTTGAGTCTCGAACAGTTATACTTGGATTGCTTTTCGGTCGCTTGAGAGGACTGAAGTGTTTGTTATGTTCTTGATGATGTCATGTGTTGACTTGACCATTTTGGAGTCTTCGATCAGTATTGTAATTTACTATTGGGATACTTTCTGGTTGCTCATTGGAGAACCATTGGATTTTGTGATTTATCATTGATGCCTTCAGTTGCTGATACAGAACTGTCGTGATCATATGATTATTATTTGATGCTTATCTGTTGCTCATGAAGAACTGATGTAATTTTTTGTGGCTTATCTTTTATGATGTTTTTCAGTTGCTTGTATAGGACTGAGGTGATTTTATTATGATTCTTTGATTTGTGATTTCATGAGCCTAGGGTAGGTTATCTATGTGTAGTGTCGGGAAGTGGCTTGCAATGGGGATCAGGGCCCTAAGACGCTGCCTGGAGTAACCCATTGTAAGTTGTTTTAATAAGTGAAAACATTTACACTAAATGAGAGAAAATGAACCTAACAAGATAATTGTATGTTCTCTCCCATGCCTTGAGTGCTAGTACAGACTAGGATGGGGTAGAGAGAACGCTTGGTTACGACCTTGCACTCCGTAGTATGCCTCGTCAGTACGAGAGGATACTAGTGGCCGCAGGAT
Organism: Cupressus sempervirens; assembly: GCA_028749045.1. Classification (NCBI taxonomy): domain Eukaryota; kingdom Viridiplantae; phylum Streptophyta; class Pinopsida; order Cupressales; family Cupressaceae; genus Cupressus; species Cupressus sempervirens. Next base: position 367,164,313 of record CM053784.1, read on the forward strand.
CAGTAGGGACCCGGGATTCCTAAGGGATTGCTCGGGTAACTTCTATGTGACTTTTGCGATGACACTTTCCCACTTGCATATTAGGTTTCCTACGTGTCTTTGTGGTGCCTCTGGGTCTAGATGTCTATCTATGTTGGAACCCTTGAGTTAGTATACTTTTAGGATTTCCAAACTTAGAGAGTACTTGTGTTTTGTGTTTTGATACCTTGTTTGGGACTTGAGACTATCTCCTCAGCGCGGTGGGAGTGGACCATTTAGGTTCCACGCGGTCAGGTGGTAGTGCTTTTACTCTTACCATTGAGATCCGTTTCGTGGTCACCGTGACTGGAGTTTTTGTGATTGGCATTTACCTTCACTATGTTCTTGGATTATTATGATGGATAGTTAGATTTTATGATAGATGTTTTATCATTATGGATGTATGGATGTATCATGTATGGTGAATAGTTTCATATATTTTTACTGTACTTTGTATCATGGATTCGTGGAGGTTGATGTATTTCTATTTTTACATATGTATATTCTTTTAAGCCTTTCATACCCTGTGACTTGTACAGTGGATGATTGAGCATCTTGAATTAATTTGCCAAGAGGCATTCGGATCAAATGTATATTATGGACATGGGACTTTCTGCTTATTCTTTCATATGTATGTGGTAATTGTTAGACTTAGAATTAATTAAATTTAAATGTGACTCAACGTCTTGGGTTCCTTAAGAAATGTAACTTGCAATGTATGTTAGTCGATGATTACATGTTATTGCTTCCGCTACTATGTGTTTGATGTGTATGTTATACATTCTTACTTTTAAAAAAAAAAAATGTTTAGCAAACTTAGTGAAACTTTAGGTTAATTCTTTTGGATCCCTTGGCGGGGCATTACAATCTTTACGTTTTCAAAAGATGGGACTGAAATGTAAATCTTAAGGCTTGGTTTTGTATTAGGTTTTGGGTCCTTTCAAGACCTAGTGCTTGCTTGTTCTTTTGAGGCTGTTCCTTTTTGTTTGGCTCTCCTGGCCTTTTTGGCCTGTTGTTTCTTTGTAGTTTGTCATGGTTCTGGACTAAATGTTTATTTCTTTTGTAACCATGGGGTTTCAAACACCTATTTTGGTGAAAGAAGTGTATTGTGTTATCTGTGAGGCCACCCTAGTCACCTTATCTTGGTTGATGACCTGTTTCATCTTTGGTCTGTTGTATCTTTGTGTTCGAGCTTCATTAAAAATATTTTGATTTGTAAAGGTTTCAAGCACCCTTCAAAACCTATTTTCCTTAATCAAAAACACATATATCAAATTTTGAGTACCACATCCTAAAACTTTTCTTGAGGTCATACAAAGATCTCTTCAATTTACAAACCAAATTACCTTTACCATGTAATGGTCTGGATGTGTCCTACAAATCACCATGAAAGAAAGTAGTTTTCACATCCATTTGTTCAGCCTCTAAATCATAAGCAACATAAATAGAAAGAAAAAATCTAATGGGTATTATTTTTGAAGCATGAGAAAATATCTCACCATAATCAACACCCTTGTTACATCCCTCTTTCAAGAATTTTTGTATACAATTGTTTGAATTTCATTATATATATATATATATATATATATATCCACACACACACACACATTTGGTAAGGTAGTAAGATTGTGTCTAGCTGCCTTTGTGTGTCTAAGTAGATGTAGGAGAATAGATCACCCATAGGATAGGGATGGAGGGTATCATTAAGGAAAGGGGAGGAGAGAAAAGGAAAGGTCAAAGTCGTCAATTTTTTCAAGGGTTGTGAAACAAGTAAAACCGTAAGATTTGTTTGGTTACCTTAGAGTTGTAGGGTCAACATGGTAATCATAGGTTTCCAATCAATTAGTTTATACAATGAAGGTTACTTCCTCTTGATTAATCTTATATATAAGTAAAAGAACTCAAGTATTCAACCATTCCTATTTAATCTGATAATTTCATTGTTACACAAAAATAAATTAATACATTAAGAGAGAATACAGCTCAAATATACATATATTAGTAGAATGTTATACTGACCGACCATGGAGAAGGAGCATTAGAATGTGTGCAGAAAGTTTGGACACTATAAATGAGTGGATTTGCTACATGGTTTCCGAAAAATAAGAGAGATTTTGTGTTTGGCTATTCTCTTTTTACTGGGCGGTCTAGGTTGGGGGACTTTTGCATTGCACGATTATGCTATGGAATTTTTAAACACATTTTAAGGCTTTGAGCCGAATATTGTTGTGTGATTATTTGTTATTGTCAACATATTTGCTCGATGTTATGGAAACTGATTTTTTTGCCAAAAGGGATTTTCTAGGATAAATTGGTTTCTTATCTTATGCCTATAATTATTTGTCTCATTATTGCTTTGAAAGTGTTAAATGCTTTTAAGCTAATAAAATTTCTGTAGATCCTCTATCTCACATTTCTCTCTTGAAAAGGTTGTGAACGAAATGACTGCCTTATGTCCCATAATGGGCATGCTTTGTTTGCACAATTGTGATAGAACAAACAAAATGATTCAAACCACTATTATGTGCCACCATTGCCAAAGAATGGGATATCTAAATACTCTAATTAGCAATATAGAAAAACTTCAAACTCGTAAAAACAGAGTACTACCAAAATAATCATGTCATAAATTTTGACAAAGAACATATTGAATTATATTAACAATAGACTAATTGTCGCTGTATTGTATCATGTACTATCACGAGTATCCATAAGAATTACATTAGATGTCAAAGAATGATACTATCGTAAGTATCGAAAAGTCTAAGTCCATAAGAATTGGATGAGCTGTCAAAAAATGATTATCATAAGGCATTATCATTGCTAATCAAACAAACTTGAATCTATAGATTTACACATTTGATGAGATAAAAGAGAATCAATCATCAAGAGAAGGAAAATATGTGAAAAAGGCACCAAAGTGATCTAAATGGATGATTTTATTGAGAAAACAACCAACACCAGTTCACATTTTAAAGTTTCGAAGTGAAAATCATCTACAATGAATTAAGGCATTGCTGCGGCAAAATCAGCATTATTTTATTCAGTCTAAATAGCAAATATTGCAAATTGAAGCACATCGAACCCAATCTCAAGCATGCTTAGTCGTGATATTCTTCCATGAACCGCTTGTGAAATTCTGTTAATCCAGATACTATTGCTGGCATTTTATCCTCTTGCGGCAAAATTGTACAACGAAAATGCCACGTGCCAGGTACCTTCCAGCAAAAACAAATGTCAACATTTTGATTCAAACATTTACTTGACTAAAAAAAAGAAACGTGAATCGGCAAAACTGACCTACAGAACCTACCTGACCAAATCCAGACCCCGGAACTACAACAATCCCTGTAGCATCCAGTAATTTTTTAGCATAGAAAGCATCAGGCACTATTTTAGCTGCTTCTGCAGCTTTAATTGCTGCTTGAGGCAAGTGGAGACGAGGAAAAGCATACATGGCACCCTCTGATTCATTACAAGTAACACCTTCTAGCTTGTTCAATGCATCGACCAATGTCTACAAAAGTCACCCAGTACAATCAGAAGAATAAAATGTTATAAAAAACAAATACAAACCATTTAGACCCTACAGTAGTGTATAACATACAATGATTATTCATATTAAACAATAGGAGCTACAAAAGCATCATATGCATGCCAGTGTAATGCCAATATCTGCCAGAAACTATCAACTTTATGAGAAAACTGTTACAATCACCTTAGTTGCATACAGAAAATCGGCCCTCCTGATATTGGAAGAGGGTAAACCAGCCCAAGTTCGGTGGAGGGGATAAGAAATGTTTTTTATACTTAAAACGAAAATATGTCTCCATATAACAATATGGCTAATATCAAATATAGAAGCAAGAAGGCTCCTAGAACTAGGTCATGCTGTGATATATTTGGTGTCAGAAGGTTAAAAAATTATAAACAGATGCCCCTTGCCCCAGGAAGCATGACTAGAGCCCTTCCAACTTAGAACATGTCACGGTTATTTCAAAATGAGCATATTCATCCCTATCTTTAGCAAAATATCATGAAAATTTTGTTCACATTAGTTCATAACTTGGCCCAAATAAGTAGATCCCAAATATATATTTGCACGTCTGCAATTTCTGGCACCAGATGCAGATATCTATTAGAAACATATCATTCTGTACATTCATTATGTATTTGTCACTCTTCATTTTTAAAGGTAACTGACCCTCAACTACCATTGCTTATTTCAAAAAGTTTCTTTCATAGCCACCATAAGGAGATATATCGAACATGTACAATAAACATAGGTAACTACTAAATGACTGCACGAACTGACAAATATCTACCGTTCCAAAAGGTTATCAGTTGAATCTCATTGATTCTAGCAAATTCAAATTCTGGAAATAAGCGAATGTTTAGCAATAGTGTATTACAAATAGCAATATACACGATTCCTGTATGATAAATATGGTAATAATAATTGAGACAGATAACTTATCCACCTAAGAAAGAGGAATCATACAGAATCAACCCACAGAACGGATCAGAGCATTCATCACAAATTAGCAATGTGACAGAATCTAGGTATTGCCATGATTAACAAATACAGAAATAGAAGATGGCAATATAATAATACATACAATGATCGCAAGAATTCCAAAATTATTGAACTTAATCAGTGGTCTAATATGTGCCACTCCATTTCAGATTCCCTCAGAATCAGGCAAGGAGTCAATAAGAATATGAGCCACTCAATTTCAGAGTGCTCAGATTAGAGCATGGAGAACAAAATCTTGAATCAAAATATGCACATACAAGGACTTCATAAGTGCAATACTATAATTCATTCATGCAAATAACATTGATGCAAATTCATTCAACATTAAATTTTGAACTTACACTAAACTGGATCATATGCAATGGCCACTACAAAGAAATGAGCACGGGTTTAAAGCTTGAGAGAGAATGAATTTATTTTCTATGAACCACACAATCAGCAGTTCTATCATTATATAAAACTCTCAAGGATAGATGATGTTAAACCCGAAAATAGGAAAACCTGACTAGTATGAACATAAGCACGCTTACATGAATAAGCAGAAATTTCTTTCATATTTTAACACATTCAGGAATCAAACATGATTGACCACTAGGTTCTGACGAGCAAATAACACACAAGAATTCACCAGCACTTTAACATTTTGGTCCAGGAATACCCAGACCCTAGAATCCACGCCCCCCCGCCCATTTCAGATTAGGACATTGGCCTGCAAACTACACCAATCACAGATTGCACTTAGCGTACCCAATATCCCACTCCGTGAACGTTTTGTCTGTTTACAGAAGGATAGAAATACTTCAGCTATCATTATCAGTTATTCCCCACTAGGTCCACTAGCTCAGCCAAAGCCAATATATTATTTATGTCATAAGGCAATGACAATCATCCATTTTAGCATTTTCATTGAAAAAAATGCTAAAATTGATCTAGATACCCACAAGCTTGGCCAAAAAAGATTTAAGTTCTGTGTATGGTATAGGACAACAGCAATCCCTCCATTTTGCTTCTTATCTTTTAAGAAGCTAAAACGTAGAGCTTTGTACTGGAAACAGTCACAACTACTTTAGCTATTGATTTGAATTTTAACGTGATTCTGTATCTTCTGACAAACTGTGATTATACCACCATACACTGAGCCTTAAGTTATGAGAAAATTAAGTAAAAAGAAGTCTATCTAGAGTAAAGCTTGAACAAACAAATCGATAGGACGTATAGAATAAGCAGGAAGTTAATGAGTGATCTCAGGACCATGTAGAGGTGGTTTTGATCAAAGTAACAAGAATCAAAATCAGATCGGAATCGGCAAGGCCGAATTGAATTGTGAATCGGCCATAAATAGTAATCGAATCGGCTATGATCGGCAAATTTTAAAAACCCTTGAAATTTAGAGGTTTAAACAATTTATAACTTATTTCATGCACCGTTTATTGAATATATCTTAAACACACTATAACATCAAATAGAATCTAACATACATAAACAAGGAACATAAATGATAAATCCATCACATACGTAAAATAAATCTTTTCTTAGCTTAAGTAATTAGAAATCATAGTGAGTCACAACATAGATATATAGAATTATAAATGTTGTCAAATCATAAATGTATGTAAGATGAAGATCCATTAAACCAATGACATCAAATCATAAATGTATGTAAGATGCAGATCCATGAAACATGTATATCTGTAAACAAAATGAAAAGACAAGTCTATCTAGTCTAGCTCTAGCTCAAGTTTATCTCTCACTTTTCCTCTCTTTTTGTCATACTCAACAAATGGAAGGCCTTTTAGAGTTATAAGAAAGAGAAATAAGAAAAAAAATCATTATTAAAGTTGTACTTTTTTACATTTTTATGTTGCCCAATTGGGCTGCCCCGATTTTTCCAGCTGATTCATGGCAATTCATGTGATTCATGGCGATTGATGCCAAGAAATCGTCAATTCGATTCACCGATTCACAAAATATTGGCAAGCCTGAATTGAACCGATCAATCACATGAATCGTGTGAATCACCGTGATTCTCGTTACTATGGTTTTGATTATACAAATAGATATGCATGTATGAGAAAAATGTAAAAACTTAAAAAGACAGTTGAAGCAGCATCTCAACGTTAGGCTTTATATAACTAACCTTTGCCCGCCTTGCAAGGGATGAAAGAATGTCATCCCTCTCTGTACAAAATATTTCAAACGACTCATCTCCACTCTACAAGAAGTATTTCATAATGAGTGCAGAAATCAGAAGAGAAAAAATAGGTCAATACTCAAACCAGGATTTTCTGGAGAAAAGGGTATATAAAACATCCAGTCACAAGTATGTACCTGTGGTGGATTCATTATAAGATTCGCCAGTATCTGGCCTGAAATGTTAGAGCAAAGATTCACTGAGGCCAATTTATATAATTGATCTTTGACATCACTATCAAGTCCGGTAACCTCCATATAGCCACCTCTTTTTCCACATTCACCATAATATCCTGCATATTGTGACAATTGTTGAGTTGCCTTATTTATCTTAACATGAGAAAAAAGAAATTGACCATACAGAAGAAATCTATTTTGCCTGCATTGCATAAGCTACAAAAAGTAACTGCACTAACTCAAACACCAATATCAAAGTTGACAAAATTGTACCTTCATCCAACTATATCTGGAAGAGAAGAATCATTTGATGGAATTTAACGTGCTTAAATATTAGTAGTTTATGATGGTATAATTGTTTTGTTCAAGTTTATGGAATGGTTGTATCAGCTGGAGGTCCTTTTATTCATTAATAACACACGGAAAAGAAAAGGCTAAGAGAACTACATCAAATTTTAGTCAACCAATGCACGAAAGGTCCCTCCAACTGTGAAAGTACGTTTAATATATTTTTACCAAACAATCCTAAGATCATAACTCAATGACATGCACAAAATGTCCTCCAACAGAAATCATTTTCTTTTCATGACTAATCCTAAAAAGTTAAAAACTCTATGGCTCATAGTTCTAATCCATATATTTATGATAAGTATATGATTGGCATCTGATTAGCTAATAAGCTAGCATGAAACTTAATGCGCATGTTTTACTCTTCTAGGGAACCTTTAGTGATTCTTGCAGCAAATGGAGACATAAAATAATGTTCAGCATTATTTTTCTGCCTTTTATTTGCCTTTTTCAGCAAGAGACGCCTGGAAACTTGGTGGGAGACAGGGAGACAGTAAGGTAAAGTCTCTGACCAAAATCGAAGAGTTCAGGTATGTGAAAAGACTTGGAGATGTGTCTCCTGGTTTAACTGCAATAAACTAAGAAAATCAAACATGAAATAGAGGTAGATCTAACCATAAATGTGATCAAGACTAAGGTAATAATGAAAATGTGTCAAACTGGCAGTTAGGAACGTTGATTTGAGAAAGATAAGAATAAATTCCACATGAATAATATCTAAATCCACTTCAACTAAACTATATTGCTCATGCCCTCTTAAGATGTGGCCTGCACAAAATAATAAGAAACCTTCCATGTTAGAAATGTGGTAACAAGTCACAGCAGTTACTTTCTACTATGTCATCCAGTGTAGTTCAAGTAATTTTGAAAGGGCCTTGCCACATCTAACAAATTAGTAGTGTTCTGATTATGTGTGGGCAAGAAAGCGGGAGGATCAAATAATGAATGGGAGGGAGTGCTACCCGCGTCTTGCCACCATACCTAAGCAGAGAAGAAGAGAGATCCTGCATTCCAAAGAAAATGTTTATCTGCCATCCACTGTTCAATCAAACATCCACTCTCTTTTAGTTTTTTAATTGATATGTCACCTTGCTGTGAGGAAGGAGAGAGAGAAGACCAAGAGTATTGCTGCCAGGAGTCATTGACAAAGAATCAGCACAATGATTTGTGTGTTCTCCTTACAAATTGATTCTCTCAATCCTCAGCTGAAGCTTAGTATGACTGTTGACAATTTGGCTAAGAGGATATATAAGGACAATAGAGTTTAATTTGTGGCAACATACACCTACTATGAAGAGAGCAAAACATGTGAAATTTTGCATAGTTGGACTTAGAAAATTGTCTAAGTGTTATTCAGCAAAACAGTGGACAGTTGGAGTATTTTGTTTAATGCACTTCACAGGATGCATTTCAGCATGTGCGCAATTGAGAGAAGGTAGTACAGGATATATAGAGCACGTGGTTAGAAGCGCTGAAGATTTGGATATGTATGGACAAAGTTATGGACATTTTACTGGGTATAGGTTATGACAGGCAGAACAGAGTAGATGACTGAGTAAAAGCATTTTGGTTGAGGAATAGTTCTGGTTTACCAAAACAATGACTTAACAATGTTGTGACAACATCCTAGATGTTAACCCTCACTTAGCAAAAAGTAATTTTAAGTTCTAGGAAACATGCAAGCTATTGAAGGTAAACTGGTTAAGTAGTTTGGTATTAGGAAAGACACTTTTGTTTGTAATAGTGTGGCATTGTATTATAATGATATAATGTTTTAATGTGCACTTTGCATAATCAGTATTGATGCAAAAGTGATGATAGTACAGTACAATACAGATGAATGATCAATTTTGGAAACAGAGATACAAAGACAGATTAGATATTGAAGATATCAGCACTGTAATTAGTTTTTGTATCTATACCTTTTGTATATAGATTGTACCATTGTATATGCATGTTTGGACAGTGGGCTCAGCTTGCTACTTTTGTATTGCAATACCAACTCGTAATAGGGTTGAGGCTTCTAACAAGGCCTGATCATCTAACAAGGACAAATACACTATACAGATGTAACAAACTCCTAACAGGGTATTCAATATCTTACGCAAGATACTATTGATTAGTGGATCATTTTGTGGGTTCCATCCCCACCGGGGTTTTCCCTAGTTAACAAATAATGGTGTTATGAGTTGCATTGTGTTATGGTTATGTTTACTTTTCAATTTGATCATATATGCATGTATAAAGATTGTTAATAATATCCATAGTTGGGCAAAAGTTTGTGGAACATTGATACCAACTCCTAATAGGGTTGAGGCTTCTAACAAGGCCTAGTCTTCTAACAAGGACGGATACACTATATGGGTGTAATAGACTCTTAACAGGGTCAATATCTTTCAAAAGGTACTTTTGATAAGTGGATCATTTTGTGGGTACCATCCCCACTAGGGTTTTCACTTGGCCAAGGTCTCCCTAATTAACAAATAATGGTGTTATGAGTTGCATTGTGTTATGGTTATGTTTACTTTTCAATTTAATCATATATGCATGTATAGAGATTGTTAACGATATCTATAGTTGGGCAAAAGTTAGCGGAGTACTGATTCACCCCCAAGTATTCCCTATTTCTAACAATGAGTATTTAGGGTCTAATATTCAATCCTTATTTTGAATGTGCTATATGTTGAAAATGTGGAAATTAGTGATCCAAATCTGATAGAAATTATGGACACAAGCACACTTGTAGCTTGAATTTACTTAACATCAGTGTATGCACATCCATGTATCTTTCCTATTGCATATCCATGTATCATCCTCTGCCATTTTAGTTTAGTTGAAAGGTCTCTTAGGTTGCTGAATCTAATAGCTTGGACACTCCACTAAACATTCCATTGCTCTTCTTAAGCCTCCCTCCCCTACACAAATTAGCACAAGGAACCATCCTAATAGTATTAAACTGTGAAATATAAGATGTCCTTGAACAAATTTTGAGATGATAAGCATAATAATTCTAACATATGGAGGGCCCAATCTGCTGTTCACTACATAGGAAGAACACCTAGCAGCCCTAAGGAACAAAATTTTAACAATTTACATGGCTTGCTGTTTGACTTTTCATACATTATTCATTATCAGTATTGCTTAATATACCTATTAACAATTATTATTTATTCCTTAATGTGTTTGAACTAGTTTCATAAATAATAAAGCTCAAAGTCCCAAAACGGTCAAGACTGTCGCCTATAACTTCATCCATAAAACCTTTCACTCCTATCAAATTTAATGGATTCCTGTCGTTTTAGTTTAGATGAAAGGTCTCAAAGGTTGCAAAATCCTGCAGCTTGGCACACTCTGCCAAACATTCCATTGCACTTCTTAAACCTCCCTTCCCTACCCAAATTAGTTCTAATAGTATAAAATTGTGAAACATAAGAAGTCCTGGACAAATTTTGAAATGATAGGCATAATAGTTCTAACATGTGGAGGGCTCAATCTGTCGTTCACTACATAGGAAGAACACACCTAGCAGCCCCAAGGAACATAATTATCATGATTTACATGATTTTCTGTTTGACTTTACATATATTCATTATCAGTATGTATATATTATTATGATTTATTCCTTAACATGTTTGAACTTCCAACAAGTTTTCATTACTAATAAAACTCAAGGTCCCAAAAAGGTCCAATGATCTTGACTGTTATGACTTCATCCACAAAACCAGTCACTCCTATCAAATTTATGCATTAAAGATTTCTTCCTAATAATAATGATATACTTTGAAATATAAATTTGCAAGGATGATATAATCCTTCCACGCAGTTTAGTTTGAGAGATCAAAATTAATATTAGAAATAAGTTCAGCCAAACTCATTTAATGAGATTTCTTTTAATTACTCTGTAAAATATCAGAAGGAAATAAAAATTACATCAAAGGGTGAGGATTCACAATGGTATGTCTCTTGAGATAAAGATAATAATAGGTTTATTGTATCTAACTCATAAATTATAACACTGGAGCAAACTAAAAACAAACACAAAAGGTTAGTATGTAATCTTTATTATTTGATAAAAATGGACTTATTTATGTCATGTTCATCATTCATTTTATAATTTGTTGTGTACTAATAAGCATACTGAGGCGATTAATTGAAAATTAGTTAAAAAAAGGAAATTCCACTTCTAGATCAACCAGATTGAGAGATTGAATGAAACATTAGTAAGATTGTTTAATAATTGGTCAAACTAGAATGCTAGGTAATTAACTAAATGGTTAGGAATTGATACCTGATTAAGACCATCGGTATTAATGACAGAAACAATCGGTCAAGAAATTCATGTGTTGGACAATATTCAATTTTACCCTTAACTGCAAAATTTAGATTAGAAGCATCCTTTTTACCTTTCTTAATAATGAATACACAACAGCATGGAAGTCTCAAAATTGTACGATGAATTTATACGATTCCTAACTGTCTCAAGTGTTTAATTTAAATATAATCCTTAAATATTTATGTGGAAAAAACATACATTTATTTTATGAATGCTTTAAAACATAAAGCAAGATCAATTGTTCCATTAAGCTAATTGTAGAGAATTAAATGACATATTCTTAAACACTGATGTGCAATCTTTCCTTCAATTTTGTGATAAATAATCTAGCTCACTAATCCTTGATAATGATTAGGATAGACAATTTATTAGAAAGACTAGGAAATCACAGTACACCAATTTAACTCTTCTTCCCTTGTGACATAGAAATTAACAAAAAAAAAAGGATTTCATTTCCTTGTAGCATTTATCAAATGTTAGTTTTACAGTTCCCTTTCAATAAAAGATTAACTGATTAGATAAGAGTCCTTTATATAAGAATATACATAGATATTGAAATAATTGACATCATCATTTTCTTTTCAATTCTTATATTTAAATTTCAACATCGCATTGATGTTATATGATAATTTAAACAGTTTCATTTTATTTTCATATTGTTAGTAAACCCAAATAAAGAGGAGGAAACATTGAAAAACCTAGCAACATTTGGAATAAACAGTGCCTCTTTCTCACACTTAACAGAGAATGCCATCATGATTGAACCACTACATCTAACATCTAATAAAGCTGCAACAACAGCTTATGTCACATCATCCCTATAAATTTCTTAAAATTGGGGAGTAATAAAGAAAATTGTTGAATTCAAATCCAAGGGACGGGAAATCCCCCATGAATCAATACTCTAATAAGATGAACCTACATGTGCTAGTGAAACTGTACAAAGCCCCATTAGGGTTTGAGTGTATGTAATTATTCATAATCACTTTTAGTGATATGATCCTCTATTCTGGTACATGATTTAAGGGTGACATAATAATAGGACTATGACCTAGATAAAAATTAAGTAAACAAGAAAGTGGTTACCATGGAACCTTTTGCTTTATGAACTTCCCAATGTGAGTAGCAGCTATAGAGAAACTGTCTAGGGCAATGGCCCCTAGAAAGGGCTGCATATCCAGCATTAAGTTTACACCAAACATAATTAGAAAACAGAGCTACATAGGGTTTGATCCTGTTTGGAAGTGTGTATGTAAGCAGTCCAAAGATGAGGTTGTCTCTAGTATGCAAGCCATCAGAGATAAGGCTTAAGGAAGGGAGTGTATAGATAAAACAAAATTAATAAATCCAAGATAAATTGTTTGAGTGAGGGGCATTGGGATTATAATCTTTAGTATAAAGTAAAGATAAAATGTTTTCATTGTATACTCCAAATGATACTGAAAACTCACTTATTTCTTGTGGGCCACAAACCAGAATTCTGAGGTGGGATTCAAAAAGGACATATTCTCTTCTCCTAAAAGACAGATCTCGGTACACTTTTAGTAGGAGTTATAGTCTTGAGATGAGAATAGTTTAGGGCAATAGACTAACCCTATTAAGACTTTGGCTAGAGCATTCTGTTTCCTATCCTATTTGATGGATGCATGCCTATCCTAGTGTTGGATGGATGCTCAACTTGTGTTATAGATGGATGCCTAACCCTGTGTGAAAGCTAGATGCCTATAATGTTCAATGGGTAGATGAATACATGAGTATACAATGAATGAACACTTGTTACTGAAGGAGAATTAATAACACGAAAAATATACAGTAAGTACTTTGGGACATTACGCAAGGGTCAACTTCATTGAAGTAATAGGGATAGATTCAAAAGATCAAATATCATCAAGTAGATATCCAACAAAACTAATCCAATATTAACCACACATCTTTTAAATGTATAAACTTGTAGTTATTTCAGAAAGATGAAATTTTTTGAAATTTTCCAATTTCCAACTGCCATATAACTATATAAATTAGTGCAGTTTTTATATCTGACAATAATCATTAACATCCCAAATAAGAGAAAGGAAGTCACTTGCTTTATGTACCTTTAGATACTGACTGATAAGATACAAGGCAAATGTCCTTTTCATTGTAGCCTATACTCCTTGAAATCTTTTTGAAAGAGTGGAATTCTTTGTTATCTGCATAAACATTGTCCTGGTAAACCTGCATTTCCCAAACACTTACTCAATCTAAATTTTCAGAGTTAGAAGTATTTTTTTCTGACCCTGATTTAATAGAAACAATTCCAACATAAATAACTCACAAATCGATTTCATGTCCTCATATACTAGTGAACCACTATAAATTCAATTATAATAGAGAATTTGATTTTTACAATAATTCACAGATAACCAAGGAAAGATAATTGTAAACTGATAGAAATGTGTAATTAAAAGAGCTACCTCATCAGCAAGAAGAACCAAGCCTTCACTCTTGCAAAACCGCACTATCTCTTGCTGATTTTCCTCTGATAGAACCTTCATAAAATTTCAAGTGTTATTAAGAGTGTTTCGAAGACTAAACTTTGAGAATGATTACAAATCCAGTTTTCCAATTAAACATGCTGGATCTGTTTAGAAGACATGCAATCAAATAATCGTTTTTTTCATTATTTTACAATAGAGCATAGAAGGCTTAAAATGCATTCAAGCCTCTAAGAATTCAAGTACCTTACTATTCCAAAATGGATCTCAGAAAATTGTGATACCAAATTTATTGCTTTGAATTTCATTTGGCTCACCTGACCCGTAGGATTTCCAGGATTTATAACAACAATAGCCCGAACATCAATTCCATTTAAGCGAGCTGCTTTTAGCTGTTCTTTGACTTCATCTATTTCCAATCCCCATCCTGTTGCCTCATTTAAGTAGTATGGAACCTACAGATATTGAAAATAATTAGTTGGTAAACCTTCTTCTTACAGCCACTGAGAACCAAACATGCAGAAGGCGCCCCTGCAGTGAAAATTTCCAAAACAAGGTGAAGAATGATAATTCTTTGTATAAAATAATAATAAACCCACTGTAGACATACGTACCAGTTTCCCACCATGAAGGGTAATAGATGCTGAGTACAGTGGATACTGTGGAATTGGACAAAGAATTCCATCTTTTTCTGACCTTATAAGTAACTGCAACATCATATGAACCTGTGCGTATTTATATCCAACACAATAGTGAGCATGCATACCTTCCCAAACAGCAGGTAGCTCGTGGGGACTACTATAAATAAATAAAGAATCCGGACTAGCAAATTCTTCAGTATGTACTATAATCTAATTTACCCCAGGACTTGCTCCATCAGTCAGAAAAAGGTCATCTGGATTGCAAGGAAAACCATCACGTTTAGCAATACCCCTGGCAATCTCATCACGTAATGACTTGACACCCTGTCAATGTAAAAGGTTAGATGCACATTAGACATATATGTTCTTTCAGAATTAAGTTTTGTAAAAACCACAATCCCCCTCAAGAGTTGATTTCATAGAGACAAAAAAAAAGCATGAGCAATTACATATATGGTTGGATAATATTAGAAAGATAGGACCCTTGGACTATTATTGTCTTTTGATTTTGCACACTGAACAAATCAAACAGAAGGCTTTCAAAACATGTGAATGGACAACTGGCAAGCAGAGATTAACTTGTTATTTCCTTAACTGTTTGGAAACATATTGACAATAAGTCAAGCGCCTATATCAAGAGCAGTCAAATTAAAGGATACATGCTTTATTGATACATAGTAAAATACGATCACAAACATAAAAAAACTTTCATGATGATAAATAACAAGAGTTAAAATCGTACCACCAAACCATGTTACAGTTGGGGAGCCCAAATGCATTAACATCATTTCAGAACACAGAATAATAATGTAATTTTAATTTCTATTCATTTGAAAGCAGCTTATGCTAAGCATTCAATATTTACCTCCAATAAGACATCATATTGTAAGAAATTAGAAATTAAATTGCTAATTCAAACACCAATTGACCAATGACAACAATATAATCATGTGTCAATCATCACAACACTCAGAGTTTGATACATCATCTTTCACTTCAAACTCTTACATAACAGAAGACTTCACGATTTTAATGTTTAATCTAATATAGCTACCTTCAAGAATGAGAATGTTCATTTTAACAATTGCAACTTCAACAGTTTTAATCTCCATATTGAGTTTCAAATATCAAACACAATGATGAGAGCCTTCTAAAAAACATAATGCTGGCTTTGCATAGGTAGCCATTAATTAATTGTTTGGCTAATGCAAATAGTTAATGATATGTGTTATTAATTATTTTATTGCTAAGTTATATCTTTTTCTCTATTTTCTCTATGGAGAAGACACTATAAACACAGCGAGTGTACTGGAATGGGAGAGAGACAGCGTGCCAAGGAAAGAACAATTGTATGTTGGCTAGTTTCAATTTATATATTTGGTTTTTCCCTAATTTATATCATAACTATAGGAACTTTTTTAAGGCTAGAGATGTTTTCCTTGTATCAGGACTATTTATAAAAGTGTGTTCAATTTATTTAATCCTATCATTTTATGACTTATGACTGATTAAGATGATAATAGGTGATGTGTAAGGAAGGAGATGGCATGATAAACACAAATCTCATATGTGTAAATGGGAAAGGAAGAGCACATGATCTTTCACTTCTCTATGGTTTATAGAAATCATTAGCTCCCCACCCTTACCCCACAACTTAAACTTATCTTTTGCTTGCCATTTGTGGGTTACTAGGAAATTTAGAAGTGATAAAGATATTAAAAGTAACCATCTTTTCATGCATCTCAATGGGCAAGCCATTAATAGCCAAACAATTGTTTAGAATAAAATAGAAAACAACGAACATTTATTGAAAACATATAACTTGACACTATAATACTCCATACTCCATATTGGCATCTGAGGCTACAATTGCTAGTATTAAACAGAGAGGTACAGAGTATTGACTGAGGAGGCACTGCCAACATCTACAAGCCATGGAATTTTGAACCACAGATTTATGGAGATAAACAAATAATAGCCTATTACAATGATGGATCTATTTCATCCTCCAACATGAAAAATTCACAGGAGACCAGTTTGACATCTTCATACTATGCTAAATTTGATTTGCAGATATTGTCTTTTTATAGTGATTTCCCAACCAGCTTATTCAACCATACATATGCAGAATCAGCATAGGTAGAAAAGTAAGTTTCATTGTATATTATACCTGGCTATGACTGTAGGCACCAGTAGCTCTTCCTGGAATTCCATCTAGGATTTGCCAAGCCCTACTAATAGAATCAGAACTGTAACAGCAATTGTTGGTATCTTAACAACAATGAAAAATGTTTACAAACCAAAAAAAATTACAACAGAACGTACAAAATGTTCTAAGCGAGCTTTGAAATTTGTAAGGTAGTGGTAAGTGTAGATTGACCTACCTAAAGATGCCATGTGTTTCATCTTTGTCCAAAAGTGTTGGATGGTCACATAATGCTAGCACCTTGACAAATATCATGGATAAAATGAAGTTAACAGAGCATAAGGTAAAAGCTTCCACAAATCATGACAAGTGATAGATACACAAATAGAAAAATGAAGTAAACCTCTCGGAAAAATGTAATGGGCTGCTGACCCAACGAGTGTGGATTTCCAATATTGCAATAAATAATCTGCAATCACAAAGCATGGTTCAGTTCAAGGAATAACTTACTCTCTGTAAAGATCTATGAATTAAAAATGATGAATGAAATGTTTCTATCAGCAATTAAATAAGCTCAAATGTAGAATGTGTTCCCTAATTTGAAAAAATAAAATTAACAACTGTTCGTTAAGAAAAACAACTTACCTAGCATGAAAACAGAATGTTAAAAATTGTGTTACTAGAAATTTCTGTGATTATACTACCATATATCTGATTATTTTATAACAAAATGACATAATGTCAAAGGACAGACCATAGGTCCATAACTGTAATGCCATTAATTTAATACATTATATGATTTAGCACAAAGTATTTGTATTTGCCAAATTCAAAATAATACAAGGAAAATGCCACCAATAAAGAGAGGGTGACTTTTGTGAGGCTAATCACAAACTAGTACTCATTGCAGCTTCATAAATTGACTAAAACTCAGGAGATATTCAGGGCATGATCTGAATTATCTCTCAATTGGAAATGTTGTGCCAACTATACTCCAACAAAGTTAAACCTCTCCACACATGAATTCTCAATGGAAAAAAATGTAAGGTTGTTGCTGAAAGGACGACAATCAGAACTACGAAGTCAGCAATTAAGTGATTAGGCCAAACACATTCACAGGAGTGTCCATTATACCAGCACAACCATAAGGTATGGCATTTGCAGATAGAACACTCTTTACAAAAAGAGCATTTGAGTGTAAAGAAAAATAAGAAATGTAAAGGCATAGAGGTTTTTATTTGTTATAATGATCAATTAAAGGCAAATTAAGTACCAGATTAAAATATTTGCTATTTATAGCTTATTGCTACAACACACTATAAAAAATATTCAAGTAAATATGTTCAGGCCTCAGTATGTGCCCAAAAGAAAAATAGTTTGCAAGTATACAGAAGGCATAGTAATAAAGGATAACAAAAATGCAGAAGCTTCCATTAGAGCTTAGAATAAAATTCAGATGAGCAGATCTGCTGACAAATGTAGAATATTGAGAAATTCAGAATATAAAGTAGTAAAAGGCCCAATTAAACTTATCAAAAACCTCAAAATTCAATGTCAAAACCAAAACCCACAAAATCAAAGCAATATCACAAGACTGTTGGGCATTACGTCTTAATATAAAGATGGGAAACCAGCTAACATTATTCAAAGTTGGCTCAACTGGAACATGTGAAATCAATTATTTAACAAAATTTATGAACAATAATGATAAGTGAGTACCAATGACACAAAGCATCAAGGCCAGTGTAACAAATATAATAGGCTCCTTGCCCATATAAAGCACAAGGACTACTAGGTTCCATATCAACACACTAATACTAATGTCATATGAGTTAGAGAACTTCTTCCCAATATTTAGCCTTTCATAATAATCCCTTTTAATAATTCATTATCAACCCATAAATAAACAAAAGAAGTAAGCTAGATGGTTGCCCATAAGGAATGAAACCAAAACCGTGCAAGGAAAAGTGAGAGTTTAACAAATCAAGAATGTGTCACGTATGTACATGAATATGTAGATAACTATATGTTTTGTGTCACTTCGTCATCTTTTTTTTGTATCCAATATCTCATTGTTAAAAAAGCATAAATCCTATCCATTCATAGGCTAGAGAGTACCCATAATGGATGACAACTAAACAATAATGGGTGGAAAGAAGAAATAGTGCAGGCAGATTGTATTGTATATTTAGGTGTATATTATTCAACAAAAAGAATTAAGCAGAATTAACATATGACTTTCACTCTATATTATTTTCTTTAATTGTTCTGAGAACAATATTTTATGTCGAAATTTGAAGAACACATTCTATGACACCCTCATACAAACATATAACATATCGATGATTCTCCAATAAAAATAGTCCTAAATTTTTTTTCTACAACGAAGAATTCAGATGGCATAAGTAATGAAATGGATTAAAATGGGATTTACTTCTTCAGATCACCAAATCATGTGATCAATAGTGTCTTTTGAATATGCAAGATGCAATTTAAATACCTCACTAAAAGGGAGTGAAGATGATTTTGTTTGCAATTCCTGCTGTAAGCGCTGCCAAGGCAAAACAGAAAAGGAGAAACTTCAAATTAGTATCAAGCTAGATCAAGAATACAAAAGATTAAAAAATGCATGCAATCACTTATTAAGTTATCAGTATGAATACTGTCAGCTTACCTGCCCTCATTAACCTTTATGATAAAAGCATGCTTTAGAGCATGAATATTGTTCAGTGCAAGGACAAAACAATCTATGCCTATTTTCATTTGTCAAAGGAAATAACATGATAAGAGAACTGTAAACATTCCACAATTCACATGTGCACAATATTGGATTTAATAGAATCCAAAACTATTTACTGGATATAAAACCTTCTCCAAATTACTACAGAATTTATAGTGGTAGCCCTGCAGCTTCGTAGTGAAAGAGGAAAGACGCATATACTCTAATTGCAGTTTCACCCCCAAAACAAAATAAACAGTGCAGTGAAAACTATTTACAGGTAAAATATGCTTGGATCATGTCAAAAAAGAATTATGTGCAGTTGTGAGTTGTGTGCTTTTCTTTTACGATTATTTTTCAATTTGAAACCAGTTTGCTCTTTCAAAGTTCATATAACCATAATCTGACAAACTTGCAGGTAATTGCTACCACAGAATGTTTTTTGCACTATCAATTGCTATTTTTCTTTTTAAAAAATGGTTCTGTAAATGCTACTTATATCTAGTTCTACATTGAATTTGCTCAATTTCTGGATAATTTTATTAATTATTATTAATATTCATGCATGCCGCTGTGAAAATCAGTATTCTGATTATTAATTAGCCTTACTAAACAATACTACATAGATGGTCAATTTATCAAACACAAAGTAAACAGAAACTTGCTAAACAGTTAAGCCACTCAAAAATGACAAGAAAATAGCAATCTACGAAGTAGTAAAGATAGCCAAAAGACAAAGGTATTGGTCATTGATCCCTAGTACTTTGTCATAAAATAACAAAGGATATCTACATCATCGAATTGGATAAGCTCATGTGATAAATCAATGGGGCTTTCATTGTGGAGACGCATTAAAAATCACCAAAAGATGCATTATATGGTTATAAGTCTAAATGTTAAAAGTTCAAAAGGCTAAACTACCACATGCCATTTATAGTGTGGCATACCACAACAGTGAGGTCAGGTGCAAGTCCTACGTGGAAAGATAGCCCATGGTTATGGCATCTAAGGCAAAGGGCACTCCATTGAAGCAATTATCCTACTAAAACAAAGTTACATTTACACTATGGTAAAAATCTCACATTAGACAGAGAATGAGTAAAGAGTGGCTTCTTTGCTAAGCAAATATGTTTTTGAAATGTCATCCTGGCATTTGAAACAACTAATATCAAAAACCTTTAAAAAGTTCAATTTCACAATATAGCTATGTTGAAGCCTGCAAAACAAAAATAGCATAATTGTGTAGCATTGAGTATCTCATAAAGCTTGCACAAAAAATGAATGTATCTAGTAATCAATTGATATCCAGATATTCAGGTTCATAGCCTTAATAAGAAAGGTAACAAAATCAACAAATCCTAACTCATCTAAATGCATAACAGCTTGAAGAGAAGCTTTTCTAGCCAAATAAGATGCAAAATAGAAGGAATTCACATAAAATATGTTAAAGACTCCATCAACATAACACAAAACAAAGAGGCAGCACTGTTGAATGCGTTGGAAAAAAAATAGAATCATATGCAAATATGAACTTATTCAACGGAACAATATAAAGAGGGTTGCACTCTTGCAAAGCATTTTGTTTCCATTAGGAAGAGTACAACATTGAACCTATACTAATTTTATAATGAAACCAAACTCAATAAGGATCTCTGTATCTATGGAACTTTTTATAGGATCTACCTCCCTGTGTTCGCCGTCATTTGAAGACCAGCAGATTAAATCAAAGAGGAAATATTTAATTCTTGCAAGACATTCACATAGGAGTTCATTTGCACTTCAGAGACCATTGAACTTGGTGTAAATCCATGAACAAAAAAAAGTAAAAGAATGTTCAATAAATCTGACTCCACAGACTGCTGCCTTTGTACACATTGTAAAACCTAGTTAGATGCTAAATGAACAATAATAATAAACAGAAAGTTGTGAAACAGTGGGCATCCAGTTTATACATCAAGAACTATAAATAGATGATGAACTCTGGCAAGAGTGAGCAATAAAAATGGCAAAATCAAAATTAAGGAGGTTACAAATACCTGGGCATGAATAACAATTTCTCCACGTACTGCATATTCACATTCCAAAACCTGTAGTACATAACAGGAAATTAATTATAACATACAGTGTGTGAGGATATCTGAATATCACATTCTTATAAGTGTTTAATGATATAATCAAAAGACAAAAATCAAATTAACCAGACATCAATAATTCAAATGCTAACATGATCAAAGATGACTTCTTTCCAATATTAATATGCAGATCAATTTGAAAACTTTAAAGAATCACGTTTCAACCTAAAACAAATATATTACTTGAGTAAAGAGAAATTCACTTGAAATTACAAGCACTCAAGGCTTAAACTACAAAATATATATATATATATATATGCTAGGAGATTGACCTTCAAAATATGATATTATACTTTATAAATAATAAAAGGGGCATTGATTTATCAGATGGCTAATCTATTGAATTCAGCAAAGGATTAAACATACTCATAATAATTTTATTTTACATACTTTTAGAAACTAGCACAAAGTGCAATCCATTATATTCTCATTGTTGCATGTTTTCACAATATCATCAGTCAATCAGCAGAGGATAGAAACAGATTTTGACAGTATCTTCATAAAAAATTTCCCAAATTAAGATCCAATGTTGCAAACTTTCATGCTATATTCCAAGAAACATAAATGGCAGCATTGGATCAGAAGCAGAGCTACAAGTGGTAAAAAAACATTTTAAATATCTGCTTGTGGATGATCAGATAAATTTTATTTTTGCATGAAAGATGGTGACAAGATAGAGAGGCAATGAGCTATATTTGATTGCACTCTTTGAAAAACAACTACTCTATAAAAGATAGGATAATATAAGTGTTGACTCTTGTGCAACACACCCATAGCAAATACAAAGCCATATTTTCAACTTTCGCCATATGCATTAGCTAACAATTTACTAATAAGTTATAACCAATTAAAGATATCTCCTCTTGGCCCATGAACCTTGCCTATGCTCTATCATTTATGTTTGTTTTCTCACGTGAGCTCAATCCCTATTCATGGCATCTTGTGTGTTTGCCCTGTGCTCATTTTGCTCCCACTTTCTTTCTTTGGCGTGCTTAGCATTTATTGCTCCTCTTGGACAAATATCTAATCAAAATCAACCTTCTTCCTTCTACTTCAACAAAATGTCTCAATCTAAATCCTAGTGCTCTATTTACACTATTGATCTCCTTGTTCCCACAAGCTGATTAGATGAAATCTCATCCAACAAATCACACAATATCATTCTAACAAAGATTTCATTATCGTCCTTGTGTTGAATGGCCCATCAGATCATCAGCACAAACCAATCATCTGACACCTTTTACACATCCTCACACACATGTTATGAGCTCACTCTGGCCCCATCTTAGAAACAACTTGTCACTGTGGAGCTAATGGCACAACATTAATGCCATTAAAACTACCATACCTCTTTGCACTTGCATGAGCCAATACAATGGCCATATCATCCATTCGGCAAGCCCCTCCATGGCATCACTTATCCCATGAGCTTATGCTCGCATCACAAACATAAAGCATAGCAATCTTGGGCTCCACTCCTTGCTAACTCATTTATGACAGCTCATTGTGCAATATCTCATGTTGATAATCAATGGCATTGCACCCAACTTGTCATTCCTTGAGATCAAACCCCATCAGACAACTCACACAACCTACGAGAACCATAAATTATAACACCACTAGGTATTGTGGTGACCTTTAGTCTCAATCCTCATTGCACAGCCCCTTTGCCCCCTCCAATTGATAAGCTCAGCCTCCTTTCTCCATGCCCATAGCTTGATATTATTGGTTCCATGAATATGATAAAACTATCTCCTACTACTATGGTGTCTTCCTTTTGAGGCTGCCAAATTATCATAATATGATTAAGTTTAATGACTGCTTGTCATTTTGACTCAAGCTTACCTAGCAAACAGCATAACTAATCATCCCACTTGTGCCATTCACATGCCTACACATCATACCTCAAGTGGTACCGTGTATTGCTTCGTGTGAAGAAATTTGATGGCTAGTTTCATTATCAAGATTGTTTGTGATTAGTTTAGGTGAGGATTTTCTACCAAGCATGGCCCGTGATAGGCCTTATAATTGATTATCGCACCCATCTAGTTTGCAATAAGCATGGTAATGATGCAGCTTCTTCAGGCCCTAGCAACAATAATAATGAGCACAATGGACTCGTAACAAGCTCCCATGCACCCAATAAAACTGACACATTGGATTCCAACACAAAGCGCAAAATTAGTATTAACTTTAATCAGAATATAGATCAGATTTCATGAGCTCGTTAAATTTCAATTAAAATATATATATATATATCCTTAAAATCTGATTTTCATTCGTAGTCAGCTTACAAGTGGCTCAAGGCAATGATACTGAGTACAAATAAGATATCCTTGGCATTGCACAAATAATGAAGGAGGAATTAGAAACATTATGTGTGTGGCAGGAAGATATTTAAATCAAGGAAGCCATTTGTACCTGAGTTTGCCGAGCACTAAATCAGTGACTTTTGGGAATGTTCCAAATACACAGTCAGTGGAGAACAAAGATTTGATAAGATATGAGCTCATCTGCTAGACTCAATGCAAAATAATCCTCTTGTCACAGCTCTAGGCTCAAAGTTTTCGAAAATGCAACATGATATTCTGGTCAGAGCTCTAGGCTCAATGTTTTCAAAGATACCTTCAACATTAATCTTCCTAAAAAAACCAAATATGCATGGCGGCTGAGAGTGCACTTAATGACTAGGTTCACAATTGGCACCTTGGCAAGAAATCTATAGAGTTGTCTAATTTACTAGTGCCACAACTTAGGGAGATTTCTCATTGTGTCATGGACCTGGATTTCTATATAAACATGCCTGCATCTCATTGTTGAGGTTGAAGTGACAACATTGGAGAAAGCTAAAAGTTGTTCTCTTCAACACAAACAATTTGACATGGAGACAACATTTTTTTCAGTTTACATCTTGTTGTCTGAATTTATCACTATTGCAGCTTGCATGAGCTTACTTTGTAAACATAATTCTGAACTTTAATGTAAATTTAAAATTTAGACATGATTTTGTTGGTTAAACTTATGCAGTTGTCTCCACCAGTCTCTATCATTTTTTACCATGAACAATCATTTATTTCACTCTCCTGGGATGATTGTAATTTGCATGCTTCATGTTGAGCTAGCACTAGCAGAAGTGTGATTTGTTTATTTTGTGTTGGAAGGAAAGTTCTTCAAGCCAATGGCTATTCTCCCTGCATAAAAAACACACAATCTCAACTTTCATCCCTTCATTTAAAAAAAAAAAATTCCTCCTCCTCCCTTATCCTTTTGTTCTTTTCTATCAGCAGTTAGAGTAGGGTAGAATAGGATTAGTTCAGAATTTAGTCTATTTTCCTGCTCCACTACTACATCTTGTTCTAAAGGCATGTGTCTTCTCAATTCTGCGACCCATAATCTAAGGCTAACATTATCATGTAATATGTCTGACCTAATTCTAACAAGGCACCTCATTGAAAGAGCATCTCAGTCACCACTGAGTTTCTCGCAATACAGAGACCCAATGACCTTGAAACCTTAGGGAGGCGTTGAGCCTCCTTTCAAGTTTCAAGAAAGTAATTTATGTTTCCAACTCTTGATGTGTGCCCATGTGGTTTCATGAGCCAACAGAAAGATATTTACTTTTATG
The DNA here is from genome assembly GCA_028749045.1 of Cupressus sempervirens. Taxonomy (NCBI): domain Eukaryota; kingdom Viridiplantae; phylum Streptophyta; class Pinopsida; order Cupressales; family Cupressaceae; genus Cupressus; species Cupressus sempervirens. The sequence continues at coordinate 367,189,653 of CM053784.1, forward strand.
CAATTTGATCTATGTGCATTTTAATTTTTGATATCATCTCAAGATGACCTCCATAAGCACTCATCACACCAATGAATGTCTGCTTCTGTATGTTGGCAATAAAAATACAAGGCAAGAGAACCCACTTGGCACACAAGCACCTTTGAGAATTTGTTTATAGGAATGAGGAACAATAGATCTAATATATCAATTTGGTCTTTCACACTCTACTTCAAAATTGGCCTCCCTGCATAATTTATCAGATTCTAATACCACATGATGCATGGTTTCAGAAATATAGAAAGGAGCTCAAAATGCACTATCAAATACTGAACATTAACAGAACAAAAATTCTGGGCTTTACAGTTACTAACGAAAACCTGTAGTCAATTCAACTTTTGAAAAAAAATTATACACGTACAAAATCATTCAAAATGATGGCCATGAAGAGATAGTTCGTGTTAAACAAGCCAGAAACATCCTTTTAAAATGGGTGTTTCCTCTTGAAAATGAATGCATATAGAACTAGTGCGATGGATAAAAGAGTAAAGGGTGACTAACCCATACTAGTTATCAGGATAGAGCCTTCTATGGCTGAGCATTGTCTAGCAGCTAGACATACCAATGGCCATGATGATGACCTGCAGTGATTACAAATCCAGAGATTTTGAGTCTTGATAAGGTGGAGCTGGAAAACAATATGTCCAGGATACAATAGAATTAGAAGATATGCAACACTCTGCACAAAGTCGATACATTACACTGGACAATCTTTAAAGAAGCAAAGGCAATTACAGCCATGAACCAAGATGAATACGAATCAATGTTGAATGCTTCTCCTATGAAAAGATCTTCAAGATCCATCTTAAACCTGTTTGGTAATGAATTGGTAAGGCATTCATGAAAGTTACCCTTTTCTTGTATGTGTGATAGAAGAGTGACTTATGACATTCTACTCCATTCCTTTATGTAAAACTATTCACAGAAATCAGTCTATAATAAGAAGGTGGCTTAGTGACTTTGTCATAAGGTTAGTTGAAACATGCTTTATGTAGATCATTACTTGTCCTCCTAAAACAACTTTGATCATGTTCTTAAGACATGCAAGGAAAGCAAAACAAAATATATTCTATGGGGAGAATGAATGTATAGAAATGGCTTTTTGCAACATAATATATATATTTTGCGATGTTTGCAAGTGCTTTTAGATCATATCCTTATAAAATTAGACCTGAAATGTGTTAAGAGGTATCCAAATACTCTCAAGGTGCCAATCCTTATATTCTTAAGCCTAGATGCTTGTGGGATGGGCACGTGAAGTATTTTGGGTTAATCTCAGTGTGCGCCAACATAATTTAAGATAGATCTCTGCTAGATTTGATCACCTCTCATTTGCAAATAGAACAATAGAACATATCCAAAACTTTCTTGAATAGCAAATATGTAGAAAATAATGACCATTTTAGTTCACCGTATCCACTCTCCACAATATAGAAACAGAGAAAACTAGCTCTTCATCAAACCACTCTCCCCAAATTAAATATCACATAATGCATGCAAAAGTTAAAATGATTCAGGAAAGGGCAAAAAAAGGAAAGGAAAGGAAGAATCGTGAAAAGCCTAAATGCATCAGCAATGATCAAGGTGGAGCGCTTGTATTGTGAAAGACAGGACACAAGTTCAAATCCCACGGGGGCAGACTACACATGCCTTGTTTGTAGTATAATGGATATCTCACCCAAGGAGCATGAGGTAATCCTATATTGCTATCATCATAATATAGACAAAAACATATGGCTGGCATCATAGAGTGTAAAAGGACCTTTCCTTTCTAAATGTAAAATAACGAAAAATGAACCAAATGATAGCATTGGTTTTCCCCGACACATTATCAAATTCCATCTTTGAAAATGTTGCAGCTGGCTCAGCCAGTAAAGAAATTAATCTTTAAACCTGTGCGATTTCAAAAAGAAAGCCGGTCCTCCTTACATTACATAGCATGACAAACACTCAAATATTTACCTATTATAACCGCTAAAGGTTGCACTCAATGAAAAGAAATTTGATTTTGATAGGTTCCCACGCATATCAGGAAACTAATCTTAAAACTCAAATCTTGAATTAATTCAAGAAAAAGCATAAATCGACGTGACCAAAAAAGACAAGGTGAAAGGAACCTTTGGATTAATGGTAGCAACTGTGAGAGGAGACGACGAAGAGAAATCTCTCTGCCATCCACTGCGAGGAGGAGATGAATGGTTAGGAACGCTATTTGCCATCGATTTTGCTTGGGCCACAAATCTTCGAGCTCTGTCGATTACAATTCTCCGCATCTTGTCTTTCTTGACCGCTACCCTTCCTCCTTTTATACACCTGTCCTACGTTGGATCCGCCCGGTCAAAACCGGCTTCTGCCCAGGTAATAATTCCGCTGTTTATTTGGCCAGCAGTTCTCCCTTCTGTACCCGAAAAATGTCCACTAGTAAGAACGCTTGTGCCTACGAAATTTGACGGCTACGAATCAAATTCCGTCAAATACAGCCGCTAGAAAGCTTACTAATTTTAGTGGGCCGGGAAAGCATTCCTTTCGCTTGCCAATGGGACAACGTGCCGGATTCTGAATGGCTCGAGGATGTTTCTAATTCCAAGGCTGTTTAGTTTTGTACAATATCATTAAACAACTGCAAATCCGGGATTCTGGACTTCCGATTCCGTTTTGTTCCCGATGGATCTCTTATACGGAGGGCCCCGTCCCGATAAAACGCGTGCTTGAAACTAAAAATTATAGCGAGCAACGAGCAACGAGCAACACCAGCGTCTATCCATCATCATGGTATGCTTCTCACCCCATTGTCCATGCAAACACCCAAATGTCCCAATTCACTGTATTTATTATTATTATTAATTTCTAAAAGAGTCATATTTGATATATTTTTAAAAAAATTGTGGGAGCTTTGTTTGTAGAAATTGTTTTTTTTCATAAATGTTGTAAGACATTTTCATTTAAGATTTTCTAATGTTAAAAATTAATTTAAAAAAATTGTAATAAATCTTTATTTTACTTCAATTATTGTACTTTCCTATTACATTGTGAATCCTTCATACATGTTTCATGTTTCTAATCTTTGTGTGGGCAAGTTTCTAAAATTTGAGATGCTAATTGGTAAGATTGGTAAATAGTCATAAATAACCTTTTCTTTCTACAGATTTTATTTAATTTGGGGTACAAGTTTCCTTCATTGATTTCTATGAGGTAGGTGAAGGACCAGAGTCAATGAAATCTTCACTACTCGTTCATATTTTCTATTTTTCAATTTCATTAATTTTCAACTTGATTTTTTTTTTTTGTCATTTGTGAATTTTGTTGGGCTGGAATTTTCCACTATTAAGCACTGAATATTAGTTTTTCGTGATATCTTTCCTTGTAATCACTTTGAAATGTGTGACTCCTTCATATGGAATGTGTAATAGTTTGTGTACCTTAGATACCTTTATATGAGTGATCTAATAAGTTACAATAAAAGCATATACCATTTACATGGATTTGTCTTTTACCCACATCTCTGGATCAATAATTTTTATAATTCAATATTCATTAAATGTTCAATCTCGGAATTTTAGAACATAGTCTTAGGAAAATATAAGTTATTGTTTTTAAAATTTATTGTATGTTATTTGATGTTTTCTCGGATTATTCTAAATAAAAGTATTTACAAAACAATTTACATACAATAGTATAGCCAACCACATAAAACATTTTGTGACTAGGAAAGGATATATATCAATCAAAACATAAGCATATGTTGAATTGACAAATGAAAACTTTGAACCATTCTCAAACAGATATAGTGATAATTATAGTTTTATTAAACATAATCAAAAATTATTATATTCCAATTTTTAAATTAAATAATTAATTAATATAAATTTATTATTTGACTTCTTATTATCTATAAAAATATTAATTAATTAATTAATAATAATTAATATTTACAGATATAGATGATTGTTTGTTAATTAATTCAAATAATAAAAATGCATTTTTAAAATATGAATTTGTTTTAAATCAAACAATGAACACATAAAATATTGATTAAAGCCCATTTCCCATGAAAATAGCTTAAGCATTATTTTCAATTTTTCATACTATTACCTTCTAATTAATATTTCCACCTATATTAATAAGGTAAACTTGTTTCTATTAGTTAGAAACTTTTATTATATGTTTAATTCATTTTTTGGTCCAATAAATAGGCCTTATTTACTTCTCACATAACATTTGGTCAATAGTGGAGATTAATTAAAAATAATAATAAATGAGAAAATTTAAGAGAGGGTAGGACCTATAATTAGCACATGGATGGATGACTCAAAATTGCATTGAGCATGTAAACAAAATTTTAAGTTCCTTTATTTTAGGCGTGAGTCAAATAATTTTTTTAAATTTATTTTAGGTCAATTCAACTTGAACTATCTAATAAAGTTGGTTCTAAAAAAATGTAATAGGTCTTTGACTTTATCATGAAAATTTAGATTTCCTTTTTTGTTAGGTTTTCTTGGGTTTACAAATGAATTTCTCCATCCACATGGTGGGTTTTCATATTTGTAAGTAAATTTTCTTCATTTAACAATCATTTTTCCGCTTTCCTCTTCAATACATGTAACCCCTAAATTTCTCTATCATTGCTATTAAATTTTTATTTTTTGCATTCAATTAGAAGAATTACTCCTATTGGCCAATTGTTGCACGTAATGCATTTTAATTTTTAATCAATAAATGATACATTTAAAATGTACATAGATTTAACAAGATTATCAAGTGCACTTGCCCTTGTTTAGAAATTGTTTATAATAAATATTTTAGAAATATTTATATCAAATCATATTAATATTATAGTGTATATGTTTTGAGAAAAAAACCAATGTAAAGTCATATTATTATTATTTTGTGTAAGTAGTTAAGGGATGCACTTTGATTTAAGAATTATTTATAAGAAATAATATAGTTGTTAAATATTTTAGAAATGTAAAGTTATAAAATTAATAATAATTCTTAAAGACAAAATCTATAAATTGTTACAATGAATTGTCTTAAAACATATTATTACTTTAGTATGTATGTCTCAAAAAAGGAAGTAAATGTATTTATAAATGTAAAAAGTTGTACATTTAATAATAAATATATAGTAAATATAAATAATATATGATTTATATACAAAGTTGTTAAAATTTTATAATTTTAGTTTTTTTATTTTTTATTTTTCTAAATATTTTTCCTTAGTTGATTTATGAATTGTAATATACCTTGTAAATATGTTAAATTTCATATTTAATAAATTTTTTGTAAATAATCAATAAATATTTCTCATATCAATTTAGAAATATTTACTTATTAGCATATTTAAAATATTGTTGAACTTATAATTAAGGCACAAAAATAGTTTTTTTAAAATTAAATCTTTAAAAGCAATTTTATTTTTTAATATTTTTAATGTCATTACTAAATGCATCGATATTAAATTTTCTTTTTTTGAGATGGAAGTAATTATGTTAAATTACAATGTGTATATAACTATATTAATAAATAGTTTTCAAAAAATTTGTCACTAAAAATGCAAAGATCAAATGAACTCAATCGATTGTAATCTAGATAGTGCAAAGTAAATACAATAGTACATTACCCAGCAGGTACAATACGAATTTACTCACTCTAAATAATTTATAGTAATAATTAATCACAATACATAATTAGAATTAATCTTGACTTGGCCTCTTACCAATCAAAAACAATGTGCATAGATGTTTTATTCTTACTTTTATTTTTATATTTATTAATTAATTTAAAAATAAAAGAATTATTTTGTGGTCTTCAATTTAATTAATAGATAATATTAAATTACTCGAAGAAGTGCAAACATGTTTTCCCTAGTCATTTTTGTGAGTGGTGCTTTTATGTTTTCTTTAATAAAATTTTCAAAATTATCAAATTCAAATTCTTTAGTTTTAATGAAGTTCTTAAAATATATTTTAGTCTAATTGTATAAGTTGCAAAATAAATAAGAATCATCTATATCTAAAATCTAAAATATATAAAAAGGAAGAGAGATTTGATATATCATTAGAATATTAGTTAGGGCACATTAAATCAATTTTGAGATCATTAGGTCAATGTAGGCATATGCATTTATGTTGGCATGTCTTCCAACTTATTTTTAACCATCAAATTGAAACAAGGGTCTCAATAAGTTAAAAGGGGAAATCAATTGCTTCTTGTACCTAACAAAATAAAGTTCCAATAGTATCTTTAGGCACCATCAAGTTAAAAGTAGCATAGGTGAAAAAAAAGCTATGAAGATCAAAGTGCAAGGATCAAGACCATGTAAAAAAATTAGAACTACAAATATCAGGTCAAATTTGTAAGTGCGATGTCAAACTTTAACTAAGTTCAATTCATCTTGGAGGCTACTCAAACTTTATCGTCATGTATCTCATAGAAAAAATTAGGAGCATATCACTCACCACAAATTATAGCACATCTCCATATAACAAATAATTATAAGTGCTATAATCCTCCTTAGGAGCATATCACTTACCACAAATTATAGCATATCTCCATATAACAAATAATTATAAGCACTATAATCCTCATCAATTTTATAAAGCATGTTTATGTATTATAAACTTGAGTCATTTATCTAGTTGGATTCATCCATTATCATCCTATTATGTAGATCAACTAGGATAAAGTAAAGCCATGGTTTTATTGTTTGTTTATAGTGAACTCATCTCACCTTGTGCCGTTAGAGCTTAAATTTTCAATTTTACTCTTAAAACTAATCAACTCTAATTTTCTATTAAAAATAGACCTAAAATTGCCTCTATCCTAATTGCCTACTAGAATTTTGTATTGTAAATTTTTATATGAGTCTCTTTATCCCCCTCATTTCTCATTGAGAAGGAATCCAAGGTTAAATTGGAACATGTCTATGACTTTAAGTAGAAGATTATAGGATTGAAAATCTAAATTGTATGCTTTTATCACAGCAGCATGAAATAATTTGACCTTAAAGATCTTTTTGAGTAAATGTAAGGCTCCAATCATGTATGGATCATTCTATTGGTCCAATTTATCTTTTGATACTTTATCTTACTATTGATGATATTATTTTTGTATTGCCATCGAGGTGTATGGATCGTGTGATTAACTAAGCTTGTATGGATATGTATATGCTAGCTTCACTTTATATTTTGGTTTTATATCATACTTGTCAATGGTGTTCATGTGGATTGTTATTTAGGTTTATGGATTTTGTACATGGATTACTTGTATGAATGTGCATGGATTGTTTTCTTATCTTGAAGATATTGACTTAGTATATATTAATATGACATGACAATTAATGGAAGTTGTTATCTTGAAGATATTCTATAGATCTTTTTTTCTTGAAGGAAAAGTAATTATAATAGTGGTCATTATGATGGTTGTTTGAGCAACAAGAATATAGATACCATCCTCATGGATGTTTCCATGCCATGTTGTCAAGGTTTTACCATGTAAATGTAAAAGGGCTCTATAACGAATGATTCATAAGGCACAACACTAGTTGAAGGTTTTGCAAATGGGTTAGCAAGTGAAGCAAACTTAATCTTAGAGGAAACATGCTTGAGTTGAAGTTGTACTGGGAGGGGTGACCTCTTAGGATGGCCCAATGCTACACTTCTATGAGCATCACCTAGATGTATAATGAGATGATCTGTTCATTCTCATGAGATATGGGTTCTTATGGACTTCTAATAATGAAACGTGGGTTGATGAATTTGAATTAAAAGCTACAAAATTGAATCCTATTAGAAATATCACAATCTATGACACTTTTTTTATAGGTAATGTTGAAGCCTAAATTATAATTTATTTATTCATATTAATTATTATTATATGTTAAGGTCAAGTAGACTCGAACTCAAGACCTCTCAAATGAGAGTCTCATAATTTACCACTGTGTTGTAGGCTCTTGCCTATATCACAATGTATGACTTTTTTATTATTATGTTCTTTTATTTGATTTGATTTATTATTTATTTGTAGCCAATTGTATTTTAATATTTTAATTGTTGTCTTACATGAAAATATATTTTATCGACCTTATATATTGGTAGTGGAATTCAAGGAGCATGGATAAAGAGTTGGTAGCGGCTAATTTTTCTCATATGATGTTTCCAACATAGTTTTTATCTTTTCATTCTTTAAATTTTTCCACCTTTATAGTATCTCATTGGTATTTGTTGTTGGTTGTGCTTGGTCAATTTTTGTTATATCTCTAGTTTGGCTAGTTTTTTGTGTTCATTCATGTTGCAGTAGTATGGCACCTCTCAGGTATGTGAGAGTTTATGGATGGACATTATGAAGTATTTGGTGAACCTTCAAATGAACCCTAGCTCTAGGAAACCATGTTGCACTAGTTTATAGTAATTTTTATGTTCGTTATGTTTAGACAAAATGATGGTGCACTCTGGTTACACCATAGACAACACCACATAAATGAGCAGGAAGGGGGAAATGATAACCACAATCATTCCAAGTCATTGTGGGATATTTTTTATTGAGAAAGATTGTGAATATTGTATGCTATAAAATCTTATGTGCACACTAATTGTGGAATGGAAAAGATGAAGTAGAAGAGAGGAGAGGGTTAGAGTTCCTCTGCCAGCTCAAAAAAAAAAAGTTTCATCTTGCCTAATGTAAAACTAAACGATGAATTGCTAAAGAAATTAATAGGTTGAAAAATATGTAATGTCCCCAAATAGGACCTTAATTAATAAACTCTAAATTTTCCAATTAGGGCTTGGATTGTAGTTAAAGAAGGCAACTTGTAACGTTCCTTACTAGGAGAATACAATTTCTGAATGCATTAAAATATAATGGTAGGCTTAAATTATATTTAATGGAGAAAAAATATTTGATTCATACTATATTTTTAAGTCCCAATTTCTTACTTCATTCCACTAGCCTTTAGAAGGATGGTAGAATTACTTTGCAAAGGGTGTGCAAAAGAGTCTATAAGAGGGGTCCATCAAGGTTTAACTCCAATGTTGGGAACTACCCATCACCTAACCAAAATTACACTATCTTTCCCTTCACAAAATCCCTATCTCCTTAGTTTTATTATAAAGTCGTTAAGAAATTGACTTAGTATATATTAATATCATTTTATAACCCTATATCTAGATGTAATGAAATGAAAATGAACAAGTAATTCACTAAGCATCATAGATTTGTTATATAAAAGATCTCATATAGATTGTATGAGCCCCTTATTCTCTTCTAACTAACAACATTGTAAGGTGGAAGACTTATTATGCCAAGGGTATGTGAAACAGTCTACGAGAAGGTTCCCTTAAGGCTTAACCCCAATGTTGAGAACTACTTGTCAAGTAACTAAAAGTACCTTTCCCTTCCACAAAATCCCTATCTTATGTAAGCCTTAGTAAGAGATAGGAATCAAATTTGTATTGTTTATAATCTGACTATCAGATTTAGATATTTATTATTTATATTATATATAATTTAACATTTATATTCTAAATAAATCAAATCTTTTAGTTATATAATCTGATTGTATACTCCCTCTATATGATTCAAATATATAATATATATAATTCTAAGTATTACACACACACACACACACACACACACACACACACGTGTGTGTGTGTGTGTGTGTGTGTGTATTATATATATGTATGTATATGTATATGTATATGTATGTGTATATGTGTATATATTGTTTGCATGAATGCTGATGGTATTCCTTTGGGGGAGCATCCTAAGCATTGGAGAGTATTGACATGTTGCATTCATGGCTGTGTTTGTCATTGATGTCAACATAGCAGTAAGTTTGTGAAGACTAGCAGAGTAGCAGACATAGAACATACTTGTACAAACAAATTTTTGATGTACAAGTGAAGTGTGTTTAAGGACATGTTGTACCTTGTGTCTTGATGATGAGGTTGAATGTGCAAAGTCTAAGTCAACGATGTATAGAAGTTATAAGTTGTTTACAGAGAGTAGTGCAGAGATAGAGTGCATGGAAAGCAATTTTTGATGATACTATTATATCTTCTAGCTGAGATATAATCGGGTGATGTGTAGTCAGACAATGATTGAAGATAGTTTTATGGTGATGTCAGTGACTGCACAGGCTTTAGTATCACACGTGTGAATTTTTGTATAGACTATGAGCTGACAATGCTATTGTAATTGCAAATTAATTAATTATCTTATTATAATTAATTGGCAAAGCCTCAAGGTTGACTCAAGGAATTATTTTGAAGATAGGGTATTAAAAAAGATGTTTTCCTTATTTGTATATGTATTGTGTAATATATGTTCTATGTGAAGTGTGAAAAGGAGCAAAGTGTTTGGTGAATGTGAGTAAGTGATCCAAGGGATTATTGGATGTGAGGTTTATTTATTAGTTACAATATTAGAAGGAGTAGAAGTCTAGTTGACATGACAGATAAAGAGGAAGGAAGTATAATTCAATTCTATTATTCTGCAAGGAATAATACATAGATCATTTGGACAGTGGGTTCATTGCTCTTGCCCCTGAATCTATTTGGATAGTGGGTCCATCTTCCTTCCACAACTCCTAACAAGGTTGGCACAACTCCTAACAAGAATTCAAAGTCTCCTAATAGGGACTAGTATGTATTGATTGTTTTTATAGACTCCTAACAATGTTCATCCTTTAATAAGGAATATTTATATTAGTACATCATCTTGTGGGTACCATCCCCACTGAGGTTTTTCCTCTAATAAAGGGTTTCCCTAGTTAATATTCTAGTGTTATTGTGCATGAATATCGTGTTGTGGTTTCTGATTTTATTGCTCACATGGTTAAGTTTGATTAAGGTTGATAATTGTGATAATAATTGGATAACTAATTCACACCCCTCTTAGTTATATTGGTGGACTATATATTCTAACAATTGGTATCAGAGCTTCAGGTCCTTGAAGAGAAATTTTAACAACTTTGGGAGATCTATGAAAAATCTTTTTAGAAAGGATAGTCCTAAATTTGATGTGGTCAACTATGACAGTTGGAAGGTAAGATGAAGACTCATCTGTTGTGTATGGGTCTAGGTTATTGGCTTTTGACAATAAGTAGGAAGGAAATTGTAAAAGAAGAAAAGCTTGAAGAATGTAGTGAAGTAGGAAGAGATCTATTTATGTGTAATATGTGAGGCAGGGAAGCCTCACTGTCAGCCCTTCCATAAAATCAATATAGTCAAGTAAAATCTCTATTAAATTCTTAGGAGATTTGGAAAGCAATAGAATCTACTTGTGAAGGTGATACACATACAAAGATGATAGATTGTAGAATTGGATTTGTGCATTTCAAGATGCTAAAATGATGGGAAATGAATCCATAAGAAGCTATGTTGGTACAATATCTGAGATTGTTGTAGGAATTCAACCGTATGGTGGATCCAAAGAAGAAGATGAACTAGTATGGGAGATCTTGAAAACCTTAACACCGACATTCAAGAAAGAAGCCCATATGATTGAACTTATGATATCCTGTACTAAGAATTTTTCCTGAGAAAGTTTGCTGAAAGATTAGAATCAACATAAGCAAGTTTGAGATGGTCTAAAGAGTTCAAACAACATTCAATGCTTTAAGTGTTCGGCCTAATCTGACTAGAAGTACGAGCACACATGGAGATTTTGCTAGCAATAGTAGAACCATGATTATTGAGGATAAGAAGATTAAAGAAGGTATAGCCCTTATTGTAAGAAGAGAACCAAATGGTAAGAATATTTTTGAATATTAGACTTGTAATTAATTTGGTCATTATGCATCTAAATATCCTAAAAGAGAGAAAAAGTATAAGGGAAAGTTTAAGCCTAGAAGACCTAGAAATTGTCTATATGCAAATGAAGATGAGGAATTTAATGAAAAATTTCAAAGTGAAAGTGATGATGAGCTGAGATTCGTAGCCACTAAGGAAGATGATCTTGACATAGAAATTAGAGAAGAAAAAGCTATAGTTTCCCAAGTTGAAAAGAAGTCTAATTGGATAACAAACAATGGATGTTCACATCACATGACTGGTGATATGAATAAGTTTGTTAAATTTAGGAATCATGATGGAGGTACTATTAGAGTTGGTAATAATGTAGCCTATCATATCACAGTGATAGGGTTATTACTCTAGATGGAAATACTAACACTGATGACGTCTACTTTGTTGATGGATTAAAGCATAACTTGTTAAGTGTTAGACAGTTGGTAGATATGGGTTATCTATTGTAATTCACAAAGAAGACTTGCATTATCAAAGGCAAAGATGGCAAGTTGATTGGAGCTAGAACAAGGTCCAGAGGTAATGTATTTCAATTGAATCCTACTGAAATAACATGTTTGGTTGCTAAAGTGGATAATAGTTGGCTATGGTATAGGAGGTTTTGTCATATAAATTTTGATAACATTGTGAAGGTTAGTAGCACATTTGTAGTTAGATATCTGCCTAGGATAACAAAGTCTACTAATATTGTTTGCAAAGAATGTATCTTGGCTAAGTAGAAGAAGGTATCTTTTCCTAGCAAGAAGTTCACTACTACAAAGAAGAAGCTAGAGATTGTTCACATTGATTTGAATGGTCCCTCAAGGACAAGAGAATTCTATGGAGAAAGGTATTTTATGATTTTTGTTAATGATTTCACTAGAATGATGTGGGTAGCATTCCTTAAAGAAAAGTCTGAAGTATTTGAGAAGTTTAAGATATTTAAGAATAGAGTTGAGAATGAATCTGGTGTTAAGATAAAATGTTTGAGATCTGATAGAGGAGGAGAGTTTATCTCTAAAGAGTATGACATATTTTGTGATGAGAATGGAATCAAGAGACAGTTGTCTTCACCCAAGACACTTGAGAAAAATGGGATTGTTGAAAGAAGAAACAGATCAATAGTAGAGGCAACAAGAGTAAAGATGTTTGAGAGTGATGTATCAAAGACATTTTTGAGAAAAATGATCGATACAATAGTGTACACTATGAACATAGTACAAATCAGAAAAGGTATGAATAAGACTCCTTATGAATTATGGTTTGGTTCTTCACCCTCAGTAAAGTATTTCAGAATCTTTGGAAGTAAATGTTATATAAAGAGAGATGATGATATTGGTAAGTTTGATCCAAGAAGTGATGAAGGCATGTTTCTTGGTTATTCATTGAAGAGTAAAACTTATAGATGTTTTAACCATAGAACTAAGACTATAGTTGAATGCACAAATGTAAAAGTTGATGAAAAGTTTGGAGTTAAGGAAAAGATAATGGATTACAATTCTGATGAAGAAGAAGATACTACTGGAAGTGTTAGACAAAATATAGAAGTTCTCTTTGAGACTAACAATGATCTATAGAATGATGTGTAAGTTGTTGATCAAAGAGGAGAAATATCTGAACCAAGAGTAGAGATAAGAATTGAATTAGCAACTCCTACCTCTAACAAGAATCTAACAAAGAATCACCCTTTGGAGTAGATAATTGGAAGTAAAGACAAAGGAGTGATGGAAAGAAATAGAGTTAATGAAGATATGTGTTTGATTTCTCAAGTTGAACCTAAGAGTGGAGATGAAGCCTATAAAGATGATCATTGGATTCAAGCAATGAAGACAGAATTAGATCAGATTGTGAAGAATGAAACATGGGAATTAGTTCCAAGACCTAAAGACAAGAATGTTATTGGAACCAAATGGGTATTTAGAAACAAGATGAATGAGCAAGGAAAAGTTGTAAGAAATAAGGCTAGACTTGTGCATAAAGGATATTCATAGCAAGAAGGAATAGACTATGAGGAAACATATGCCCATGTAGCTAGAATGGAAGTAGTAAGAATGTTCTTGGCTAATGTAGTAAACAAGAAATTTAAAGTGTATCAGATGGATTTAAAATCAACCTTCTTGAATGGAGAACTTGAAGAAGAGGTATACATTAAGAAGCCTGAAGGTTTCCCACTTATAGAAGAAAAAAGACATGGTATGTAGATTGAAGAAAGATCTATATGGTCTGAAACAAGCACCTAGAACCTAGTATGCAAGGTTGGATAGTTATTTGGCAAAGCTTGGATTTGCTAAAGGTACAACTGACAGTAACTTATATTTTGAAAGAAATAGAGAATGGTTTGTTGATAATAGTAATATTTGTTGATGACATAATATTTGGAGGTAATGATGAAGCAAGTGATAAGTTTTCTAAATAAATGAAGAATAAGTTTGAGATGAGCATGATAGGAGAAATGAAGTTTTTCCTAGGTTTGTTGATTGTGCAAAACAATGATGGCATTTTTATTTCACAAGCTAAGTATTTGAAAGACTTGTTAAAGATGTTTTCCTTGGAAAGTTTTAAGCCTATTGGTACACCAATGATAATAAGTCACAAGCTATCTAGCAAAGATGAGACACCTATAGTTGAGCAAAAGAAGTATAGATCCATGATTGGAGGTTGACAATATTTGACGCACACTAGACCAGATATAGCAAATGTAGTTAGGATTGTAGCTAGATTTCAAGTTGATCCTAAGGAGTATCACTATGCAGTAGTAAAAAGGATATTCAAATATTTGAAGGGGACATCTAATTATGGAATACGGTATGACAGATTGAGTGATTTCACTCTATGTGCATATACTGATGCAGATTGGGAAGACAATATGGATGACAAAAAGAGCACCAATAGAGGAGCATTCTTTCTTGGAGGAAGATTGGTTTCTTGGCTAAGTAAGAAACAAGATTGTATCTCACAATATACAGTTGAGGCAGAGTATGTAGCAACAACAAAAATTGTAATCAAGTGATGTAGATGAAGAAGATGTTGAAAGACATTAGGATAGAATTTTTAGAACATGTTATAATATACTGTGATAACACAAGTACAATAAGTATGTCTAAGAATCATGTATTGCATTCTAAGACTAAGCATATATCTATTAAGTATCATATTCTAAGAGAGAAGGTGATAGAAAAAGAGATTACATTGGACTATGTGAGTACTAAAGATCATATTGTAGATATCTTTAGGAAGTCTTTACCTAAAGTTACATTTGAGTACTTGAGAGGTATGCTTGGGGTTATGCCCCTACCTACTTCAAAGTAGATTATGTTGAGATTGCATAAGTCTAGTGGTATAGAGCATAATTGTTAAACTGGACTGAATGTTGATGCTTCCTGTATGGGGGAGTATTTGTTATGAGGTGAGTCATTGAGGACTTTTGGTACTTAGTATTGAATAGTGTCTTAAGACACTTGAGCCGGTTAAAGTCTTTGAGCAATTGACATAATGAGGTCTTTGTCATTGATGTCAATGGGGGAGAAGAGTGCATGAAAAACATCTCCTAAGCATATATGGGGGAGAAGAGTGTCCTAAGTGTGTATGGGGGAGAATAGTGCACAAAATATCTTGTAATGCCTACCCCTACTTGAATTTTTTGATTTGTTTTGATCGGATTCTTTTAGGCCTATTCTATTATTATGTTTTATGATTAGCAATGCTGGATCACCAGAATTATTTAATTATATTTCATATTCAGTTAATATATGTGTTGAGTTATTTTAGTACTAGTTATTTCATGTATGCATGATTATACTTTGATGACGATTGTATACAATGATTCTAGTTATTTCATGATGTCCGTTGGATGAACTATTTTTAGGCAGTTTCTATGGATATTTACCCAACACTTGCATGTGTATGGTGTGTGTGTGTGTGTGTGTTTTCTTTATGTTTGACATTTATAATGTGGTTGAGGAAGGGAGTTGTAGTCACCTACTAGTCCAGGTCTACACGATGCATCACTTCCTACCATTGTCTGTTTAGTTTAGAATATATGTGTTTGTACATGCATGGATTTTATGGAGATTGTAGGCATCGGGTATCTACTTCCTTGAATTTCTAGGATGAGTGTACCCTATCGCAGTATTTTAATGGTATAAGTGGGGAGGTAACTCTTGAGTCTGAATCCTAAACCCTAAGCCAATTGTTCTAGAAGATAGGACAAGTATCTAAGTTAGTTTTTCCTTTCTCAATTTGTCAAGTGACATGAATTTGTGATTTAACCCAGAGTTTGATTATGTTCTTTATCTTCAATTGAGTTATCATTTTTGGTTTTGTGGGCCTGTGATGATTTTTTGTTATAATTAAATCAAATTAAAAGATAATTTAATGATTTAATTTAATGGAAATTTTATAAAGAAATTTGATATTTAATTATATTTAATTAATTGAGAAATTAATTAAATAAAAGAATTAAATTTAAAGATTTTATTAAAGTTCTAATTTTGGCATATTTATATTTATTTAATTTAATAATAATTTATTTAAGAGTGTTATTTTAATAATGAACTCTAAATAATATTATTAGTTGAATCAATAAACATATTATTAAAGTGTCTCATGATTTAATAATAGAGAGAAAACATAATTTAATAAAGTTTATTTTAATTAAATTGCATAAAGCGTATGCATGAAATTAAAATATAATAAATTAATTAAAGAGAGAAAGCTAATTAATTTAATAAAGATATTTTAAATTGCAAAAAGTGAGCATGAAAGTGCAAAAGATAATTAAATATTAAAAGATATTGATCAACGAGTCCCCCTTGGTGATTGCACAATCAAAGCCCCAATTTTATGGGAGAACTCTTTATCATAGATCTAGAGCTCATTTTGCGATTACACAAGTTTTGGAGGAGGAATTTCGAAGAAGGAAGTTTTCAAAGAAAGGGGATTGTTTTGAGTGCTTCGTGTGATTGTCGTTTTAGCATAAGATCCAAGTAGGATCTCGTGGTTTATTTGTATAGTGATTTTTTATTCGTTGATCTTCTATCTTCTCTGTGCTGGTTATGTTTACTATTTTTAGAATGTTATCTGGGTTGAAACCCTTGTTTGCATATTTATTATTCTTCATTTTCGAAGATGTCTGTGAATGAATTTCATTCTTGTGAAATCATTGTTTGTTAATTTAGAATTGAAACCCTTATTTGTTGAAATATCGTTCTTCATTTTAGAAACACATGTAAATGAAGTTTAGTTTTGAAAACCTTGTTAGATGGATTTGAAGGATTATTTTGAATTGTTAAATCTAGTTGTGGGTTTCGATAAGAAAAAAAAAAATTGTTTTATGGATTTTGACTATTTGATTAGGGGTTCTATATTAGGGTTATAGTGGAAAATGTATGTGTGTGTGTGTGTGTGTGTGTGTGTGTGTGTGTATATATATATATATATATATATATATATATATATAATTAAATATTTAAAAATGATGTGATGGGGGTTGTTGTTTTGTTTTTAATAAAAATAAAAATTTAATAAAATTTAAAAAATTTAAAAAAGAATTATTTTGGGTGGGTGGGGGCCACCACCCCTCACCCCCCTTTCTCCTTGCCATCCTCCAACTGCACAACAATAAGAGTGCTATCAGCGACCTTTATGGTCTGTTGAATGATAAACTTTGTTGCTACAATAGTAGGTATTGTCGTAGGCAGCATTTTGTTGTCGCGTCAATAGATAGCCCATGGGCTGCATAATAAAAGCAAAAAAAAAAAAAGGTAAGTTTTTAAATTATATATTTTTTAGTTTATGTAAATTTTATTATTAATTATATTAATTTAAATATTATAAATGTTAGTAATTAGTACATGTTAGAAGGTATTAATTATTATTATTTTATCCCGAGATTTATAATTATTGTATTTATAATTTAATATAAGTTATCTTATTAATAAATAAATAATTATTATCTTTAGTGATTTAGGGATTATTGTTTCTTTTGAATAATTTTAAAATTAAGGATCTTATTGTTGAAATATTATTGGAAAGTAAGATTGATAATAGTAATTTGAAAATGACTATTTTAGTAAAATCGTATTTTAATGATGATGTAATTTTATGTGAAAATGATTTTCATCAACATTAGGGTAATTTTATGATTCAAAAACCTTAGTAGTTATTATAGTTTGAAAAGATGAAAACTGTAATATTTGGAAATGAAAACTTGGAAACCTGTAGTGAAAATTAAATGTTTGTTTTCCAAAACTTGATGTATTATGAAAGTTGCATTGTGTGTACTATATGTGATGTGTGGTTTATTGGTGTTAGGGTTTTTGGGGTTGACTTAGAGTGTTGACCAAATCAAGATGTTCACCAGAGGCTTGAGAATTCTATTTTGAGATGTCATGATGATGTTTTGGTCCCGATCTTTTATACTCAACCATGGTAATGTGTCTTGTATGCTCTATGAGGTGTTTTGATCTATTGATTGTTATTGCTTTCCAATATTCTTGTGTGAAACATAGGTAAATGGTGTGACCTATCTGATATAACCTTTGAGTCTTCGATCAGCTGTATTTGGATTTCTTTTTAGTCGCTTGTAAAGGACTGAGGTGTTTGTATGATTTGTTCTTGGTGATGTCATGTTATGATGAGGATTGGTTTATGTGTACTTTCTTAGATCAATCCTGTTAGAATGATCATTTTAGTGATGCTTGTATTTTGACCAGTGATTTCAGTATTTGTCAGTTGC
This sequence comes from Cupressus sempervirens, assembly GCA_028749045.1. Lineage (NCBI taxonomy): Eukaryota > Viridiplantae > Streptophyta > Pinopsida > Cupressales > Cupressaceae > Cupressus > Cupressus sempervirens. The sequence goes on from CM053784.1 coordinate 367,208,214, forward strand.
TTGTTTAAGAGCTAATGTATGGTATGTGGTCATTTGAGATCTTTTGATTTTATTGAGCTTAGGGTAAGTTATTTGTATGTCATGTTGGGAAGTGACTTGTAATGGAGGTCAGATACCTAAAGAGGCTACTTGGATAACCATTGCAGGTTATGTTAATAAGTGATAGCATTTCATTAAATGGTTTTAAAATGAATTAACAAGATATTGGTACTATAGAAAGTCACTAGGGGGCCGGAGGATTAAAAGACTAGCTAGGTAACCTTAGAGCTAACTCATTAGTATGCCTTGTCTATACAAAAGGATACTGATGCCGCATAGAGACACTAGGGGGATGGAGTCTAGAGAGGTTGTCAAGGTAACCTTAGAGTTGGCTCATGCAATGACACTTGCCCACTTACATAGTATATTTCCTACATGTATGTGTTGCCTCTAGGATTAGTTGATACTTGTGACTTGGTACCCTTTGAGATAGTTTGCTTTCAGGTGATTCCTTGAACCTAGATGTTGGTTTTGACTTTTGAGTTTGTTATCCTGTTTGGGACTTGAGACTATCTCCTTAGCATGGCGGGAGTGGACCTTTTTGGGTTCCATGAGGTTGAGTGGTAGTGCCCTTTTTTATACCATTGAGATATGACCATTGGATGTCGTTATTGGATATGTTTGTGCAAATGTTCCTTTTTATCTAATCTTGTATTTCTATGATGGATGGTTATGCTCTAAGTGTATTGTATTTGATTTCATAGATCTTACAAGATGTAATTTATTTCATGATGTATATTATTTTAGCTCTTCATACCCTGTGACCTGTACAGTGGATGAAGGTGCATTATGATTATTGCCAAGTGTCATTCGAGATGACTGTATATTATTCAAACGGATTCATACTTGTATATTATTATTTGATGTGGATTTATTAAAAAAATGGATTTAGTGTCAATTAAAATTAAATTTGATTCATTATCATGGGACCCTTAAGAGTTATAACCTATTTATGTGTTGTTGATGTATGAGTGTATGTTAATTGCTTCCACTATTCTATTATTGTTGTGTATGTTATCTTTAAAAAAAATGTTTGTCAAACTTAGTAAAACTTTAGGTTAACCTCTTTTGGGTCACATGGCGGGACGTTACATATCTACTTTATTAGGGATATTTAGAAAGATTCATGAATATTCAAAACAAGATGTGTTCCAAAGGTTTTTTAGATTTGATCGATGAAGAGGATTTGAAAAGATGAGAACAACAACAGAGTGATGTTTGGTATTCTTGGAACTTAGATGTTTTTCATCTATGTTTTCATCAATGCCAAAGGGAGAGATTGTTAGCAAGAATGCTGATGATATTCCTTTGGGGGAATATCCTAAGCATTAGAGAGTATTGACATGTTGCATTCATGACTGTGTTTCTCATTGATGTCAACATAGTAATAAGTCCATGAAGACTGGTAGAGCAACAGACAAAGATCCTACTTGTATGGACATAATTTTTATGTACAAGTGAAGTGTGTTTAAGGACATGTTGTACCTTGTGTCTTGATGAGGAGGTTAAATGTGCAAAGTCCAAGTCGATAATGTATGGAAGTTATAAGTTGTTTATAGAGAGCAGTGCATAGACAGAGTGCATGGAAAATAGTTTCTGATAATCCTATTATATCTTCTAGCTGAGATATAATCTGGTGATGCACAGTGAACCAGTGATTGAAGAAAGTCTGATGGTGATGTTAATGAGTGCACAAGCCCTAGTATCACACGTGTGAATTTTTGTATAGATTGTGAGCTGACAGTGCTATTGTAATTACAAATTAATTAATTATCTTATTATAATTAATTAAGAAGGCCTCAAGGGTGATTCAAGGAATTATTTTGAAGATAGGGTACAAAAAGAAAGATTGTTTCCTTATTTGTATGTGTTGAGTAATATATGTTCTATGTGATGTGAGAAAAGGAGCAAAGTGTTTGGTGAATGTGAGTAAGCGATCCAAGGGATTATTGGATGTGATATTTGTGATTTGGTTACAAGATTAGGAGTAGAAGTCTAGTTGACAATATGAAGAAAGAGGAAGGAAGTATAATTTAATTCTACTATTGTGTAAGGAATAATACAAAGATCATTTGGAAAGTAAGTTCATTAGTCTTTCCCTTGAAGCTATTTGGACAACGTGTCCATCTACCTTCTACAGCTCCTAACAGGGTTAGCAAAACTCCTAACAGGGTTGGAATCTCCTAATAAGGATTCAAAGTCTCCTAATAGGGACTGCTATGTACTGAATGTTGTTATAGACTCCTAACGAGGTTTATCCTCTAACAAGGAATATTTATATTAGTACATCATATTGTGGGCACCATCCCCACTGGGGTTTTTCCTTTGATAAAGGGTTTCCCTAATTAACATATCTAGTGTTATTGTGCATGAGTATCTTGTGGTGGTTTTTGATTTTATTGCTCACATGGTTAAGTTTGATTAAGGTTGATAATTGTTATAATTATTAACATATCTAGTGTTATTGTGCATGAGTATCTTGTGGTGGTTTTTGATTTTATTGCTCACATGGTTAAGTTTGATTAAGGTTGATAATTGTTATAATTAAATTCCCACCCACCCCCCCCCCCCCCCCCCCCCACCTTCAGTTATATTGGTGGACTATATATTCTAACATTTATATATATGTGTGTGTGTGTGTGTACATGTATAGACACACACACATTTGTGTGTGTGTGTATACATGTATAGACACACACATTTGTGTGTGTGTGTGTGTGTATGTATATATATGTAGATGCATATGTATATGTGTGTGTATATGTACATATATATACACACACATATATATTCGCTATATATATATATATATATTATAATATTATTATCTCGTGTTCCCTTTCCATTCTTCACATGAAGAGTATCCAAATATATATATTCTTCTCTTATTTCTTCCTTGGGAGTAATTTCAATACTTATTAAATATTAGTGGGATTTAATAGTTGCATCTTATTGAGAAGAGACACATAATTTTGTCAACATTTAATTAATATTTCTTTATATGCCTTTCTCTCTTTTTTTTATGATAGGTTTATTTGTCACTCTCTCTTATTGTATGTGATTTTCTTATTTTCTTCTCCTAAAATCAACCCTAAAGAGAGTGTCAGTTTACTTTTCGTAAGGTGCTTGACATGAAATTATTTCTTTAATATGATAATTGATGCAAGAGTATTCTGGGTGTAAGGAAAATCTTGCATCACCAATTTTTTTTTTTTAATAATGGTTATTTCGATGTAGAGTTGCTATTTGGAAAACTACAAGTTTTAGTAAGTTGTTTATTTGAGCTTAGAATATTTTGATTTCAACCATGGAGGTTCATTTTAGACATATTGGCCTACCAATTGAGTTTCATTACAATACTAAGTAAATAGGTAAAGTTACTGAGAAATTTTTGTCACAAAACCTTTGAACTCGGTTTTGAAGGCTTCAAAGGTTCCAAAATAGGGCCAAAGTTTGACTAAATAAGGCTTATGCTTTCAAGTGTTGTATATTAGGATTGAAAAGGGGTAATCATAGTTAATTAGAGTTATGGTTGATGAGTTATACTCCTTGAAAGTTGTGATACTTGATATTATAAAAATGAAACTATTTGGGTTGACTCTGATGCAATGAAATATTAAAAATAATATTAGTTTAGGGTTGATTGGCCTTAGGATCTTAGGTTAAAATTCTAGAACCTTCTTGGGAAATCATCTATGTAAAGAAGGCTTGTAGGGTTGTCTAAGGTAGTTCTCGATTGTTTTTGGTGGCTCTAACTTACATAATATTGTAAAGAAAAAACTCATGTGAGTTTCCATGTTGTATTTTTGAATTCTGTAGTTCCATACTTTTGGAGATAATAAGAAGCCCATTTTTTGTTCTTGCAAATTGTTGTTATTCTTTAATTTTGTTATGTGTTTGTGTAAATAAGGGGAGTAACCTTCATCAATCATCTATTTCATTATCCTTATGTATACCCAAATATACCTTGGGGTAATCTCTCTCTTTATTTATTTGACAAGTAATCAATTTTGTCATGTGCAAATGCTTAGTTTGGTTTAGATTAATGATGTCTCACCTTCCTAGTCCATGGAAATAATAACTAACACTTCAAACTATGTGTAAGAATTTGGTATAGCTCTGATGCCATGTAAGAAATTGCCTTAGGGAAAAATCATCCAAGACCAAGAAGCACAATAACTAGCACAAAAAGAGCAACAAAGTATGATTAGAATAAAAATATAATATTCAATTGATTGTCATTGATTGTATAGTACACTAGAGGTGCCTGTATATAAAGGTCTCTAAGATGCATCTAGAATATCTAGGAGTTAACAATATGATAAGCCTCACAACTAAGCACATGTCCACTAGGAGTGGGTTATCCTCCATTAAGCATAAGAGTTAGTGCGATGATGAGAGGATAAGTCTACAAAGGTCCATCATGTAAAATGATGTTGTAGACACCATGTGCTTAATTAAGAGTGCAAACAACTATGTTGTCTATGTGACGACTCAGTTGTTTATGTAAACTCCAATGTTGTAGACACCATGTGCTAAAATAGAGTTGATTACTCTTGTGTTGTCAACATGACAACTCATATGAGTATGCAAAATCCTAGGTGTCTAACCTAAAAAATAATAAAATAATGCATTTATCCTAAGTAAACTTTTGTAAAGTGTAAATAATAATTATTTACACTAACACCCCCCTTAAATGCAAATTAGGGGAATGCACTTAAGCTCACAAAAGCTATGATGAAATGCATAATGGGTCCCAACTACAAGGTTGTGTTAGGTACCCATGTACAAATACAACACTAAACACACAATGCAATCTCTTTGCAATCAAGGAAAGAGGGAAAACCTCATGGGAAAAACCCTCCCCCAAAAAGAGAGAAAAGTACAATAAAGAAAGATGCATAAATGGATGGAGTAATCAAGACCCCACATTCCCCCCCCATTATGACATACATCATGCATATACAATAAAGAATCCCTCGATGAAATCCCCCCCCTTAGTGAAGGATCTCTGAATGATAAGTGTCTAAAGACAAAAGAAAATCCAATGCTGAAAAACAACATTTCTCCCTTTAGAAAGAAGATACACCAAGTATAGGTACAAATATGCTTCCCACTATGGATAGGAAGATGTAAGAGGGATCCAAATGTAGTATGCGATGGATGTTGCCTCTGAAGTCTACTCATATGTCGACAAGTCCTTGATGAATGAAGATGCCACGAGCCAATTTGGTGAATGCCCACAAGAAGGTGGCAACCAAGGAAGCATGTCCATGTATGATGCTAAATCAAGCTCCAAAGATGATGAAGCATCCTTATAGGAAGGTGGAGGAAGAGAAGTAATGTCACCTCCCCTAAATGATGTAGGTACACCCATGATAGAAGCTCCTTGATGACTGAAGAAGCTACACCATGAAAGTTGAATGATCGCCCTCTTTTTAGGAAGAAATGGTGCCATAGGTGTAGTAGAGAATGCTCCACAACTGATAGGAAGAATCCTTAGAAAATATGATGTCTAAGGAAACTAGAATAAAATCTCCATAGATTGAAATGTCTCCTCATAAGTGAAAGAGTCCTTCTCCATCTGCTGTAAAGAAGCCACAATCAAGTCAGTCTCGAAAGAAAGCTCAAGTGGTTGAGGGTCAGAGTGTGCCCTCACAACAAGTGAAGAAGTCTCCTCAAGAAAGAGAATATTGATGTCATCGATGATGTCTCCCACATATTCAATATGAAACTCCACAAATAGCCCTACAATTTCTAGAAGGAAGTCATCCCATGAAGATGAAGTAGGAAGACATGGTAATACCTACTTCACTGAATCAAGAGCATCTGTGGCTAGAACTGGATTAGTAGTATCAATAGGAATATCAAAATGTGTGATCTCATATGGAGTTGAAGATACCATAATTGAAGTGAGTAAAGAGATAGTGTCTTCTGGAAGGGGAGGAATATTTAGATCTCCATATGCTTCCCAAAGACCTATCCAAATATCATAAGGATAATTGTACTTGTTAATGACTTTAAAGCAAGAATGAGTGTCATTGAAATAAATGATGTCCAAAAGTCTTGTAGCAAGTTGCTTATCAATGGAAGAGATTGGTTCATTTAAACAAATATAAGGAAATACTTCCTTATGCTCTCTTCTTAGATGATTAATGAGTAAGGCACTTTCTAACAGTTCCTCTTTGTTAACCTTGGTCTAAGACTACCCTGACATGTGAAACAAAACTCCATGAGATCAATGTATTCACCCCCCAAAATAATCAATCAACCCCACCTAATGTATGATTTGGCACTTTATAGGTAGTGTGTTTATAATAGGCCACTTGCTAATTTAGGCCTTAGTGGACTTCTGAGTTTTTTGTTTACAACCTCCTTTTGGAGTAGAAATCTGAAACTTTACAATGTATCTCAGATATACAATTCTGAAGTTATATCAAAGCACTACAATGCAAAAAAGGACCTAATTCTAAAAGTGGTATTTTTATCCACACAAGCCTATAATTTGATTATAGATCTAGAAAGTAGACAAAAAATTATGCACTTAAAAAAAAATGGAACCTAATTATGTGTCTAGATGAGCCCATACTAAGCATTTGAGGTTGCAAAAATTGAGATTTGCAACTTGCAATTTTTTTTTAGGAATAGAGATATCAAACATCCTACACCAATGTGTAGATCATGAAATTATACCCCCCAAAAAAAAAATTGCTTGAAAAAAGGAGTCCATATGAGGGAGATATCGTTGTTTGAAAATAACCTCTATTATTATTTTTCTTGAATCTCTGCCATCACACCTCCAAAAATCAATTGACTTTAGATTTCACCTTAGATGTCCAATTTTGATGAAACAAAAGTCAATTTGGGGTTTTTTTTACCCTCTAAATATGATGCCAATATCTGATTAGCACCAGCAATCTCCAACCTTGTCCTGCAAAAAATATCTCCTCTACAAGCCTAATGACCAATTTTTTTTCAGGAAATAATGCAGATCTAAAAAATAATGTAGAGAAATTGTACAGACTAAAATAATAAAATATGCAAATCTGAAAATTAAATTCAGAGATTTGAAATGATCATACCAAATTCACAAATCGAGCCTTTAGGTGCCGGTTTGCAAAAAAAAATTGCCTCAATTTTGACTATGGCCCAACATGGGCGTATTTATAGTCAATTTTCACTGAATCGATGCTTTGAACACAATGGTGAGGTCTGCTTTGGCTCTAGATGCTCCCAATATCTATGGATACTCTGGATCTAAATCAAGGTATCCTTAGAGAGGTGAAGCAAGATCGATCTTAAATGGCTATAAAATGACTCTCCTATGGCTCTAATACCATGTAAGAATTTGCCTTAGGGAAAAATCACCCAAGAGAAAGAAGCACAATAACTAGCACAAAAAGAGCAATGGAGTATGATTAGAATAACAATATGATATTCAATTGATTGTATAGTACACTAGAGGTGCATGTGTATAAAGGCCTCTGAGATGCATCTAGAATGTCTAGGAGTTAGCAATATGATAAGCCTCACAACTAAGCACATGTCCACCAGGAGTGGGTTATCCTCCATTAAGCACATGAGTTAGTGCAATGATGAGAGGATAAGCCTACAAAGGTGTGTCATGTAAAATGATGTTGTAGACACCATGTGCTTAATTAAGAGTGCGAACAACTATGTTGTCTACATGATGACTCAATTGTTTATGCAAACTCCAGTGTTGTAGACACCATGTGCTAAAATAGAGTTGCTTACTCTTGTGTTGTCAACATAACAACTCATATGAGTATGCAAAATCCTAGGTGTCTAACCTAAAAAATAATAAAATAATGCATTTATCCTAAGTAAAATTAAGTAAAGTGTAAATAATAATTATTTACACTAACACTATGTACACCTATTTTCTTATTATTGTGGCTTCACAATAGACGCCCCATTTTTGACTCAAAAATGGGAACCACCTCTTTTCTTTTTAGGACAGAGGAACTTGTTCTCTAGAATAGGACATCTTTATAGGCAACTCAAAAAATGGGCCTCCTATTAGTCAATTCTAAGGGTTCATTTAGTCGTTGTCATTCAAAATATGCTTGCTGAGAAGATCAAACTTTGCACTATGACTAGAAGTGTGTCTATACACACATATCACACCTGTGCACCCTATCAAGTTGTGCTAGATGTGTTGACTTAATCTTCCACCCAATAATGTGCATAGGCACACCATTCTAGAGGTATGCTAGGTGTGCCAAGTCTAGGGTCTATACACCTATAAATACAGGGACCCCCCATTGTGTGCTCATATTGCTCACTAGTCTCCACGCATTGTCGCATCTGTATACCTACACAAAAGTTCATTTCTCTTTGTGTGCAAAGGTGCACTAAGGTAAGGTTTGGTCCACAAGGTGCACCCTCTAGGTGCACTAATTATGCAAATGTGCCCATCACTCCCTTTAATGCACTAGTTGCACCCTATGCTCTTGTGCCTAGTGCACCAATTTTCCCTTTTGTTGGTTTTCTAGCCAGTTTTTTCTTGTTGTCATCAGTTTTTCACTAGTTTGGCCTAGCATATTATTTCTCTACTCTATCTTTTTTGTTTTTTCTATTCTATTTTTCTAATATGGTATCAGAGCCATCTTCTTGCTAAATTGTGCATGTTAGAGAAGAAGCTATCAAAAAGATGAGACCTAATGAAGTACCACCATATTTTAATAGTGATGATGGTTTTGTTGAAGATGAATAACTTATTTTATTTTGAAGAGGGCAATTCTTTGGAAATAGGAAAGGTTTTTGTAGAGACTAGATATATTCTCAATAGTATAAGGTGATACTAAATTGGAGAAACTATACCTCATTGGGGTTATGAGATGCACATGTGTGGATTGGTGTCCAATAGTTCAGGGAGATCTAAAAGTTTGGAAGCTTGGCATCATACCTTTACGAGGGTTATAAGGCATTTTATGTGGAGATGGTGTGTCCAATGGTGTCTCAAATCTGGATGATAGCTGCACAACTAAACCAGTAGTTGGGAGTAACTTGAGGAAGTCTTACTCCTCTATGACGTATTTTCAAAGTATAATTTCTATGTAATGTTTCCTTTAGTTGTCACATTAAGTGGGTGTGTTGGAGTTAATGTTCCAACAATAGTAAATAAATAATTGTCACACATATGGAAAACCTTTTTTGAATTGTTGACAATAAAAGTTCAGTTCAGGTGTGAGTCAAAGAGTTTGAGTTTTAAACAATGACAAGTTGTAGGTGTGTCTCTTATATCTAGTTAGGTATCAAGTTCATGTGTGTATTGTCAATCATGAAGTAGTTTGTTGTCAATCTATTTAGCAGTCATTTAGAAATATTAGTGGTTCAATTCATTGTATAAATATGCATCTATTATTCAAGAATAAAAAGATGGAATAACATATTTATACAATGGATTGACCCACCAATACTTCTAAATGACTGCTTAATAGATTGATGATAAATTACTTCATGATTGACAACACACATGAACTTGACACCTAACTTGAAATGTAGATGCATATTTATATAATGGATTGACCCCAATATTTCTAAATCACTACTAAATAGATTGACAACACACTACTTCATGATTGATAACACACATGTGAACTTAACACCTAATTGGATATGAGAGACACATCTACAACTAGTCATTGTTTACAACTCAAACTCTTTGACTCACACTTGAATTAAACTTATGTTGCTAGCGACTCAAACATGGGTTTTCACATGTGTAACAATTATTTATTTACTACTATTGGAACATTAACTCCAACACCCCCACTTAAGACCAAAGTTATCCTGATGGAAAAAAGAGACATGGTATAGATATCTTATTATATGCATGTCATCACCATGCATACCACATTAACGAGACTTTGACTGATGGAAAGGTAACAGAGGTTTTATTTCATTTTGAACAATTTTTACTTTCAGTGAATGCCACCCAATTTAATTTGAATTTTCTATCCCACCTAATTTAATTTTAAATTTCTTATCTTGCCCAATTTAATTTTGAATTTATTATCTTAGATTGTTTTATAATTTAAACAAAAAAAATAGAGTAGAAAATAGTGACAACATTCATGATTGTGGCAATGACCATGGTTGAAATGTAGCTATACCCAAATAGTTAGAAGCTGCATTGAAGAACCTTGAGGTAAATCAAAGTTTTCTCTATTTACAAATTCTATTTTGTTACAACCAAATTTCTAGCTTCAAAAGTTTTGGAAATGGTAGAAGTAAAAGACATTTTGTTAGAATATATAGTCCACTGATATTACTAGGGGGGGGTGGTGTGGGGTGGTGAATCAGCTATACAAATAATATCAAAATTATCAACCTTAAACAATCTTAACCATATGAGTAATATAAACTAAAACCACAACAACATACTCATACACAATAACACCAGATATGTTAACTAGGGAAACCCTTGATCAAAGGGAAAACTCCAGTGGGGATGGTACCCATAAGATGATGTACTAATATAAATATTCCTTATTAGAGGATAAACCCTATTAGGAGTTTGTTACAACATTTAGTACATATGAGTCCTTATTAGGAGACTTTAAATCCTTGTTAGGAGATTCCAACCTTGTTAGGAGTTGTGGAAGATAGCTGGACCCACTACCCAAACAACTTCAAGGGTAAGACCAATGAACCCATTGTCTAGATGATCTCTATATTATTCCTTGCAGAATAATAGAATGGTATTGTACTATTCCTTCCCCTTTCTTTGTCATGTCAAGCAGACCTCTGCTCCTTTTGATCTTGTAACTAGATCACAAATCTCATATCCAATAATCCCTTGGATTGCTTACATGCATTCCTTAAACACTCTGCTCCTTTTCACACTTCACACTTCATACAACAATAGATACACTTTACAATCAAGGAAAACATCTTTCCTTTATACCATATCTTCATAATAATTCTTTGAGTCAACCTTGAGGCTTTCCCAATTAATTAAAATAAGATAATTAATTATTTACAATTACAATAGCACTGTCGGTTCGTAGTTTATAAAAAAATTTACACATGCAATACTAAGGCTTGCACACTCATTGATGCCATTAGCTGACTGTCCTTTGTCACTGCCTAACTATGCATCCCTTCATTACATCTCAGATGTAAGATAGCTAACAACCATCAAGAACTGCTTTCCCAATAGTTTGTCTCTAAACTACTTTGTATAAATCAGTTACATCTTCCGTATGTCTTTGACTTAGACTCTATGCACTTGACCATGTCATCATGATACTATGTTGAACATGTCCATAACCACACATCACCAGAAAATCAAAACATTGTCCACATCATTAGGATCTATGTCCACTACTCAACAAGTCTTTACAGAAACCATGCCATTTTGACATCAATGACAAACATAGTCATGAATGCAACATGTCAATACTCTCCAATGCTTAGGATACTCCCCAAAGTAGTATAATCAGTATTCATGCTAACAATCTCCCCCTTTGGCAATGATGGCAACGTGGATTAAAAAACATCTAAGTTTCAAAAATACCAAACAGTGTTCTATTGTTGTTGCTGACCAGCATCAGTTGTCCACACACTAAAAAGAATCTCAAACACAATAGATGCACACAAGCACACACTCCTTCTTAGACATCAATTGTTTACTTCACACTAAACAATTCACAATACATTAGGTGCACATTCTTGCTTCCTTTAATGAATCTTTCTAAATCTCTCTAAAGAAATATCACCCCCCCATAACTTAGGAGTTCTTCACATACATACTCTCCCCCATGCCTTAGGATATGTTTTTCATTCCATACTCTCCTCGATTGACATCAATGTCAAAGGCCTCAAACAAATACAAAAATACCAATTGTTATATCTACTTCTTCAACTCTTCAATCAATTCAAGTGTCCAAAGACACTATTCAATGCCAAATACCAAGAGTCATCAATGACCCTGGCTATTACAGATACTCCCCCATATGGGAAGCATCAACACTCAGTCCAATCAAACAATAGTACTCTAATACCAACTGTTAGAATATATAGTCCACTAATATAACTGGGAGGGTGGGGGTTAATTACAAATAATATCACAATTATCAAACTTAAACAATCTTAACCATATGAGTGATATAAACTAAAACCACAACAAGATGCTCATACACAATAACACTAGATATGTTAACTAGGGAAATCCTTGATTAGAGGGAAAACCCTAGTGGGGATGGTACCCACAAGATGATGTACTAATATAAATATTCCTTGTTAGAGGATAGACCCTGTTAGGAGTCTATTATAAGATTCAATACATATAAGTCCCTGTTAGGAGATTCCAACCCTCTTAGAAGTTGTGCCAACCCTATTAGAAGTTGTGGAAGATAGCTAGACCTACTATCCAAACAACTTCAAGGGCAAGACCAATGAACCCACTGTCCAAATGATCTCTATATTGTTCCTTGTGGAATAATAGAATGGTACTGTACTATTCCTTCCTCTTTCTTTGTCCTATCAACTAGACCTCTGCTCCTAATCTTGTAACCAGATCATGAATCTCACATGTAATAATCCCTTAGATTGCTTACACGTATTCCTCAAACACTCTACTCCTTTTTGCACTTCACACTTCATACAATAATAGATACACTTTACAATCAAGGAAAACATCTTTCCTTTATACCATATCTTCATAATAATTCCTTGAGTCGGCCTTGAGGCTTTCCCAATTAATTAAAATAAGATAATTAATTAATTATAATTACAATAGCACTATCGGCTCAAAGTCTATACAAAACTTCACATGTGCAATACTAAGGCTTATGCACTCATTGATGTCATCAACTGACTATACTTTATCACTACCTAATTGCACATCCCTTCATTACATCTTTGATGTAAGATAGACAACAACCATCAAGAACTGCTTTCCCAATACTCTGTCTCTGAACTACTCTCTGTAAATTAGGCACATCTTCCACACATCTTCGACTTAGACTCTGCACACTTGACCATGTCATCATGACACTGTGCTGAACATGTCCATAACTGCACATCACCAGACAATAAAAAAATTGTCTATACCATTAAGATATTTGTTTGCTACTCAACCAGTCTTTACAGAAACCATGCTATGTTGACATCAATGACAAACACAGTCATGAATGCAACATGTCAATACTCTCCAAAGATCAGGATAATTCCTAAAGTAGTATCATTAGTATTCATTCTAAGACACTTATGCAACAATATTGGCAATGGTTTTGGTGGTGATAAGTGTAGTATCAATGCAAGTGGTGGATGTAGTACCAGATGCCCACTCCATTAATCACTGTAGGTGTAGCTTCTATGTCATGGATTTCTCTACCATAATTTCTTTTTATTAGCTTATTGTTGTTGTTACTTAAATTTTTTACATTATCTTTATGTGATGGCTTGATATAGAAGTGAATTTTTCATGTTTACGCCATGATTTAAACATTTGAAATCTATAATCCTGTGTTCATTGGGGGTAGTTTATAGTTATGGGTGTAGCTAATATCATGACTCTTGTCATTATTCTCATTTTCATGGTGTCTCCTTCCATATTTTCACATACTCAAACTTCATGGGGCAATGAAATATAGAAGTGATGGAATACATATACCATGATACAACTATCTACAATAGTTTATTATGGCAAATAGTGCCCCATTAAATAGAGGGTTTGAAGATATAGTTTTAAATGAATGCAAATAGAAAGTGGGAAGCCCTAATCCACATCCTTTTCTAACCCCTACTTTTCTTGTGGTAAAATTTGACATTTGGATTAGGGAATGGACTTCTATCATAGCAATTTAATTAGATGTTGAAGCAAGTGCTTGAACATACATGTAAATATGAAGTGTAGATCTCACCTTGAAGAAATCATTATAAGTACATCTATGTCAGCATCCAATGATGCCTCTTCCTATTTCAATAGGCATGTTCCCACATTCTCTTGAATTATGTTAAATCATGCAACATGCATGCACATAAACTTTTCAAAATCCTCTTGCAGAGATGTGTTGAAAGCACAGAAGTATAGACTAGGTGGTTAAAGGAGATTATTGAAGTGAAAAAGATTGATAAAACCTATCAAGGAACAATCATTATTTTGTCACTAATGTCAAACCTACTACTTTTTGGTGAGAAAATTGCTTACTTTGGTACAAATGCTATCATTTGTTTGATTGATGAAGAGGATTTGAAAAGAAAGGATAACAAGAGAACCTATAGAAAGGTTGAGTTATATTATGTATAAAAGGAGCACTAAGACCAAGCAAGACATTGATGATATAGTGTATTTTTTATCTACTTAAGGCTATAATAAAAGGATACTTGAGCAAAGACTAGAAGAAGGCTAAGTAAAGAAATGTGTTTGCCAAGCCTAGCTGAGCAAACACTAGAAGCTGAGCAAAGTTAGTGCAGGCCGAGTAGAAAATTAGTTGAAGCTGAGTAGTAAGTTTAGTATGTGTCGAGTAGGAGAAATCTAGTTGGTGCCAAGTGAAGAAAGTTAGTATGTGTCGAGCACTAGTAAAGACTTAGTGGATGTTGAGCAACCTAGTGTTGGCCAAGCATTAGAAGATAGTGTTTGTCGAGAAAACATAGTATTATTGCTAAGTGCTAGTAAAATGAGTTAGATCAAAGATTTAATGAATCTGAGATAAAAAAGTTGATTTCTTGAATTGTGTGAAGCGTGTGCAAGATAACTATGATGAGTTGGTGGCACAAAATTCAAGATAAACCATTTGAGATGAATTCAAAGAGGATTGTAGAGGAAATTTTGAGAGGGAATAAAATGGAAAGACAGGTAGATTCAATGAATCTGACCTAACCATAGAATGGATGATTATGGTTAAGCAGAAAAAGACTTAAATTATATATATATAAGGAGATAGAAGGCTAGAAGCAACTAGTGTCATGTGTGAGAACTTGAGAAAGACAAGAATTCTAGGGTGTTGCTTCATATGGTGGCCAAATGAAAGAGTCTAGAGTTGGCATACAAAACAAGAAGGTTTAAGGTGATGAATGCTTGAAGGGTGAATAAGCTATTAGATATGAAGAGGATGAATGCCAAGTAGAATGGAGGACTGAATTTGAGATTTGTAATATGCAAGTGAGTTGTTTTCATTGTCAGATAAAGTCATGTTGTTACTCTCTAACAATTGTATCAGTCTAGATAAATCTTGTAGACTAAGGTTGGCCTAACAGTATAGGGTGAAATTCTAATGGAATTTTCTAAATTCCTCTAATAAGGATCACTCCTAACAAGGTGATTGAAATCCTTTAACCAGGTCACATTTAATAGTGTGCATTGCAACCTTTAACATGGTTGGCTCCTCATAGGGATCACTTTAGAAGAGTGAAAATTAGTAGCATGTTACTGGTGGTTTTTCCCAAATTGGATTTCCATGTAAAATCCTTGTACCAAATATGTGAATGATTTTGTGGTATTGCATGTTTACATTTTTGGAAAGTTATTTTGACCTAGGACAACAATATGCACATGTTTAAGATGTTGAATGATCAATGCATGTATAAGTATAAGTTGAGGTACTAAAAAGTTTTATTTATACATTTGGACCTTGGATAAATGATTCACCCCCCCTCTTAGTTATTCTAAAGTATTCCAACAATTGGTATCAGAGCACCGAGTGCTTGTGGAGAAAAGTTTGAAGGTACTTAAAGCTAAAGATCAAGATGTACAAAAAGGAGATGCCCAAGTTAAACAAGGAAAACTTTCCTGCATGGAAAAGTTTGATGAAGCTACATATAGGAGGTCTTGGAGATTATGCACAATCAAGTATCATGATTAAGCATGTTGATCCAATTGGAGCCTCAAATGTTGAATAATTGAAATAGAAGAAGGAAAACAACCAGACAATGTTAGAGATTGCATCTTCCCTAAGCTACTTAGAGTTTGATGACATCAAAGGATGTGATTCTACTAAGAATATGTGGGATGCCCTACAAAAGATCTATGGAGGAGACAAGAATGTGGTAAGAGAAAAAGCTAAAAGTCTTAGAGGAAATTTTGATAAAATGAGAGTGCAAGAAGGTGAGATTATACTCTAGTATTGTGCAAGGATAAAAGATATTGTTAATGCGATTCAAAGATCTAATGGAAAGATTGAAGATGAGATTGTGATCAACAAAGTATTGAGTACCCTACTACCTATCTATGCTATTAGAGTCTTTGCTATACAAGAACTGAGGTGTACTCCTGGTAGTAATCTAACCCTTGAAGGACTAGTTGGTAGACTCACTTCTTTTGAACTTTCAAATTTTGATAATTTCAAATTTGAGAATGTTGAATCTTCTTTCAAAGCTAAGTTGACACTAAAAGAACCTAAAGATAAGAAAAAGAAAAAAGGTCAAACTCGCTACTAGTGACAGTGATACAGATGATGAAGAGCTAGAAGAATTGGAAGGATTGTTGGCTAGGAAATTTCACAGAGGCAAAGGAAAATACAAAAGGTAAGTTACCCATCATATGCTTTAATTGTAATGAGGTTGTTCATATTGCAGCAAAATGTCCTAATAATTCAAATGAAAAGAATGAAGACAAATTAAGAGGTAGAAAATATGGTAATAACATAGGCTATAAGGACAAGGGAAAGAAGGCTTGTTACATTACTAAAGAATAATCCAATGATGAATCTGAGGATCATGATGATGAAGTTGTCTTTGTTGCTAAGAAGGATGATTCTGATGAAGATGAGGCAACTGCATTGATATCATATGTAAACAAAAGTGACATATGGATCATTAATAGTGGATATTCACATCACTTGACTAGAGACAAAAGTAATTTTATCACCCTTGAGTATTACAATGGAAATAGTGTTAGATTTGGTAATGATGCACCCTGTTTGATAAAAGGAAAATGATCGATAAGGTTGATAGAAAAGATCATGTGTGACAATGGTTACTATGTTGAAGGACTTAACTATAATCTATTGAGTGTGTCACAATTGAATAGTTCAGGATGCAAAGTTGAATTTGATAATGGAAAGGCTAATAACTGTGAGACTTATGGAAAACTAATTGGAAGTGGAGATCATACTAGAGGTAAACTATTTTACCTTGACATGAATGATGTTACTTGTCTTGTTGTACAATTTGATGATGTGATACTGTGACACAAGAGGTTATGTCATGTAAATTTTGACAATTTGGTCAGTATTAGTGAGATGAAAAGAGTCAGAGGTTTTCCAAAAATGAAGAAACTTGATAATATGATTTGCAAGAAATGTTAGTTAGGAAAGATGACAAAGTATAGGTTTAAAACTAAGACTCATACTTCAAAAGAAATTATAGAATTAGTTCATACTAATTTATGTGGACCAATTGATGCGCAAAGCTACAAAGCTAACACGTACATTATCCTATTTGTTGATGATTACTCAAGAATGATGACAATAATGCTTTTAAAAGAAAAATCTTATACTTTTCAAATGTTTAAATGGTATTTGGCAAGAGTTCAAAGGAAAATGGTAAAAGATTGAAATGTTTGAGATTTGATAGAGGTGGAGAGTTTACATCAAATGAATTTGAAACTTCTACAATGATAGAGGAATCAAGACACAAACTTTTGCACCTAGGACCCCTCAACAAAATGGGATTGCTAAAAGGAGGAACAAATCTATAATGGATTGTGCTAGAACTTTGATGATGGAGAAGAATGTTTCTTTGAAATACTGAAGAGAAGTTGTTAGTACAACTTTCTATACCTTGAACCGAGTACAAGTCAAGAAAGGTATAAATTCTATACCTTTTGAATTATTGTATGGATACTCACCCAATGCAAAATATTTTAAGGGATTTGGAAGAAAGTGTTACATTCTTAAGGACAACAAAAATGGAAAACTCGATGCCAAAAATGAAGAAGGTATATTCCTAGGCTATTCCACAAGAAGTAAGGCTTATAAGTGTTTAAATACTAACACTAAAAAAGTTGTGGAAAATACAAGTGTAAAGTTTGATGAATATACAAAAGTGCATGAAGATGAACTAAAGAAGGAACCTAAAAATTACAAAACCTTTATGAACTACTATGAAGACATGTTTGTTGATGCTGATAATTCTACAAACCAAGTTATTAATCAACAAGAATCAGTGACTGTCGAGTCACATACAATGGATGTTGAGTTGCAATCAGGAGCCGAGTTGTGGTCAGAAGTTGAGGTACACTTTGATACAGACATTAGTTTACATGAAAGGAATGCTGAGTTACTTGATAGAGAAGTGCACAGTGAATATGAAATTGAACTTCAAGAAAGACCCAATGTAAAAAAGAGAACTGAGCCAAGGTTGTCAAAGTATGTCAGAAGACATCACCCTGCTAGACAAATAATTAGAGATAAAGAATATAGACCAATCAAAAGGAATAGTTTGAGAAATGACACATGTTTGTTAAGCATGCATGAGCCTAAGTTAGTGAAGGATGCATAGAGAATGAAGACTAGAATCAAGCCATGAAGGAAGAAATTGATCAAATTGAGAATAACAAAACATGGGCACTAGTACCCAAACCAAAGAACAAGAATGTTATTGGAACCAAGTGGGTATACAGAAACAAACTAGATGACAATGGTGAAGTCACAAGGAATAAGGCAAGATTAGTTTACAAAGGGTATGCACAAGAAGAATGAATTGACTATGGAGAGACGTTTGCCCCAGTTGCAAGATTGGAAGGAGTAAGAACTCTACTTGCTTACTCTACTTACAAAGGTTTTAAAGTTTATCAAATGCATGTTAAGTCAATATTTCTAAATGTTATATTGGAAGAAGAGGTTTACATTGAACAACATGAAGGATTTTTTGACCCAAACAATAAAAACATGGTGTGTAGACTACACAAATCTTTATATGGTTTGAAGCAAGCTCCCAAAGCATGGTATGAAAGATTACATAACTATCTTGTGAAGATTGGTTTTGAGAAGACTGATGAAAATAAAAATCTATACTTGAAGACAAAAGGAGGTAAAGGAATCTTACTAGCTGAAATATTTGTTGATGATATCATATTTGGAGGACAAAATGCATTATGTAAGACATTTGCAAATGAAATGAAGAAAGAGTTTGAGATGTCTATGTTTGGAGAAATAAAGTTCTTTTTGGGTTGTAAGTATATTAGATGAATTATAGTATTTACATCACTCAATCCAAGTTTGTGAAGGAAATCTTGAAAACTTTTAGTATGAGAGATTCCAAACCTATTAGTTCTCCTATGGTGATAGGACACAAACAAACCAAAACTAGTGATTCTGCTAAAGTAAATCAAACATTGTACAAGTCTATGATTGGCAAATTTTAATATGTAGTTTATAGCAGACCTAACATTGCATTAGATGTTGGGATTGTTGCAAGGTTTTCCAAAAATCCTAAGGAGAATCATTTAATGGCTATTAAGAGGATTATGAGATACTTGAAAGGAACATAAGACTATGGTCTATACTACAAGAAGAATGACTAGTTTGAATTGAGAGCCTATACAAATGTTGATTGGGCTGGAAACATTGATGAGAGAAAAAGTACAAGTGGTGGAGCATTTTTCTTAGGAAAAATATTGGTCACTTGGACCAACAAGAAACAAAATTGCATTTCATAGTCTATTGTTGACGCTAAATATATGGCTGCTATAGTAAATTGCATAAATATTGAATGGATTAAATAGTTACTTAAAGGAATGAATGAGGAGATTATAAACTTGTGGTACTCTACTATGACAATACAAGTGCTATAAATTTATCAAAGAATCCAATGATGCACACAAAGAAAAAGCACATTGCAATCAAGTATCATTACTTGAAAGAGTTGGTTCAAGACAAAGAAGTGAGAATAAAATATGTGAATACAAAAGAATAGATAGATGATATATTCATAAAGGCTTTACCTAAGGATGCACATGAATATCTTAGAGGTAAACTAGGGGTGGTACCCACATCCAGAGCTACTTAAGAAGTAAATATTAGTGCCCTACATCAACTGAGTTGAATGACATACTTTAAAATTTGATGTAGTGGATCTTACCTTAGGATCTTCCTAAAGTAAAGGAGCTAAAACAAAAGATTTACAATAACACGCAAGGTGACAAATGGACAACTTGAATTGATTATATTTGCACGTATAGATGTCAAGTCTTTGGCATTGTTGTCAAAGAGGGAGAAAGACAAAGAGTTTTACCTGAAGAATATACATGACAAAGATATTAGATAGAGAGAGAATATAGAGAGAGTTGCACCAGAAGAGAGATAAGAGAAGGAAGGAGAAAGAGGGACAAGACCAAGTGAAGGAGAAATATGAGGAACAGATGAGAGAGTATACTAAGGAAGGCACACATAGTGATAGAGGGAGAGAATTAAATGAAAGGCATACAATTTCTTTTTGGTATTGTTGTTGGTACTGGTTTGCCATCAATTCCAAAGAGGGAGATTGTTGCAATGAAGAAGATTGATGAAACCTATCATGGAACAATCATTATTTTGTCACTGATGTCAAACCTACTACTTGTAGGTGAGACAATTTCTTACTTTGGTCTGAATGTTATTATTTGTTTGATTGATGAAGATGATTTGAAAAGAAAGGATAATAAGAGAACCTAAAGAAAGGTTGAGTTATATGGTGTATAAAAGGAGCTCTAAGATCAAGGACATTGATGATATAGGGTATTTTTTTATCTACTTAAGGCTATAATGAAAGGATACTTGAGCAAAGAATAGAAGAAGGCTAAGCAAAGAAATGTGTTTGTCAAGCCTGACTGAGCAAATAGTGGAAGCCCAAAAAAGTTAGTGTAGACCAAGCAGAAAATTAGTTGAAGCCAAGTAGTAAGTTTAGTATGTGTTGAGTAAGAGAAATATAGTTGGTTTTGAGTGAAGAAAGTTAGTATGTGCCAAGTACTAGTAAAGACTTAGTGGATGCCAAGCAACCTAGTGTTTGTCGAGCTTCAAAAGACAATGCTTGCTAAGCAAATAGAGTGATATTGCTGTGTGCCAATAAAATGAGTTAGATCAAAGATTTAATGAATATGAGCCAACAAAGTTGATTTCTTGAATTGTGTGAAGCATGTGGAAGAGAAAAATGATGATCTGGTGGCACAAAATTCAAGATAAACAATTTTGAGACAAATTCAAAGAGGATTGTAGAGGAAGTTTCTAAAGGGAATAAGATTGAAAGATGGGTAAATTCAATGAATCTTACCTAATCCTAGAATGGACAATTGTGGTTAAGTGGAAAAAGACTTAAATTATCTATATAAGGAGATATTAGGCCATAAGCAATTGGTGTCATGTGCAAGAACCTAAGAAAAACAAGAAGCCTAAGGTGTTGCTTCATATAGTGGCTGAATGAAAGAGTTTGCAGTTGGCATACAAACCAAGAATGCTTAAAGTGATGAATGCTTGAAGGGTGAACAAACTATTAGAGATGAAAAAGATGAATGCCAAGCAGAATGGGGGACTAAATGTGAGATTTGTAATAGGCAAGTGAGATGTTCCTACTGCTACTCTCTAACAATTGTATCAGTCTAGATAAATTCTTTGGACTAAGGTTGACCTAATAGTAATTAGTAAATCCTTTAAAAGGGTGACATTCTAATGGATTGTTCTAGAGTCCTCTAACAATGCTCACTCCTAATAGGGTGATTGAAATCCTTTAATTATGTCACATTTAACATTGTGTATTGTAACCGTTAATAGGGTTGGCTCCTCACAAGGCTTACTTTAGAAGAGTGAAAATTGGTAGCATGTTACTAGTGGTTTTTCCTAAATTGGGTTTCCACATAAAATCCTTGTGTCAAAATGTGTGATTGATTTTGTGGTATTGCATGCTTACATTTCTACAAAATTATTTTGACCTAGGACAATAATATGCGTATGTTTGAGATATTGAATGATCAATGAATGTATAATTATAAGTTGAAGTATTGAAAAGTTTTATTTGTACATTTGGACCTTGGATAACTGATCCCCCCCCCCCCCCCCCCCCCAAGTTATTCTAAAGTATTCCAACACTGGGCACACGTTCATTATATTTAGATAGAGATGGTTAGGAAAAACTACTATTTTATGATGATCCATATGAGTGAGATTATTAAATAAAATAAAATAATATTATTTATCCATTTAGATAATAAATGTGCATCTATTAGGGGAAATGAGTCTAACAAAGGTAGGATAAACAAGTCAACAGGTTGCACAAGAAGAGTGTGTGGGTATTTTGTATTGTTAGCATTTGAAAAATGCACTAAGCTGGGTTATTCATAGATTACTCTTTATGAGGATGTATCAAGAATTAGAGCTACATTTGAGGTCATTATGCTTGTAGATGACATTGACATAACAGAGGATGATTGAGACATCCAAAGAAAAATTGACAAGATGGAATCATCCACACATGGTTTGCCTATTCCTAAGGTGGACATTATATTTGACTATGGTTTAGAGAATTATAATTAAATGATGATGCTATTAATTATTTAGATCTAGGGTTGTGAATTTTATTTTAGATCTGAATACTCTCATGATTTATGGATAAATTTTCTTTGATGTCAATACATTTTCTAGTAAGTTGGTATATTAAAATCTTTTGTGATTTCTTGATTTTGTTATGTCATGTGAGATTTCACAAAAAAATTATTATCATAATCAACATGTTTCAATATTATAATTTAGGCAAGTTAAGTTATCATTATGGTTTGATTAAAGATTATATATTTTTTTAATGATTACTATTAGCATTAAATTATGATTTAATTATATAGCTAGACTTCTACTAAAGTTATATCAACCTAACCCTAATCCAAGCTTTATCATAATATAGTAATTTAATCATAACCTAAAAATATGGACTAGAACAATTAAAAAAGAATAGTTAAAAATTAGACTATCTAGTCAATATTTAGTTTGTCTAGTAAAATTATATAAAGCAATACAAAGGTTAAATTATTGGATGTATGCAATTTTTTAATTTGAATGTGTGAAATTTAATTGGCACTAATATTTATTTTGTACTATAACTTAATCCAAGATTAATACATAGATTACATAAATAATTGAATGTATTTAATTTCAATTATTTACCTAGAATGCAAAATTTATTTTAAATTATTATTTCTATAGAATAATAAAAAGTGAACACTTTCTAATTCAAATGGACATCAATCTAAATAATTTTAGATTTTAATGAAAAAAAGATTTCTTCATTTTTTAATGTTTTTATTTGGTTTAATAAACAGTGAAATTAGATGAGTAGCTTTTCTTTAATTAATTAGTATGGTAAATAAAATCAATATTATCATTTTTAAAACTCATACACATTGGAAAAATATAAGAATACAAAAGTATGATTATTTGGAGTGCAATCCAATATTTAATTTGTATTCTCTTAGTTATATGTGGGAGAAATGATTGAGAGAAGTTAAAGGTTTTTAAAAATTGGTTTACATTTATTATAAATGACTTAAATTTATTAGATGATGAAGTAATCTTATTGATTACAAGATGATTTGAGGATATGAGAATTCTATAGGTATGGGAGTAATAATATTTTGATCGTAAATGTTATTCTATCAATAGAATTGTAATTATTCAAATTCTATGGATTTTTCATTTCTCAAACTCAATAAAAGTGTGGTTTTAATGTCCTAGATAGGGCCCTTAAAAATGATTTAACACTTAGACTATCACATTTGAAGCACACAATAATTATTAATTTTTTAAAAAAAGCTCAAATGTCACTATCTTAGTAATAGAATAAGAATGAATAAGCTATTAGGCTTTTCTATCTTTTGGATTTGACAAATATGTGGTACTATTGTATGGATATTTTATTCACATCACTTGTCATCCTAGACTTTCAATTTTCAATTGTATCATCCTCAAAGAAAACAATTCATGAAATTGGTTCTTGTTTGTTAAGTTCCATGCTAAATTGAGTATATAGAATCTTAGGATCTTATAGCTAAGATAATTAGTAATCACCAATTATTTAGTCACAATGTCACTCCAAATATTTCCTTGAAAGTGTCACCAAGTAGCTAAAATAGGTTTGCATCATCATTGACAAATAATGCAGAATCAATATAATACAAACTGAAGTTTGGTGTTGAATTTCAAAAAACACATTACATCTATCTCTCACCCTCTTCCCTCTCTCTACCCTCAAACCATCCCTTTCTCCATCCCCCTTAAGCCTTTTTTTACTGTTAGGTACTAGTCCTTTAACACTAGATCCTAAGCCCAAGTTCAAAGATAAGGGAGAGATGGGTAGAGGGATAGAAAAGTTCAAATATAACTATAGATAGGAAAATAGAAATAGAGAAATGGAGAGAAAAAAGAGGAGAGATGATAAATATTAAGAGAAAGAGATGGAAATATATGGGAAATAGATAGAGAAGTACAAACAAGGATAGGAAGGATGAAATGATATTAGTATTAAAGTGAAGCATTAGTAACACAAATGAAAATAATTAATTATGAAAAAAATAGATAACACCTAAGTTTAGACCTATCAAAATGGGTTAACATGTCAAGTATGTGGTGGTTAACCATCATGTTATCCCTATTTCTCTATTTTGTAGGTCAATTTGGTAGCCTACAAAATGGAATTTCTTTTTGCTATTTTGTTGGGTTCCTATTTTTACCCTCGCAAAATACCAAAACCAATTAGGATCTTCCATATGGAAGGGTTAACATTGCATGTTAATCCATTCCACATTGACTTCTATCAATTGGAGGTAGTTACACAAAAAAACTTAGAAATAGAAATTTAAAAAGATCATCAATCTTAAAGATTGAGTGACACTCGGAAAAATACTTGCTGGGTTTTTTTCTCCATTCAGCACATCATAGATAATTGATTTGAGAAAATTTTAATGGATTGAGATGTGTCACAATGGGTTAACATGTTAGGTTTGCAGTAGGTAACCTTCAGGTTATCCCCATTTCTCTATTTCATGGGAGCTTAATTTAGCAACCTGTAAAATGGTGAAACCTTTCTTTATTTCAGTGGGTTCTCTTTTTGTCCCTAGTAAAATAGTGGAACTAGGTAGGATTTTCCATGTGGCAGGGTTAATTGCACTTTAGCCTATCTCATAGTTACTCTTATTGATTAAAGATAGCTATACAAAAATTACAGCTTTGAAAGAGAAATTTAAAAAGATCATCAATCTTAAAGATTGAGTGACACTGGGAAAAGTACTTGTTGGCTATTTTTCCCCTATTAAACACATCATAGATAATCGATTTGATAATTTTTTAATGGGTTGAAATCTATCACATTGGGTTAATGCATCAGTTTTGTGATGGTTAACTTTCATATTATCCTCGTTTCTCTATTTCATGGGAGGTCAATTTGGAAGCCTACAATATGGAAAAACCTTTCACTATTTTGTTGGGTTCCCTTTTTTCCCTAAGTAAAATGGAAAAAAACTTGTTAAGATATTCCATGTGGCACAGTTAACATTGTATTTTATCCCATCCCATAGTGACTCCTACTGATTGGAGGTAGTTACATAGATAAACATAAAGATGTAGAGAGAGGGAGAAGGGAGAGATGAGTAGACTGATAAACAAAAAGAAAGAAGTAGAGATAGAAAAATGTAAATAAGGGGGGGGGGGGGAGAGAGAGAGAGAGAGAGAGAGAGAGAGAGAGAGAGAGAGAGAGAGAGAGAGAGAGAGAGAGAGAGAGAGAGAGAGAGAGAGAGAGAGAGAGAGAGAGAGATTAAAAAGGGAGATATAGAGATAGAGAGAGGTAAGTAGATGGGGAAGGTAAGAACTAAACCTCAAATCCTTTCTCATTTTTGGCCCCATTCAACCCATCATAAATAATCGATCTAAGAAATTTTCAATGGGCTAAAATCTCTCATAGTGGGCTAATGCATCAGGTTATCTTTGGTAGCCTTTGTGTTATCCCATCTTGTTATTTTGTAGAGAAGGTGCAAATTGGATGGAAGAGAGGGAGATAGATATATGTGGGAAAGGAAAGGGAGAGATGTAGAGTGGAAATATCACTCAAGTTCACAGATACAAAGATATGCTAATCATACAGAATAACACAATTGAGATACATATCAAATAAAACATAGAATGTAACATTATACTACAATACCAGTAGGTGACAAAAATGGTTTCTTTAGTAATATCACAAACAACATGTGTATATTGACAATATTCCAAGTACTTATAGAAGGGTTGGTTGATTGGAAACCAACTGATGCATTTCCTCACCTCCTAACTACCCATCCTGACTAGCTTTAACAAGTACTAAACATAATAATTACTTTATCCTGATTACATCTATCCCCGCCCCCGCCCCCCCTCAAAAAGAAGTCATCTTCCAGACTACTACTGAATAAGAAAACAACAAAAAGAACTTTGACTTCAAGAAGAAGAAGGATGGGAGGACATCCTTGTGCACGAAGCTCCCCATGGCCATTGTAGATCCCTTTCAGCTATCTTTTATTTTTCCTGAACACCCTATAGTACCCTTAAAGTGTCCATGTTCTTGGCTTCTGATGTGGTGATCTTGTTTTACAATCTAGCTTTCTCTATTTTCTAGGCAACCTGCATTACAACTTTCTCAGCTTCCCATTAATGTTGAAGATTCTACCTCTCTAGCCCCCATGTTTTATTTAGGATTTTTTTCTCTATGCCATTTTCCATTTTCTTTTTGTCATCTTTCTTATCTCCTTCTTTGTTTGCATTACCCTAGGTTTTTGCTTTCGAGAGTCAATAATATTTCCTCTGTACAAGTTTCCTATGCTTAATTTCACCATTGTGTGTTGTTGAGTTAATTCCAAAATTTCTTTAACTGTTTGTATATACCACCTATATCAATTGTTCCTATGATGTGACTATTTGTAACAAACTTCCACGTGTGGGAATGTGGTATAGACTAAGCATGTGTAGTACAACCTTGAACTTCCTCCTATCTTGGAATTAATAGGTACAACTTTTTGTAATATCTCCTGCCATTGTATGGACTCCACATGTATAGTGAACTCTCTTGTATGGGATTTCGTACGAATGCTACTTCCACCTACACAGGTTTTTCCTCTTTTATAGATGATGTCTTAGCTGTTTCTTCCCTTGCCTCTAGTACAGATGCCTCATGTACTCCCTCTATTACCTACTTTATAAATGCTTCATGTACTGATAATGCCCATTTGAAAATGTCCTACCATACTTCTACTTTTTCCTTTGGTATGGATGCTTGGCATGCTTCCTCTATTGCTTGTCATATAGAAATCCCATGTACTAGCCTCTATCATATGGATGCCTATCGTACTAGTGTCTATCATACCTATTGCTGCCGTACTAGTGCCTGCCATATAGTGCCTATCATATGGGTGTCATCCATATGAGTTTCTTTTGTACCTTCTCCTATACTATCTTCTTCCTCTATATAGTGCCCTTCTAGAAAGTTCCCATGCTTTCCTCCTGTTGTATAGATGTTTGTATGGTTGTTCCCTCTTCTTCAATATGTATGACTATTGTTTCCTCTAGTATGACCATTCGTACGACTGTCTCCTTCCATACAGCCTCAACTTCTTTGTCTCGTATGGCTCCTCATATGGCCTTTAGTATCCTCCTCCTACTGGCTCCATCTATACTTAGTCCCCTCATATGGTTGTTGGTCTTCCTCCATATGGTTATGATTCCAGTATGTGTGTATATGGCTTTATAAGACTTAGGGTAGAGATTTATTTCTTTGCCATTACTTTCTCCTTCTATACTTATGAAATAACTAGGGATCCATTCTTTCCTTTCTTCATATGTTTTTAATTTAGACCCATTGACAAGGTATTTTACAATTTTATTATCTAGAGTAGATAACTTTATTGCCCCATTCTCTTTATACTCTATGTACTCCTCTAGGTACCTTCCTTCCAATTGAGATTCTTGTATTTGCAATATATTACATTCTACGTGGAAAACTTAATAGTCTCCCATTTTCCAGTGGAATAATCCATTAAGGGAACTTATGTTGTTGTTTGAGTATTCCCCTAGTTTGAGAACCCCTTCCTCATTTGGTTCCATCCCTTCATAGTTTTCTCCTTCAGAGTTTAGTGCCAAGTCCTAACTTATTGATTGGTTCTTGAGATCTATGATGTACTTTCTTCCTTCAATCTCAATAGGTAGTGTGTTATGTTTCTAGTTATGGGTAGCTTTTGTTGCAACCAACCATCCCCTACCTAATAAAGCATCATACCATTTCTTCTCTAAAGTGATAACCATAAAATCCAAAAAACATTGCTGTGTACCAACTATGACTTTTTGTCCCATCAAGGTTCCTATACTCTTGATTCCATGTTGGTTAGCTCCTACTAGTTGAAATGTCGATGGCTAAACTGTAGGTTTACCTATTTCCTTCCATGCTTCTTCTAATAAAACACTTATTCTGGAACCTCCATAAACAATGGTATTTGAAAGCTTGCACCCTAATATCTCCATCTCTACTACTGTTGGTGTTTTCCCCATTACTATAGTGAATAGGGTATTGTCTTATGTCTGTACTTCTCCTTCCTTCTCTTTCTTTGAAGTTGTCCCTTTCAAAATTTCCCCCTGAGTTAGTACTACCTCCAATTGGGGTAGTGTTTCTAATAAATTAGAGATTCTTACTATAATAGTGGTTTCCACTACTTGCCTCACAATATTTGGTACAACCCTATTGGAAGTAGGTTTTTTTGGCCTTGTCTTTCCTTCCTTTCCCATGTTATCTTGAATGTCCTTCTTTGCTTCCTAAAATATTTCCATCTTTGTGGTAGCATCTAGATAGGTTAATTTTATAGCTTGCATCTTAGTGATTGCCAGAATCTCGCCTTCTAGATCATCAATATCTAACATATTTACCCCCTTCTATCTCAGGCAATTCACATCCTCATGATTTCCTGGCCCACACCATTTACAAAACATTCCTCCATTTTGTCCACCGGAAAATAGCATGTAAAATGTCCCCATTCATTACATCTCCTACATTAGATCATTTGCCTCCCCTTAGAATCATACTGGAGTAGATGCCATAATGTGTTGTTATTGCTATTATTATTACTTCCTCTCCTATTATTTTTGTATCCTCCTAGTGGGGCTTTTGTATTTGTGTTCTTTGGTGGAGTGGAGGGGGGTGTGGATTGCCCCCCTTCAGTCAGGAATTCTTGAGCGCTCTTTGTTTTTAAATTTTAAGGGCAATATTTAATTGCATGCCCTAGTACCTAAGAAATCTCATAAAATGCCTTCTTTAGGCATGCTCCTTTTGTATGGCCTTCTTTTTTCACACTCAATGCACCAAAGTTCTCTCCCTTCTTTCTTTTCTTCTTTACTCCCTGTCACTTCTTTCATTAGCTGACTTAATTCTTTTCTTAGGGCTTGAATGGTTTTGAATTCTTCTTCGCTCTCCCCAAGCTTTCACTCGCACTTCCATCTCTTCTTGCCTTGGAAGTTTTACTCCAACTTTCTATGTCCATGACACAGGTACATGCATCCCTAAAGTTCGATGGTGGGACTATCTTCATCTTTTTCCTGAGGGATGGTGTTAATCCTTTGATGAACCATCATTTCTTTAGTCTATTTGTTGGCTTGTTGTCAAGTTTCCCTATTAGCTCTTTTAGCCTACTACTATAGGTTTTAATAGCTTCATTCTTTGCTTGTCTTGTGTTTTATAAATCTCTATTACTATTTCATCATCATCCCTCAGGAGTTTGAATTCTTCCTCAAAGACCGTGTAGATATTACTTCATTTATTTTTCTTTGCTTCTTCTAGATTAGTATACTAGTCAATAGCTATACCCCTTAGTGTGGCAGGGAAAGCTTTTAGCCACTCAGCTAGGTCATTTTCTCCATTGGCTTGTCATATTGTTATGCATGTTTTACAGTGGTGGGTGAGGTCCTCCAAGCCATCCCCTATGAACCTTGGCAATTTTTGTTTGTCTATTGACATTATGTGGGTATTTTTCCCTCCTAGTGGAACACTTCTTCCCAATGGTACTCTTCCTCTTGATGGAGCTCTTCCTATTGATGGAAAACTCCCTCCTGATGGAACACTTCCTCCCAACAGAATTCTGCCTTCTGATGGAACACTCCCTCTCGATGGAATACCTCCTCTTGATGGAACATTTCCTCCTAATGGAACACTTCCTCCCAATAGAACACTTCCTCCTAATGGAACACTTCCTCTTGATGGAACTCTCCCTCCTGATGAAACTCTTCCTCCCGAAGGAACACTTCCTCTCAATGGAACACTTCCTCCCAATGGAACACCTCCTCTTGATGGAACACCTCCTCCTGACTAGAAGTTTTCTCTCAAGGAGGAACTACTAAAAGTATCCTCTTCTTCTTGACTTTTCTCTTGTCAAAGATCTCTCCCTGTAGGTGTCTTTGGATTTCTGTATCCTGACTTCCTTGCTAGTGTCTCTGAGATGACCAATTTTTCTATACCTTTGATTGTATGCTCGATCAACCCTTCTTGGATTCGCATGGAATCCCGTTGTCCTCCCCTCAAGTTACGACATCTCTCCTACTACTGATGGAGATGTAGTGTCCTCAAGGTGATTTCTTCCTTAGTTTCTTCTCCTTGTACCTGCCTAGGATATGTTTGGAATCAGGGTCATGAATCAATTTTATTATCTTTCTCTTTTACTCATAAAAAGTTGCTTGCTAATAGACAAGGAATCTCTCTCAAGAGATCATACATCGCTGGTGGCACTAGAAGTTCAACGAGTATCATACCTTTAGGGACCATTCTCTCATGTGCTTCCCTTCATACATACTGATTGAACACAACTTCCTAGGCCATCACTAGATCACATGTCAACTGATCTTCCCTATTTATTTCCTCCTCTTCCCATCACTATTTGTTACATGGATGAGTGGTACAAAGGTCCTTCCCATTACTCCATCCTATTGACCTCCAAGTTTGAACTTAGGCAATAACGCAAAAAATGTAGAGTGGAAATATCACTCAAGTTCATAGATACAAAGATATGCTAATCATATAGAATAACACAATTGAGATACATATAACGTAAAACATAGAATGTACCATTAATACTACAATACTAGTAGGCAAGGAAATAGTTTCTTTATTAATACCACAAACAACAAATGTATATTGACAATATTCCAAGTACTTATAGAAGGATGGGTTGGTTGGAAACCAACCAACACATTCCCTCACCTCCTAACTACCCATCCTAACTAGCTTTAACAAGTACTAAACATAATAGTTACTTTATTTTGATTACAAGAGGAGCATAGAGAGAGAGAGAGAGAGGTGTTTACTTTTTGATCATTTGATTTGCATGGAAGGAGCTATGACTTGCATAGAAGAGAGCTAAAAAAAACAATAAATACTTGGTGTAAACATCCAACTTAATAATACTCAAACTTATAACATTTTGTTCCTTCCTTTACCAACTATCAGTAAACTTCCAATTATCATCCTACCCATCCTAACTAGCTCTAACAAGTACTAAACATAATAGTTAGTTTATTCCGGTTACAAGAGATGTGTAGAGAGAGAGAGAGGTGTTCACTTTTTGGTCATTTGATTTGCATGGAAGGAGCTATGATTTGCATAGAAGAGAGCCAAGTAAAACAATAAATACTTGGTGTAAATATCAAACATAATAATTCTCAAACTTATAACTTTTTGTTCCTTTCTTTACCGACTATCAATAAACTTCCAATTATCATCGATTAATCTTAGTTATTACAAAATTGTAGTAAAATGTAAAACTTGTAAAACTTGAAAGGGGGAAAGTGATAGGAGAAAGGGATCTTAAGGGAGAGGAGTGTGTGGTAGGTCAATGGAGGGGGAGAGGAAGAGAGGTGCTGGAGAGGAAGAGAAGGAGACATAGGTGGAGAACAGGGCAAAAAGGGAAATGCACTCTTCTCTAATTTTATTTATATAATGTACTTTAATACTCATTTGATGCTATCTCAACACTAGTAGAATTTGGCCAAATAAATGACTAAGTGACTAAAATGTTTAGTCATATGTCTAAAACTTTTAGTCAAATGACTAAAAGTGATCAAATTCTACTATTTTAATGTAAAATATCAATATAAATGACTGAATAAATGACTAATGTGGCCATCTAGTAAAACCATAAGGTTAGATAAATTAAATGACTAAATAAATGAACAAATAAATAACTAAATAACTTGTCACCCAAAAAGAGACAACTCAATGAATGATTATTGCTTTTGTACACAAATATTTGGTAATTTAGGATAAACGATGTATATGTTGCTACACAATCAAATCATTTTGCTCAATTGCTCAATATTATCTTTAGGATAGCGAAGTAACTATAGGAACTTATTAAATTAATTATTGAATGCTAATTTTAGACACAAATTGTCATGTTGATCATCCACTCAATATTAATTTGCTAATTTTTTTACTAGATTATCACATCACTATTCTTCATTACATAATTTGACATTGAAAGTTGATTAACTAGGGGTAATTACATATTAAAATAATTATTTTATATTGAAATTCAAGTATAGGATATGAGACTTTTTATGAGGGAACTTATAAGCTTTGAGATCACATGGTAGCCTATTATTAGTAGATCTTTGATAATTTTGCGACATCTTACGTTAAGAATTTTGTATTAATGGTCATGGAAGATGAACATCAATGAAGGGATGCTATTGAGATATTATTTAAATTTATTATTTGGGAGTGTGGGGCAATTTGGGTGCCCAAGTTAAGCCTTCATGGACCTTATATTAGTTTATTTAGAAAAATATTTGTATTATCATGGCTTAGATATCTTGGTGTAGTCTCAAGATGTTCATATATTTCATAAAAATATTAAGATTTACACTCTATAACTATTATTTCTCATTATGTTAATGAATTATTATTATTCTCAACTAAAAGGTGAATCTGTTTGATTTCCTTCTTATTGTTGTGTTATTAACTTTTAATGTTAGCATATCAAATGCATAATTTTTTTTATTATCAATCTCATTGATAAATATGATTTTAAAAATTACATTTTGAGGGATATTTTAAATTATAATATTTCATACACTTTCATTTCAAAAGGTTAAATTAAGTTATAATTAAGTTATTTTAGAAGCAATTAGATTCAAGCTATGTAGATTATAGAAACACAATGTTTACATAAAAGTGATTATTTATAAAAGAGTGTCTTCAAAATGTAAGGTCAAGTAGTTATTTAAGAAGTAATTCAATTCAATTTACACAAATTGTATAAATGAAATTTATCTTAAATAGAGACAAAAGAACTCTATATTTTTAGGGCTCCAAACCTTTAGTGATACCTCAACCCTAGCATAATTTGAAGGCCACAACACTCTAGACATTAGATTGGAAGTGATAAGAGATAAATATAATTAATTTTAAATGTTAATTAGTATAACTAAAAATTTATATTAATAGTAAATGATTAATATTATAATTTTTATTTATTTTATGTAAGACCCTGCTCTCCAAAGTGCTCAGAATTATAGATGACACACCACTTTCTATTCTGCATCAACCAATGTAGCACCCAACAAAAGGGTTTTTGCCTTACCAAATTGTTTGCTTTACCATTCTGTCTCAACCATTTTAAATAGAAGTACAATTGTTTGTAATTTGAAACCCTAATTTCTAGATTTTGCAAGAAATGAGTAAAAATGGATATATAGATGGTGAATTTTGAGGAATTAATTATGAATTTTCTAATATTAAGCTCGACGTGGGCAATGGTGTTGTAACCAAGGATTTTAATAAAGAATTTTTCAGCATGAAATAGAAATTTTGGGTACAGTCTTGTCATTTTTACCTAGTGGGAATTAGTGGAGTGTGGGCGACATGGTTTAAAATGGAAGCCAGATCAAGGGTGCTTTAATGATTTGTTTATTAAGGTGAATTTGGGTGTTAATAGCTCCTGATTAACTCATCATAAGTGGAGCATCATATCCCTCATTGCAACTAGAGCATCATATTCTTGATCAATATCCCATTTGGAGATGATATAAGCAGATCCAAATTGGCTTATCATGTGGGAGTAATTGAAGTAGATTGAAGCAATCTGAGCCCTTAAAGGTTTTGCTAGATCTTGGACAAATAAAACAACAAACTGTCATCAATTCCTCAATTAGATCCATATCATCATTGGGCATATCGTTGATGTAAATCTAGATTAGGTTTCAACACCGTTGAATTCCTCCCAAGCATTACCTATACAAGGGAGGTAAGATCTATTTGTGCACAGAAATAGGGTCATTTCCATGCCCTCCTAAGGTTGCCAATTGGAACTGGGAAATCCAATGCATTTCTTTGTGCCACGCTTGCATGGCAATAACAATACACCTTTAAAATCCCTAGTCTCCCCACTCAGCCTCTGCCTTCTCATCCTCTTCTAGCTTAGCCTCCGCCTCTACCCCCACCTCTGCCTACTTCTTCTCAAGTTGAGAATGCACTTTTCATGGGTAGTGGATTCATACTAGAACAAATTTAGGCAGGTAAATATATTATGAAAAAAAATAAGTTTATTCTATTCTTTCTTTCTTTTGCAGTACTACATATTTGATAGAGGTGTTCAGAATCTACAGTGTAAATTTTGGTATACTAAATTGTATTGGTATCACTAATTATTATATTTATTTCAAAAATAATAAATTTCCCCTGAGAACACAAAATTCATTTAAAACTATTCAAGTCTTAACCACATATATATTTTTGTGAAGCTTTAGTGCTAGGTTAAAATGTGCCATGCAAGTTATTTTGTTCGCATTACACATTCAATCATTAGGTCAGGGTTTGTTCAATTTTTTTGGCCTAAAATTATAACCTTCTGAACAAGCATGATCCATGCTATATTTCTGAAATAAATATATAATAATATTTTTCTATGCAAATTATTTTGATGCACACTTTTAACTCTACATACCATTTTTGGAACTCTCTGATTGACAAGATTCACTTGAAACTTGCTGGCTGGAAGGGATCTCTCCTTAGTTAGGCTGGGAAGGTCATTGTTAAATTGAAATCTATCCTCCAAAGTGTCGCTCTATGCTTTGAGTGTCTTTAAAATCCTGAGAAAGTTTGCACTTGCTATTGAGAAAATACAAAAAACTTTCTTGTGGACATGTATGGAGACTAAAAAGAGACTTCCTCTTATTGCCTGGGAGAATGGTTGCATTCCCAAGGGGAAGGGAGGGCTTGGGCTTCAAAGGATTTCTTTTATGAATGAACTTTTATTGGCTAAACTTCTTCGGAGATGGCATAAGGAAGAGGGGAAATGGAGGAATATTTGGGATTATAAATATAATTGGAATAACTTTGATTTTCAACATTTCCTTCTTTCTAATTCTGATCAAGGGGGATCTCAAATTTGGAAGAATGCTTAGAAATTTAAACACATTTTAAGGAAAGGAGTCAAATGGAAGGCTGGAAATGGTTTGAAGATACTTTTTTGAGAAGATATTTGGATTTTGGATTACCCCCTTTGTGAGGATCCAAGATGGAATGGGTTTATGGAGTAGTGCAAGACTCAGTTTGGTACTCTGGTTAGTGATTACTGGAAGAATGACTCATGGGTGAATCTTCTTAGCGTGGATTTGAATCTTGCTAAGCTCGCTAAATGCTTGAATTCTTATTGTTTGAACCATGAAGATGATGTTTTGATTTGGAAAAAGGATCCTAGTGGTGTGTACTCTAGTTCGTCAGCTTTTACTAATTCTTTCAAAGATTATGAGGTTCCCTACTAGGAAATGGCTTGGGTAAAAGGTATGACACCTAAAATTAATATCTTTTTTTGGATCCCTTTGCAAAACAAAATTTTAACCCTTGGTAATCTCAAGAAGAGAGGATTCTTCATTGTTAATTGGTTTATTCTTTGTAAGAATGCTGAGGAATCGGTGGATCATTTAATGCTCCATTGCCCCTTTACTACTGAGGTTTGGGATAAAATTTGGGACTTAATGAATATGGACTGGGTCCCTCATGCTACTATCCAATTGTTCTTTTTGTCTTGGAAAGCTCCTTCTAAGAACCCTCTAATTATTAAATTGTGGGATTTTATACTTTCTTATCTTTACTGAGGGGTCTAGAAAGAATGTAATGGTAGGATCTTCAGAAGAGTGGAATCCAACTCTATTCAGGTTTTCCATAAAATCAAGGTCCTTCTGCATGAAAATATCAAAATTTGTGGTAAGGGACAGCAACCTTCTAATGATTGAGATGTGGGGGTGATGAATAATTGGAATATAAGGAGCTCGATTCTGGATACAAAGGATCCTAACCCAAGGGAAAGTGCTAGATGGGATTGTCCTCTGACTAATTGGTTTAAGTTGAACTTCGATGGGGCCTTGAAAGGGAACCCATGCACTGCTGGCTGTGGAGTGGTGATTAGGAATTCTAATGGTGATTTTGTTGGTGGTTTGGCTATACCTTTGGGTTGTCAAACCAATCATGTTGCAGAAGCCTCAGCTACTCTTTATGGTCTTATGTATGCCAAAGACTTGAATCTGGTAAATATTTGGATTGAAGGTGATTCCCTCAACATTATAAATTTCTTAAAGAAGGTATACCCACCATCATGGAACATTAGTAACATTATATCTAAGGCTAGGGATATTATTAATTCTTTTCAAAATTGCATTATTTTCCATAATTATAGGAAAGCAAATGGCTTAGCCAATTGGGCTTCCAATGTGGCTTGTTATAATGATCAAAAAATCATATGGGATTCATATGCCACTTTACCTGCTGATGGCTGTGAGTTTGTCAAGCATGACAAATGGAAATCCCAGCAAACATCTTTTAGTAATGACACTGTCAGGGAATTATGATCTTTACCTCTTTGTAGTGAAGTGGGCAATTATTTTTGGAAATGTGGGCAGATCGCACAGATTATGGATTACTTCTTTCTATTAGTGTTTAGGTTGTGGTGATTGGGGTTCTTTAGTGTGAGGAAACCAGAGCTTCTTCTTGCAAAGAGTTTGGGGTTTCTTAGTTAGAGCAAATCATGGTGTTTGTTGCAGAGATTATGGGGGAAAGCAAAAATGGGTCGAATCGCCTAACTGTGTGGAATGGAAGAATAAACCAGAGGTTTGGGATATCCTTAGGCATGGAAATTTTACCAGCTACATGGAGAGACTTAAAGGAAATAATCCTGCTATCACGCACTAGTCTGTAAAATCTTGGAAGGATGGCTCGATTTTGGTTGAGAATTAGAGGATGGAGGTTACGGTTGAGACCATTGCAGAGGCTACTGGGTTGGATTTGGACAAGATGAATTTCTACAGGGAAAGGAAGATATCAGACAAGGAAATTGCTAATTTTGTTGAGATTGAATAGGAAAGAAACTGTTTGCTTAAGATAGGTACTTCTTACTTTAACCCAGCTTCTGTGTCTCATCTGTGGCAGTTTATTTTCTTTGTCATTATGGAATATTTAACTTTGGATGGTAGATATACCAAATTGTATGGTTATCACTTTGTGCCTGCAAACCATTTTCGACATAATATTAGGGTGAATTTTCCTTCCTACCTATTGCAATCTCTTACCATTTCTACTCAAGCCATTCAACGTGACCCAACTGGGGAACATGTATGCCATGAAGGGCTTATGGGTTTGATCATGAATGTGCTCAAATCTAAAAGAATCTAGAAACCAAGGAATTTTAAAGTGGAAGATCAAGATACTGAAGGGAGTATTCAAGAAAAAGGCTATGACTCTGATACACAAGATGAGGCTGAAGGAGGTCTGGCTAGCCCTAAAATTGGTTTTGGTGGTAGCAATAAGAAAAAGAAGAAGAATACTAAGAAGGAGGATTTTGACCAAGAGAGGGAAAGTGATTTTGTTGAAGAAATTGTTCGCAAACACATCAAAAATAGGGGAGGTAGTAAAGGTAAAGGTAAGGGTTGTCTAGATGAGAGAGTGTCTATGCATTCTGATGATGAGCCTTTGGCTCAATGTCTAGAGAGGAAAAGAGGAAAAGGAAGCCTGTGCAGAGTTAGGTCAATAAAAATGCTAAGAAAGTTAAAGATGATTCTGATGCTGATATTGATGAGTAGGGATCTAAATTTGAAGGGGGTGATAGTAGGTTAGGGTTTTCTAAAGGTATGTTTTGCAACCCGGGCTCTATTTGGAAGGACATTGGCATCTTAAAGCATAAAATGTTTCTGCTAAATAAGGAAATGGAACAATTTTCCAAAACAGCCAGAGGAGAAAGAACCCTAGGACAACATATTGACAAGCTCTTAGAGGTCATAGGAAATGCTGAAGAAGTTAAAAATTTGATGCATAAGATTCCTGTGTTGGAAGCTAAATAGAGGGTTATGGACTAGGATATTAGTAGTGTCTAGGGGAAGGTGTCAAAACTTGAATCTAGACTAAGAAACATGGACAAACAACTTAAGCAGATGGTGGAAAATGTTTCTACCTTCCTGAAGAAGAATGAGGCAAGTAAAGACCAGGATTCTCCCTTGGAGGTTTATTCTCATGGACCAAGTATGTGTACCTGGGCCCATTCAAAGAAGATTGAGGAAACCAGTAGGAAAGATGAGGTCAAAGCTATTGCTGAAACCATGCATTCTATGGTGGACTAGGCTATGAATCTGAACAATACTCCTTAGCTGGCCGGTTGCTATTCCTTTGCTGGACTTTTGCTATTTTTTCCAGCACTGTCCTCTGTGACCTCTTTTTGTTGTCTGAGGTCTGTTTCATGCTTGGTCTTGGTTTCTTTTCTCTATAGTTCTTTTCTTTTGCTTGTTTCCAGAACTCTACTGCTGTATAGGTTTTGGGTCCTTTAAAACTTGCTTTTACTTAATCAAAACTCTAGATACTATTTGAGGTTTAGAAGGATCATTATACATGTCTTTAAATGAACTTTAGTAACCTGCGTATAAGCTCAGCCCTCATAACCCACAACTCTTAAACCCCCTGAGTTGTACTAATAACATTATTAAAAAACAAGGCACTTAACATTTTCTTCTTCTTGAAATTCATGTGTGCAACTACAAACACATCTAAACAATATGAGCCTTGACTAGAGCTGACCCTTAGGGCTTTTTGTTAAAAATATAAATTTTCATATAAATAAATAAATAAATAAATAAATAAATAAATATATATATATATATATATACTTTTTTCGATTCTAAAATTCAAATCCAATCAAATAATTCACACTTCAATTAGGAGGGAGGAAATATTTTGCAACTTGTTTGTTTTCAATTTTTGGAAAAATAATTTGTGACATGGGCAATAAAGGTAAAAGGGCAAGTAAATATTCACAAAGAAGAACTTATGAACAAGAAGAAGAAAATCGTCAAAAAAACTTAGCAAGATATTATAAGAGGCAAGGTATGTACATGTGCAATATATATTTTCCAATGCATATTTAGTTCATATATTTTGCAATCATATTGTAGACTTTTTTTATGTATATAGTTAGGATTAGGGTTTATCCAATTAAGAATATGCTAACTATAAACTTAGGGTTACTATTAACTTAATATTAAGGGTTTATTGAATTATGAATATTTAGCATTAGGTTTTATTAAATTATGAATATTTAGTCCTATTAGGGTTTATTAGATTATGGTTTTTAAATTATGAATATGTAGAATTAGGGTTCATTACATTATGGTTTTTAAATTATGAATATATAGAATTAGGGTTTATTAGATTATGGTTTTTAAATTATGAATATTTAGAATTAGGGTTTATTACATTATGGTTTTTAAATTATGAATGTTTAGAATTAGGGTTTATTACATTATGATTTTTAAATTATGAATATTTAGAATTATGGTTTATTACATTATGGTTTTTAAATTATGAATATTTAGAATTAGGGTTTATTACATTATGGTAAATTTAAATTATGAATATTTAGAATTAGGGTTTATTACATTATGATTTTTAAATTATGAATATTTAGAGTTAGGGTTTATTAGATTATGATTTTTAAATTATGAACATTTAGAATTAGGGTTTATTACAGTATGATTTTTAAATTATGAATATTTAGAATTAGGGTTTATTACACTATGGTAAATTTAAATTATGAATATTTAGAACTAGGATTTATTACATTATGGTTTTTAAATTATGAATATTTAGAATTTGGGTACATTTTAACTATGGTTTTTTAAATCATGAATTTATTTAGGACGCGGGGAAACAAGACAACCTACTAAGGTTGGAGAAGGTTCATCCCAAGTTCAAACATGTACGTACGCACACATATCTCACAAGTATAATCTCTAAATTCTGGTTTTCTACCTGTGTAGAGGCAAACTTTATATCTTTGATTTTTAATTTTAGAGACAAATCCCTAAGTACAAACTTGTTTGATTTTATTTGTTATATCATGCACGTGCAGAAGTAGATGATGAAAATGTTGGACATGAGGAAATTGAAGATGAAACAATGGATATTGAAGAAGGACCATCTGAAGCTTAGATAAAATTGTATTTAATAGTTCATTTTTTATGTATATATACACATATGTGGACACTAAATAAAAGTTGTATCTTAAGTCTTTATTT
The DNA here is from genome assembly GCA_028749045.1 of Cupressus sempervirens. NCBI lineage: Eukaryota > Viridiplantae > Streptophyta > Pinopsida > Cupressales > Cupressaceae > Cupressus > Cupressus sempervirens. Next base: position 367,248,800 of record CM053784.1, read on the forward strand.
TATTTTTTCTTGTAGCTCGAGATCAAACAACAAATGAGAATGTCAATCTAGCTCAAAGTTTGAAGAGAAAAATTAATCATAGAAACATAGATTATTTAATTGAAATGGATGTGGAAAAATTGAGAGAATATGCTAGTCAACCTACACATACTATGAAGAGGAAATTGAATAAAAACTCTAAATAAATAATTGCACGATTTGAGAATCTTGATACAATGGAGAAAACTCAACTATAATCAATTTCACTTCTTAAAGATGAATTAAAAGAGCCATTCAAACTATTGGGTATAGATAAAAGTGTAAAAAATAGGAAGACTTCTAAACTATAAAAAGATATTGTTGAAACTATTAAGGAAGGGTTACACTCCATTGGGAAAAAATCTAGATCTGTAGATAAATCCATTACACGAAAAGTGATACTAACATCTGTTTTAAATAAGAAATTATGACAAAAAATAAAAATCTCTTCACTGTCATCTCATATTGGGTATAGTGAAAGATAATATTACATTATCTAAAAAGGAGAAAAAATTTGGATGATAGTACATTAGAAGGAAACTAGATGCTAATGTGTAGAGTTTCAAGCAATCTGATAGGATTGTGGAAACAATTAAAAACTTAGTCATTCAATTTTGGATTGATAATACTCATACTTCACCAAATAGAAGAGATACCATCAAGTAGAGGATTGGGCCTAAGGAGTCTCTTGAACATGCAAAAAATTGGTTGGATTTCACACAACATGAATTGTATCTCTCATTTTGTAATTTAAATCCCAACACAAAGATTAGACAAATAATGTTTGAAAGATTGAAACCCTATTTTGTGAAGATAAATAGATCTTTTGAAACATGTTGTTGTTGATATAATGTTGAATTTGAATTGTACTATCAAGGGTTCAGAAAGATGATAGAAGAAAGTGGTGGTTCTCAATTTTTTTTTCATAAACAACCGAGCCAATTCATAACATTAATCTTATGTGACAAACTAAATGATCGTGCAATAGGTGAAATAGATTGCATAAGAGGAACTTGTAAAACATGTGGCAACCTAACTGAATTTCCTTTCAGAGATGAAGATACTAATATGACGAGGATAGTAAAATGTAAGAGATATAAGTACATAAAGTCAAAAACAAAAGATGGAAAAGAATCAACAAGGTTAGAATATATAGAGGATAACATACCTGCTAGAGAATTTATGTCAAATTTTCATAAATTGATTCAACCATATATACATCATGCTTTTTTTGCTAAGTGCCAAGTAAAACATTTTCAAACACTAAGAGAAACTTTCCCACTCGGGAAATTTTTATCTGTTGTTGTCTTTTTAGAGAATTACTCATTCATTTCTAAAAAACAACTTCAAGCAAAATACTACTATACACAGCAAGTTACTATTATGGTTCAAGTGTCTTATCAACATACACAAATTGATTTAGATGGTATGGAAAGTATAGATCAAGGATGAGTCATTAAAAAAGAGTATCACTTTTACATTAGTGATGACAAAGAACACAACACACATTTTGTGGAACATTATTTTAAGACATTTTTTGATTATTTGAAAAATAAAGACATAAAAATGGGAAAACATTTTGTATGGTCAGATGGATGCATAGCACAATTTAAATCATCTAGACCATTTTATGCATTACGTAGATATCATTGATACCTTAATATACCACACATTTGGAGTTTTTTTGAGAGTGGACATGGAAAGGGTGAGCATGATGGTGTAGGATCTTGTATCAAACATTCTTTAAGAAAGTATCAAATGGACTATAAAGGATATCACATTAATAATGCTCATGATGTGGTTGAGTGGTGTAAAACACATTTTACGGTGCCAACAAATATAGATAACACATCATCACAATCAGAGTGAGTCATACCATTCAATTTTTTTGGGAGGTATTAGGTATAAATTAATTTTCAAATATTATAATTGAACCAATTTTATATTTAATACGTTATGTCATAACTAAATTATGGTACACATATGTTTAAAACTCATTTTTTATATGTATGTATGGACCTTACATTCAGGTGTCAATAGAAGATCAATGCATGCATCCAAGAGGGTAGAGAAGACATGATCGTTGCATTTAGTTATGAGTATAGATAGTAATGTGTGGTCATTGTACATAAGAGAATACTTATGTTTTTTTCTTGATTGTATTGATGAAAACTATAATGGTTGCATTAATCAAGAATGTGGATATGTGGGTGAATCGACTTTGGTGCCACTAGATGTTATCAATACGAATGAGTTTGAGGACGAAAACTATGATGATATTCCATTGATTTCTAGTGATTATGAGCACATTTTAGGATTGATCAGAGTTGGTATGTATTTCATAATTTTAGTTAATTTATTATATATATTTATATACTCACGTACATGACACATGGAATTTGTAGACATATACTTTGTGTAGGCAATGTTGTGGCATTCATGGCAGGATCTGAAAATGTAGAATGTGTTAGTTATTATTTATTGCATTGCACCATACAAAGAGATAAGCTAACAAAGACTTAAATAAGTGATGGAATTATGTTTCCCATAGGTTAGTATATAGTTGAATCATGTACATGTATGTTTTTTTATGAATTCAAATTTATTGACTTATTTGATTGACCTGTATGCAAGTTCTGTTGTTGTACATGGAACATATTTGAAGCAAAATAAAGTACTTAAGAATGGAATTCATTTCATTTATTATCAACTTAACAATAAGTATATTAGTATAGTAACCATGTTATTTCCACTAGTCTAATTCTTCATCCAGTCAAAGGACTTGGAATACGTAAGTGGAGGTTCAATATTGATGATCATGGGAAAATATCAAATGTTATCCAACAATGAGCTGACCCACTTGATACAAGATAGAAACAACTTGTTGAACTATTTGAAATCTGAAATTTAGTTGAACTATTTGAAATCTAAAATTTGGTTGAAGTATTTGAAATTTGAACTTTGGTTCAACAATTTGAAATTTGGTTGAAATTAGGACTTATGTCTTAAGGGGATGCAATTAGGACTTGTAACTAACTATATATTACTTCTACTCTTTCATTTAACTTGTGAAGTTTAAATTGTGATTCGTAACTAATTATAGTTCAATTAGGTACTTGTATGCAACTAATTAGGACATGTGCCTCGAGGGGAAGAAATTCAAACACTTGTCTTAAGGGGATCAAATTGGGACTCGTAACTAATTATATACTTTTACTCTTTCATTTAACTTGTGATTCATAACTAATTATAGTTCAATTAGGTACTTGTATGCAAATAATTAGGACATGTGCCTTGAGGGGAAGAAATTTGATGAAATTAGGACTTGTAACTAATTATATATTACTTTTACTCTTTCATTTAACTTGTGAAGTTTAAATTGTGATTCGTAACTAATTATAGTTCAATTAGGTACTTATGTGCAACTAATTAGGACATGTGCCTCAAGGGGAAGAATTTCGAACACTTGTCTTAAGGGGATCAAATTAGAATTTGTAACTAATTATATATTACTTTTACTCTTTCATTTAACTTGTGTTCAATTTAAATTGTGATTTATAACTAATTATAGTTCAATTAGGTACTTGTATGCAATTAATTATGTAAAGTTAATTACCTAACTGTAACCCTAACATAATCATAATCTAACATAATCTAACATAATCCAACATAATCTATCATAATCTAACATAATTTCCAAGATAATACAACATTATCCTTGACATAATCTAACATGTCAAAGAACATAATTCAACATAATCCTTCTAATCTAACATAATTTCCAACATAACTAGAACAATATCCAACATAATATAACATTATCCAACATAATCTAACATGTAAAAGAACATAGTAGATAGCATAATCCAACATAATCCAACATTTAATCCAACATAATAGAACATTGTACAACATAATCTAAAATGTAAAAGAACATAGTCTAACATAATCCAACATAATGTAACATATAAGTGTAGACACCTAAAAACCTTTAGAAAATAAAGTATTTTTATTTTTTGAAAAATTCCTGATGACATCATTATTAATTAATTAATTAATTAATTTATTTTTATGTCATTAAATCCCTTTATCTTAATTAAAAATATTTAATTAAGGAATCCCTCCCAAAAATGTTTAAATCTTATTTAAACATTATTTCCTTATTTATTAATTATTTAATTAATAAATTGACCAAAAAACCCAAGATAAATAAAAAATTTATTTTTTGCCCAAAACTTGGCCAATTTCCTTAAGACCACTAGCCTCTTCCAAAATCTTCTAATCCTTCTTTAATTTTAATTAAAGGCTAATCCCATCATTTCCTACCCCTAATCCCAACTCAAAATATTTAATTAAGATTAAATATTAATCCTCATGTTTATTAAAAAAGTTTTAATAAATATCTCCTCAACCCAAACCCTTGAAATAAATAAAACTTTATTTATTTCCTAAAAATCTAATCCTAAGAAGTTCTAGACTCTTCTAGAAAGTCTTCATCCTCATCCTAGAAAATTCTAGACTATTTTAGAAAGTCTTTATCCTCATCCAAAGTCTAGACTCTTCTAGAAGATGTCTTTAAACCTAATTCTAATCCCCTCCTAACCTTGTCACATTCCTTAAAAATGGGTTAAGACTTACAAACCCAAGCCAAAGTTAACAAATATCTCCTCCTTCACCCACCCTCATTAAATGCCATCCACTTGCCTATTCCTAAGCTAATCCTAAACCATCCTAATCCATCCTCTAATCATTTGCACAATCCTAAGCAAGCTTAAAAACCTCCTAATCAAGTCCAAGTCGAAATTGCTCTCATCTCCCTCAAAATATCTCAACCATAAAACTTTATGAAGCCCACTAGGCCATAAATGACTCTTTCAAGCCCTTTTATTGCTCTTACAAGTCATTATGAGGGTCTTTATGAAGATTTTATCCCTTGAGCCTCCTTTGTTGACTCATCCTTTCCCTTTCCTCCATCCTCTTACCCTGTGACATGTGTCACTCCCTGATTGGTTGTAAGGAAGCACAATCCATGTGCTCTCTTCTCATGCAATCTGAGCCCTCCATGAGCTTTTTCCCATCCTTGCATCTTAGCCCTCAATCCCTCAAGCCTCTTGCCTATAAATTGGATCCTTCCCCTTTGCAAAATAACACAATCCATGAAGTAAAGTCATAATGCCATTTTAAGAAGCCAGTTTACATTAAAACCATACACTCACACCCAAATTCCAACTCCATTTGAAGCCCTTTTTGAAGCATAAGCTTGAGCATACATCCTATCTATTTAGACAAAGCCACTCAACAAGAGAGCTTCTCATTGAGAGAGTCCATTAATGGCTCATATTCTCAATTGAGAGTTCATCTTAGTCTATCTTGAAGTTTATGAATTTTGTTTAGTTTGTAGAAGCTTTATTTAAATTTGGTTTCTATTAGCATACTAACATTGCTCATATACATTTTGGCATGCCCGATGGGACCCCGCAGGGTCATCTTCATTAGCTTTTTTAGTCAAGTTTTGTATGTCATTTGCTAATTTTGGCTAATTTTGTTTGTTTTTGTGATTGGTAGGATTGTATAAATTGGTTTTGTAGGTCCACATGAGCATGAAAAAGACAAAGGAACTCATAATCTATCTCATAGTGTTTGCAGATTTTTCAAGCTTATAGGTGGACAAAGCACTTGGAATTCTTCTCCCTCTTTTTGTCTATATTCTTCTTATTCCATCTACTTTTCTTCTTCTTCTTGTGGGAGATCTTGGCCTTTTTTTTTTTAAGGAAGAAAAATCATACACACTTCTTTTTAGTGCTTAAAATGAACTCCCAAATCATACTTAAATCCATTAAAAAATTAAAAATTTGCAAAAAAGGAAAAATCTTTTAACAAGTGAAACGAAACCAATCCAATCATTTGCATCCTTGCAACATCAAGGTTTTAGATGCATTCATGCAAAGTTAGGAACACTTCATTTTTGAGAATTTAAAAAGAACTTCAAGTTTCCATTTCAAAAGGTTCAAAATCAACACTAAGTGCACACTAAAATCTAAATCAAACTCAAAGCATCAATCAAGGATAAAATGAACCTCATTTGCAAATATTTTAAAGTTCTTTTAAAAATCTCATGAAAACTAAGAGTCCTAAATGGTTGCCAAAAATTGTCCTAAAAGCTTTGTTATTTGTTTCAAACAAATGTCTTGTTGCAAAATCTTAAATGTTTCTTAGGTTTTTCATGCATCAAAACAATCTAGGAATATCATTTTTGGGCTTAAAATGTGCAAACTAGAACACAAAATCTTGAATGAAAACCAAAGTCCAAAGAGTCATTTTCACTTTTGAGTCCAAAACAATCTTGAATGATCTAAGGTTAAAACAAAGCACTTCAAAGTTCTTAAAAAAACACACAAAATCTCAATCTTGAATGCTCAAAGGAAAAAACTTGAATGTTTAATCACTTGTCTTTGAATGCATGTTGCTAAACACACTCTTGAATGCCATGGATTAAAATCAAATTTTCCTTGAATGCATGATTAAAACAACAAATCCAATCTTGAATGCCAAGGATCAATTAACCATTGCAATATCAAACACTTCATTTGGAGCTTCTAAAATTGAACAAAACAAATCTCTTTTCTACATGCAATTTAGGTAAAGTTTGATTTTTGGACATTTAAGAAACTTTGTTAAGTTAAATACAAATTTGCAAAAATCAATTTGATTAGTTCCTTGGACTCACCTCTTTTCTAATCACCCATCAATTCAACCATTGGTTGCAATCTCAGCGCAATTTATGGGGATGGGTCTACTTGAAAAAGGTGTTAAATGTTCCACAATCTAACTCACTCACTTGGTCTTTGAACATTTGATTTAACTTTATCAAAAATTTTAAATGACCAAAACTCTAGATTAAATCAATCACACTTCAAGTTTGGGCACTAAAATTGAACAACTATTGATGTGGAGGGCCTCCGGGAGCACGCTTGACAAATCGAGTCTCACACATCTTTGCTTTGGGCTTAAAAAAAAATCACACCAACTCTTGAATGCTTTAAAGGAAATTAATTGATACTTGACGTGGAGGGCCTCTAGGCACGTGAGTTTGCTTTTGTTGACCCTAACTCTTCTTCTTGTTTGCATTCTTTGATCAATTTACTTTTGTTGGCGCTTCAAGTTGGAATTGAATATTGTCTCTTAAACATGAGTGCTTGCAAAGTCTAGATTAGCACACATAAGAGTCAGTTGGTAAAAGAACAAGCGTGTTTTTTTTTAGCCCAAGGTCATCCAAGTCTTCTCTCCCCTTGTCGTCTGTCGAGGCCATCTTGGGTGCATAAGATTAGGAGGCCTGCTTGGGGATTTCATCACCACTTGGATGACCTCAACTCCAGTGTTCTGGCGGAGTATAAGAATCAGGAGGTGAATTGAAAGACACCTCTTTTGGAATCAAGATTTTTGTCACTCGGGCTAAGCCTCAAGGAACTTTATACCCTTGAGAAGTGAAAGAGGAGAAGTGGGTTACCGCTCCTCTCGACTGTGTGACATCTTCTTGGTTTCGTCTACGGATTTGGGCCTCATGTACCTTTGGGTATATCGAGGACTCCCTAGCTAAACCAACTGTCAGCCTTGTAGACAACCATCTAGATTGTTAATGTGTTTGAAGTGACTGATCAAAACATTTGTAAAACATACACACTCCTCAGCGCAAGTATCACATTCTAAGAATAAAAAATTTCTATCTGGTTGTTCCTATCTATTGCTTGCTTTTTAATTTGTTGAATGAATGTTTGCCAAACTTGGTCAATCCTAGCTTAGGGTACACTTAGCGTAGTCACTGCCTATTCCAGAAGTTGAACAAGTTGAAGCAAAATAACCGAGGTCTCTCAAAGCCAAGCAGATTCAAGAATTGATGTCAGAGCAACCCAAACCCAAACAGAAGTTCCACAAAGTTAAACTCAAACCATCTCAGGCATACCAAGAACTTTCAGCCAAGAGAAAGGAACTAACACCAAGTCCTCAATTGCCAAACTCCACAAAGTAGAGGATAAAGCTACCGACGAAGCACTTCAAGAGGCCTGGTTAGAGCACACCATCAAATTTAGCCAACATCCAGGAGTTAATCTTGCTTATGCCTTACCAACTAGGCATGATTTCTATGATTAGACACCCTTGTTTCTCCACACCTTCTTGGATAAGCTTCACCTTAGAGTCATCTTTGTAGAAAAGTCAGCCATCTTAGGTTATCCCCTTAAGCATTATTAGCTCATCCATCTCATTTAGGACCAAACCATCTAGCCAGCAATCCAAAATCTTCACATACAAGCCTTCAAAAATTGTTGTCACCTTGCTAAAAGTTTGCCATTCCTAAAATCTTTCAAAACCACCAATCTCACCAAGGTTATCCCTTTGACAGAGCTTTGTCTAGGGTAATCTAGCTTTGCCACTTGTTATCCCTCATCACCTTGAGCTAAAGGTTGGGATCCACAAGTGGTCAATCTCGTGTTCTTCCTAAAGGATCATCAGTCTATCCTTAAGTTGACACAATCACCACCAAGCTTGCACATAGGAAAGCAAACCTTTTGTGCTTTGGCAACATATCTTTAAAGTTAGAATCCCCAACCCAATCCTCCTTAGGTTTTTTCATATAGCTTTGCCTCAACCTAAGAAATCATTTGCATAGAAAAACCTTCCTCCCTTTTGCATCAACCAACATTTGTTACATCTCATCCCTAGGAGCATTTTTCATGCCACCCGTCACTCACTTAGCCAAGAAGAAAGAAACAATGGAGCCCTATCATTTGGATCAAATAGCCTCACCCCCCTTGAGCACTCAGCCATCCTTCAGCCCAGAGAAAGCTATGCCATCACCTACTGACATTGAAGCTTTCATGAACCAACCAGGAAATGCAGTATTGGTAAACACCATTATAGACAAGAACAAAGAGACAATCATGGCTAATTTTCGAAGGGACAATGTAGGAACCTTTGACTTTGGAAGACCCCCTCCATTATTAGATCCATCTCACCCATTGTTTGGGCAGCTACCACCACCCATAGGCTCTTATGATCCAAATTATCCTCAATATATGCCAAAAGAAGAGCCTCCAGCCAATCCATATGATCCAATAGACCCAAACATACCATCATCCACCCAAGTTGAAATCTCCATGCCGCAAGCCAACCTGGCCACCACCACTCCATCCTTGGTTCATACCTCTCCACTCCAAACCCCCTTTACCCAAAACACCTCACCGTTCACCCCCTTGACTATTGCTGCTGCTGCTCCCCAACCCAGCCTTCCAAATCCACCCATCTCCCAAATCAGTGCTAGCATCTTTGGCCAACCTCAACAATATAAAACAGGGATGCCACCCATGGGGCCAAGTAATCAACCTTTCATCACCCCCAGCTTGTTCACCACAGCCCAAAGTACAATCCCATCATTTCCATTAGGTCTTGGGAGCTCAATACCATCAACCACAAATCCACAAGCTACTACCTTCACTCCAAAAAGCTATCAAATCCCACAAGCTACTGCCAATTTTTTGCCAAGCTCTCAAGTGACCCCAACTCCCACCACCACTCTACCAAGCTTCCAAATCCAACCACCAAGCTATCAAACCCCATCAATTCCATTTCCTAACTTTCAATTCCCACCACCTCCACCACCAACTAATCCATTACCTCCTATTACCAACTAATTTTCAATGCCACTTCTAGGAGGTAACCCACCAATCCAGCCAACCACCAATTATTTGCAGACACCTTCCTAAATGGGGGCACAACCCACATATATTGGTCAAACTCCTCAAATCCACAACCAAGTTCCACAAGCTCTCCGATCCTTTCCCCAAGCTTCACAACCATCTTATATCTTACCTCCACAAAGCAATCCATTTATCCCATAGCCAGCTTATGTTCCTCAATCCCAACCTCAAATCCAATATCAGCAACAAGCCTCACAACACATGCAGCAATATTTGCCACCTCCACCATAGCAACCCATCATCCACCATTCAGTTGCCCAAGCCATGTACAATCCCTACCAGCCCATACCTCAAAGCCATCCATATTCCATTGCCCTATCTAGCACATACCTACCTCAGGGCACTCCTACATTGGGGGCACCCCAGCCATCACCCAATAATCTAGAATGGGAAGCCATGAAGACAGCTTTGAAGAACATCCAGGAAGGAAATGATCCAAAAACCTTCAAGTTTAAGAATGTGTGTCCTTACCCATTTGACAAAGCCATTACCATGACACCATTTCCCAAGCATTTTGAGACACCCAAATTTGACAAATTTAGAGGAAAAGGAGACCCTATCACACATATCAAAGAATTTTCTATGCACTGCCAAGAAGTGGCATACGATGACGTCTTCCTCTTGTGCCTCTTTCCCAAAAGCTTGGCTGGACTAGCTCTTGAATGGTTTTATAGAATACCATATGGTACGATTAAAATTTTTTCTGAATTGTCTGAGGCATTTGTAGCCCAATATGCCCATCTTGTTGAAACAAAGCTATCAGTAGTTGATCTTGTCCACACTAAGCAAAAAGGTGGAGAAAGCCTTCCTGAATATCTGCAAAGATGGCAAACCCTTACCAACCGCATATCTTGCACCTTGCCAGAGCACCATTTGGTGAAATTGTTTATTGATAATGGCCATCCTAGCTTGGCTCACCACATGACCATGAACTGTTTGCAGACCTACAAAGATATCAAAGAGAAAGGAATGATCCTTGAGCAAGGACTCATTAAAGACGGTGTGGTCAAGATTTAAAAGGAAGCCAACCAAAATCAATCACATTCCAATGACAAGTCTAGGTATTGGAACAAAAACAAGCATGTTGCAACAGATGGCGTCACTGACAGCAGACATGTGAATATTGTTGGTCCTTCTCACAACCAGTCCAACCCACCCTATCAACCAAACAATCAGCAAGCTATCAACTACCAATAGAAGAATAACCATAGCTATCAAAACCACAATCCAAGACCAAACTTTCAAGGGTCTAGCAATCAAGCTAATGCCATCAATGTAGCTACAAGACCAAAGCCCAGATTCCAACCTACACCTAGAAACTATACACCCCTTGGTGAGCCATTGGATGTCATTTTTGAGAAATTAGTCAAGGAAAACCTCATCAAATTTCCTCCTACCCAGCAAATTGACCCAAGCCAATCCAAAGCTGCATGGTACAAAGACAATGAGTATTGCAAATTTCATAGGGTAAAAGTTCACACTACCCTCAGATGCATGAAACTGAAAGACTATGTGCAGGACCTCATTGATCGGAAGGAAATCACTGTTGGTGCCCAAACCTCTCCCAATGCAGGCTTACAGATCTATCAAAATGCTTTTCCTCCTCACAAAAATCAAAATCATGGAAAAGCACCTATCCAAACCAACAACAACACCAACAACCGTCAGCCAAACCAACAGCATGGGAAGAACAATGACCACACTTCATCCTATATAGACTATGGTAGCCTTATAGGTTGTATATCCAAGAAAGAGCCTTCTATCAATGTTATCAATATCCAAGGACCAAACAATGAGTGTGCAGTCACCACTCGAAGAGCTCGATTTAACATCGCAGGCCCACCCATTTCACCAGCACCATTAGCTCCATCAAAAAGCCAGTACAATATCTTGGAACACCTTGGGAACATGCCAGCCCAAATCTCCATTTTAGACCTTCTTCGCACTAGTCCTGTGTACAAGAACATCCTTGACAGTGCTCTCATAGAATCTTGTGTCCCTTTTGATATCAATGCTACTGATTTTTGCAATTTTGTTGGACACCTTTCATCCTCATGTGCCCTATTGTTCAAACCCATCGACATACCCGTGGTCGAGCCAGATCACAACCTTTCGCTTCGCATAGCCATCATGGTATCCAATTTTTCTGTGAAAAGAGTAATGATAGATAATGGATTAGCCTTGAATATTTGCACCCTAAAATTCATAAAACAAGCTGGGTATACTGAGGCAGATATCATCAGTGAGGTTATCACCATCAAAGCTTATGACAACTTGGAAAGAACCACAGAAGGAACTATTTTGCTGCCAATCAAGTTTGGGCCAGTCATCCAAGAAAAACTCTGCCATGTTATTGATCTAAACCTACCATTCAACATCCTCCTCGGTCGCCCATGGATTCATGCCATGAAAGTTGTTCCATCCACTTACCATCAGTGCGTCAAATTTCCGCATCAAGGCACTGAGGTAACCATCCATGCCGATCTAGAACCCTTTTCTTACTACAATGCAGTTGAAGCTTCATATACAAACCATTGCCCTGGAATTGATATTGGCACATCCATCGCTAGCTCATCCCACACTTGTAATGACCTAGAAACCATCCTCGCCTCTACCCTGTCTACCGTGAAGATCAATAACAAGGGCTGTGGAGAGTATAGTCTGTCGGATGCATTTGCTTTCGGGGCACTCCCACTTGATCCACATGCCCATGGACGATCGACATATCACAAAGATAAGGAGATTCCACCTCCTCGATACAAACAATTTGGCCCAACAACCTTTGTATCCTCGAAAATCCCTCTTCATGCGGAGCTCACTCCAGATATCAACAATTGGTTACATAAGGATGCACCTCAAAGGAATTAGGCACGCCTTGACCACTTTAGCCAGAAGTATCCCCAAGAACATAAGCTCATCATTTACAAATGGAACTATCAAGGTGGTGGTCTAGGACCAGAAGAAAGAGGCATGCAGTGCCCCATCGATGCACACAAGTGGGAATCGAAGTCAGGTCTTGGCTTTGGCATACCCACAACTGAGGGCACCAATATAGACGGTCATGCTTTTTTGAACATTCATCGTGACCTTGTCAAAATCAAAGACATTCCTGAGGAAGTTGAAAAGAGAGCCTACGATGATATCCTAGACTAAATCTCCCTTGGAGACTCTGTTCTCCAAGAACTATCCATCCACCTCATTGACCTACCACTCACCCATCCACAACTCATAGATTGGGACCAACCAAGCATCATACACATTGATGAGTTCACATCAAAGGAAGTGCTTCTAAGATTCATGGGAGCTAAAGCACCTCACAAGAAAACAAAGCTAGATTCTGCCTATATCTACAAGCTAGATCCCAAGGGGTATTTTGGAGAAAATCCCCAACCTAGTTTCGATACACCCAAAACTGGAACTAAGGTGAATCTGAGACTAGCTAAGGCAATGAAGAGAACCCCTGAGCAAGAACATCCAAAGCCACAAGCAGAACATGAGGATTTAGCATTACCTCCTCAAGATAATCGACCAGAGATATCTTTTATTCTAATTGAGGATACTAGGGAAGTCAACATTGGTTCTTCAGAGATCCCTAGGCTTGTTCACATTGCTGCATCCCTATCACAAGACCAAGCTGATCTCCTCTTTGAGGTCTTAAGAGAGAACATTGGCCAATTTGCATGGTCATATCAAGACATGCCAGGGCTTGATCCAAAGCTTGTAGTTCACCATCTTGCAGTCAATCCACAGATCAAGCCCGTCAAACAAAAGCTTAGAAAAATGCACCCCAAGGTGGCATTACTGGTCAAAGCTGAGTTAGAAAGGATGTTAGCTACTAAGGTTATTCGACCTATCGACTATTCAGAGTGGATCTCCAACATGGTCCCCATCACTAAGCCTTCTGGTGACATCAGAATCTACAGTGATTTCAGAGATCTTAACAAAGCTTGTCCAAAAGATGATTTTCCCTTGCCCAACATAGATATGATTGTAGATCTTATAGCTAGACATGAAATTTTGTCCCTCATGGATGGATTTTCTGGGTATAATCAAATCAAGATTGCAGAAGAGGATCAGCATAAGACAACATTCACTACCCCTTGGGGAACCTTTTGCTACAACATGATGCCTTTTGGCCTAAAGAATGCTGGGGCTACCTATCAAAGAGCTATGAAAACCATTTTTCATGATCTCATCCATAGCATTTTGGAGGATTATGTGGATGATATCTTGGTCAGGTCTCATACCTTCATGGATCATCTTGTTGACCTAGAGAAAGTCTTTGATAGGTTAGCCAAATATCATCTCATGCTGAATCCCAAGAAATGTGTCTTTGCGGTCACATCTGGCAAGCTTCTAGGCTTTATAGTTTCTAAGTGAGGTATAGAGATCGACCCCAAGAAGGTCAAGGCTATCTTAGACATGCCTCCTCCCTAGACACTGCGACAGCTTCATTCTCTTCAGGGAAAGCTTCAATTTGTTCGGCGCTTCATCTCCCAGCTTGCAGATAAGTGTATACCATTTTCACATTTACTGAAGAAGGATGAGAACTTCAAGTGGGATCCTTTATGTCAGTGCAGCTTCGACCATCTGAAGCAGTATATCATTAATCCCCCTATCTTGGTTCCACTAGTTCCTGGTCGTCCCCTAATTTTGTACATATCAACAACACCTACTACTCTAGGGGCACTTCTAGCATAGCTCGATGACTACAGTAGAGAAAGAGCCATCTACTACATCAGTAGAACCCTAGTTGGTTATGAACTCAATTACAATCCTATAGAAAAAGCTTGTTTGGCATTTTCTCAACTCAAAAGCTTCGCCATTACATGCTAAGTCATACCATCCAACTAGTCTCCAAGATTGACCCACTCAAGTATATGCTCTCCAGAACAACACTTACAGGCCGTTTGGCCAAATGGGTTATGCTCCTTAGCGAATTTGACATCCAGTATGTGGACAGAAAGGCAATCAAAGGGAAAGCTATAGTAGATCACCTAGCTGATGCACCTCTAATAGATGCTTATCCATTGATCACAGAATTTTCAGATGAGCATATCTATCTAATTGAAGAACAACCCCCATGGAAAGTTTATTTTGATGGCTCATACACATCTCATGGATCAGGGGTAGGAATATTGTTGGTCACACCTCAAGGAGATTACATTCCAAAAGCCTTCAAGCTACAATTCCCTAGCACCAACAATATAGCTGAATATGAGGCCCTCATAGCAGGATTAAAGATAGCTGCAGAATGGAACATTGCTGAGCTACAAATCTTTGGCGATTCTCAGCTCATCATCAAGCAAGCGCTAAATGAATATCAAACCAAAGATGAAAAGCTATTACCCTACAAAGAGCTAGTTGATCAACTAACCCAACATTTTACAAAGCTTCAGTTTACACAAGTACCTCGAATACAGAACAAAGTAGCAGATGCTATGGCTACTATAGGCTCGCTCTTTGAAATTCCCCAAGTAGCTACACAGTATGAGTTTTTAGTGGAGCAACTCCTCACAACCGCCTATGCGAATGAGGATTCAAATCGTGTTTGTATCTTGGTTGGTCCCCAATCCCCTCGGTACCATGAGATTCACGCTTACCTTAACGATGGTATCATATCCCCTCACCTCACACGTACCCAATGCCAGAACCTCATCCAAAAATCATCCCGCTATGTTATCATAACCAATACCCTATATCGTCGAGGTTATCACGATACTCTCTCTCGATGTTTAGACCAAAATGAGGCCGCGATGGTGTTAAAGGAAGTACACTCCAGACTTTGCGGTGCCCACATGAGTGGTATTGTCCTAGCGCGACAAATCCTTAGAGCAAGCTACTATTGGCCTACCATTGAAGAAGACTCCTGTGACTTTGTCAGAAAGTGTCTCCCATGTCAGCAGCATGAAAATCTTGTGCACGCTCCAGCACCGGATCTACAGCCTATTGCACCACCTTGGCCTTTCGTGTTGGGGCCTTGATCTAGTTGGAACTATCACACCCCTCTCATCTGATGGACATAAATGGATAATAACAGCTACAAACTATTTCACTAAATGGGTGGAAGCAGTCCCCCTAGTCTCAGCTACAGGAGTTTAGGTCTCCAAGTTCATCTTGTACCACATTGTTGGCCACTTCGGCATCCCATCCACCATCTTCACCGACCACAGAGGTAACTTTGAAAATCTCAACATGGAAGAATTATGCACTTCCCTCCACATCCATCACCCCACAAGGTAATGGCCAGGCAGAGGCAACTAACAAAACCCTCCTCAAAATCCTAAAGAAAGTTGTCAATGATTTCGGCCGTGATTGGCACCTACAAATAAATCCATCCCTATGGGCCTATCGAACTTCCTTCCATACATCCACAGACACAACTCCATACTCCCTAGTCTATGGTGCCAAAGCGGTACTACCTATAGAGGTTGAACTTCCCTCCTTGCGCATATCTTTGCAAGGGCAAATATCAGATGAAAAATACAGAGTAGCTCGGTTCACCCAGCTAGATCTCTTAGACGAGAAGCGACAATAAGCCTATGATCATCTCACAGTCTATCAAACTCGTCTCAAAAGGAATTTCAACAAGAAGGTGCTTCCACGACACTTTCAGCGAGGTGACATGGTCCTCAAAGAAAACATGAAAGTCCAAGCAGATCGAGAAAAGAAAGGCAAGTTTGAACCTACATGGCTTGGTCCTTATGTTGTCACTGCTTCCTTTGGCTCCGGAGCCTATCAGCTATCTACACTAGAAGGAGAACTCTTGAATGATCCTACTAACATCATTCATCTCAAGAAGTTCTATGCTTGAAGATCCTTGGTATACCCAGCTTTTGAAAAAAAAAAAAAAAAAATAGTACAGAGAAATAAGCGTCTAATGGTGAAAACTTGGCAATTCAAGTGCCTTGGATAGGTACCTTGGTGAAAACTTGATAATTCAGGCGCCTTGTGTACTAAGACTAATCCATTATCTATCACTATCCTATCCCTCATCCATTCACCCACCATCCCATAAAACACCTGCTTGTTCCCTTGGTGTTCCAACCAAATATCAAAAATCTAATGGAGCTTGTAAATACCTCCTGTACAGCTTGTAAAATCTTGTACCTCAGCTTGTAAAATCTTGTACCAAAGCTTGTATTATACCTTGTAAATCTTGTACCATACCTTGTATATCCGAATCTTGTCCAAAGTTTGTACCATATTCCAGCCTATAAATAATCTTGTATCCTAGCTTGTATACTATCACATGCACACACAAAACCCCATTTTCACTTAAGCTTTTTGCAAACCATCTACCTATCCACCTATCACCTATTATAGACATCCCATCCTTCACAAACATTTCCATCTCACAAAAACCAAAACATGAACACACTTGTACATTTGTAACATATCTTGGTCCATCAGCTTGTACATCCTCTTTAGCTTAGTGCCATTGTATCTATCCAGCGTTCATGTCAGTTCGTCCTTGATCAGTATCTTGCACCCATCGCACATGTTGGTTAGCTATTCCAATGCATCCTTTAGCTAGATTTCCTGTCACCAAAGTGCTATCTTTCTTAGTTCAGCTTGCCAGACGCATCACTCATCCAAATCCACCAGCTTAGGTGCTCTCTGATAGGTCCTTGTAGGATATAGCTTTCCTCATGTCTGATCTTTGTCCGTTAGTACCTTGTCCTACCCATCTCGTTGGAAAATGGTTCTCTTTTGGTTTTTTGCTTTCTTTTGATTTGGACTCTTCCCTGTTGGGTCTTGAAATATCTTTTCCAAGAAATCTCCTTGTTCCCTCCTCAAGGTTTCCACGATCTTCCATATCATGGTATACTGCGAATGGGGCAATCAAAGTGTAAGGTCTTGATCATGTCTTTTGCTTGTTTTCTTTTCTGCTTGTGGGTTACCCAGTGTCATTTCCACACTGCTTCCTCTGGGATTCATGTGTGATACTAGGGCAATCCTTGCGTGTTTGTTTTGAGTCAGTTCGTCAGTCCTCTGGACAGTTGGTGAAAAGGCCTTGATGTTCTTGGTAACCTTGGCAATTAACCAACAGTCCTATAGCAAATCTAGTGCTCAACTACATGGTGGTACTTCTCTTTGAAGTATCCCTCTGCTCAAAAAGCTTCAATGGTTTTCCTTCATCTCCATTATCCCCCATCCATATCCAGCATTCGTCTCTCCTACCCCAACTTATGCATCAGTATCTCTTTGAATCACTCCTCACCTTTAGCTTTAGGGATCCACAATCCTAGTCTTAGGGATCCACCAATCCAAATCAATCCACCAAGCCTCATCTTTCGAGATCCACAATCCTAGTCCTAGGGATCTCCAAAATCCATCTTCCACCAATCTGACTCTTTGAAATCCTGTTGCATCAGCTTTTTAATCCCCTCATCCATCTCCCCATCCTGGATTCCTTTTATAGCGCTCTGCTCCTTCATCCTCTGCAATCCCTGAGAACTTAAGCTTGCTTCCTCTTGTGCCTCTAATTCTCCCTTTATCATTCTCCCATAGTGAGAGTTTGAGCTAACTAAACCTCTTCTCTTAAGCCAATCTGAGTCTTCTTGCTCATCTCGGATTCTTGTACTTTTCAAGAAGTTGTCGAGCCTCGCTTTCTCTCCCCACCGCCTTCTTGAAGGGGCATCTTGCAGTCCATTCTCTCCTCTTCTGTTCTAGCCTTGGGCATCTTATTTTCTTATCTTTGATGCCATGCTACTTGCGGCATCACATCAAAGAGGGGCAAAATGTAGACACCTAAAAACCTTTAGAAAATAAAGTATTTTTATTTTCTGAAAAATTCCTGATGACATCATCATTTATTAATTAATTAATTTATTTTTATGCCATTAAATCCCTTTATCTTAATTAAAAATATTTAATTAAGGAATCCCTCCCAAAAATGTTTAAATCTTATTTAAACATTATTTCCTTATTTATTAATTATTTAATTAATAAATTGACCAAAAAACCCAAGATAAATAAAAAATTTATTTTTTGCCCAAAACTTGGCCAATTTCCTTAAGACCACTAACCTCTTCCAAAATCTTCTAATCCTTCTTTAATTTTAATTAAAGGCTAATCCCATCATTTCCTACCCCTAATCCCAACTCAAAATATTTAATTAAGATTAAATATTAATCCTCATGTTTATTAAAAAATCTTTAATAAATATCTCCTCAACCCAAACCCTTGAAATAAATAAAACTTTATTTATTTCCTAAAACTCTAATCCTAAGAAGTTCTAGACTCTTCTAGAAAGTCTTCATCCTCATCCTAGGAAATTCTAGACTATTTTAGAAAGTCTTTATCCTCATCCAAAGTCTAGACTCTTCTAGAAGATGTCTTTAAACCTAATTCTAATCCCCTCCTAACCTTGTCACATTCCTTAAAAATGGGTTAAGACTTACTAACCCAAGCCAAAGTTAACAAATATCTCCTCCTTCACCCACCCTCATTAAATGCCATCCACTTGCCTATCCCTAAGCTAATCCTAAACCATCCTAATCCATCCTCTAATCATTTGCACAATCCTAAGCAAGCTTAAAACCCTCCTAATCAAGCCCAAGTCGAAATTGCTCTCATCTCCCTCAAAATATCTCAACCATAAAACTTTATGAAGCCCACTAGGTCATAAATGACTCTTCCAAGCCCTTTTATTGCTCTTACAAGTCATTATGAGGGTCTTTATGAAGATTTTATCCCTTGAGCCTCCTTTTTTGACTCATCCTTCCCCTTTCCTCCATCCTCTCACCCTGTGACATGTGTCACTCTTTGATTGGCTGTAAGGAAGCACAATCCATGTGCTCTCTTCTCATGCAATCTGAGCCCTCCATGAGCTTTTTCCCATCCTTGCATCTTAGCCCTCAATCCCTCAAGCCTCTTGCCTATAAATTGGATCCTTCCCCTTTGCAAAATAAAACAATCCATGAAGTAAAGTCATAATTCCATTTTAAGAAGCCATTTTACATTAAAACCATACACTCACACCCAAATTCCAACTCCATTTGAAGCCCTTTTTGAAGCATAAGCTTGAGCATACATCTTATCTATTTAGACAAAGCCACTCAACAAGAGAGCTTCTAATTGAGAGAGTCCATTAATGGCTCATATTCTCAATTGAGAGTTCATCTTAGTCTATCTTGAAGTTTATGAATTTTGTTTAATTTGTAGAAGCTTTATTTAAATTTGGTTTCTATTAGCATACTAACATTGCTCATATACAATAAGAACATAACTATATATGTATGTCAATCATCAAACATGTAAAATTTGGATGAAAGTCTACATCAAATAACAAATAACAAAAATATGTATAATTTGGATGAAAGTCTAGATCAAATAATCTATAATAAAAAAAAAACTATGGATCATCAGGTGTAGGACTATCATCATGATGTCTCCTTACAGTGCAGTCTAAAGACTAACTATCAAGATGCTCACTAAGATGTGCTGACCCTTATATATATTAAAGAGAAAGTGAAATCAATGTACATAATTTCATATTTAATTAAATCTCTTTTAAATTTACAAATTTCATGCAATTTAAATATTACATTTAAAACTCACATGTGTCTAATCCAAAAAAATTAAAACTCACTTGTCCACTACTGACATCATCAAATGAGTCTTGACGATGTACATGATTGGGCATCAAAGATGGAGTAAAAAGAGGAATGTCCCCCTACAATACATACATGCATGTGTGCAATAAATCATATTAAAATATGAACATGCATAAATTAGTAGTTGAACAAATGTTTGAAATTGAAAGTTTTAACATGAATGTAAAAAAACTATAGATTTACATGTGTAGTTGTTGGAATTTGATAATACTCAGACTGCCTAGCATTGACCATGTCCACCAATTTATCTAGATTTTTCTAGGCCTCATCTAGCTCCATCATTGCATCTATGCTAGCATGACTGGTGGCTGGCACACATCCTAATAATGATGATCCAAGTGGACTGACTAGATGATATGGCATAGAAGTAGAATCATCACGTGTCAACAAGTCCATCCATCTTGTGGTCGACAATTTGAAGTCAACATCATCAAGGCTCACATCTAAACTCTAACCATGCCCTACACTGGCTAAAGGGTCTATACTACTATGTATATGTTCCTCTACAACAAAAGAGTGGTTAGTATGATGTGTACTACCACCATGATCACTACCTAATCAATGAGAGGAATGTGGTTGAGGATGTGACCCAATACCACCATGGACACGATGTCGAACATTTGATATGGGTAATGCCAAGATGATTTGATATAAATCTATGAATATAATAGATCCTCAACAAGACTACACATAGTATCTCATGCCAACACTCCAGTGAGACCCTTTAAGCTAGTCAATGAAGGGATGTCTGCTGCATTGTACAAGTCTCCTAAAGACAAAGCACAAGGCGATGATTTAGAATGCTAATGTGACATTAAATACTAGCCAAGCTCATCACTAGAAATAGATCTAATAGCTACAAAAATGTCTCCAACTCCCTGAATCACCCCTTGAAACTGTGTGCTATGCATGGCCTCATCAGTTGACAGACCTAATATAGGGAAATAACAGGTACCCTCTCTCCAACAATCAATGTATGTGTTAGTGGTGGATGACATGACTACCTATCAACTAGTCTACCATACCCCTATCCTAAATATGATGGTAAATCAATGTAGTTCATTGCCTTACCTAAGTGAACCTTAGCATAAAGCTGTCATACAAAATAGAGTAGAATTTGGTCATTATTTGGATAATGACCATGAGCAACAAGGAAGCGTGGGTATATAAGTGAAGCCATCTATGGATCTGTACACTTAAGGGGAGAATACCCCTTCACATACTTTAGTGGAAGATAATGAGGGAAACATTCCCTCTTTAGTGTCTCTTTGGACACTAAGTCCTATAGCTGCTATAGTGAGAGCCTTGAAGAGACCTCTCATCTCTTACTATCAAGGACAATCTATATAGTATCTATAGAATATGGAGCAACACCATGAATCTCATCTCTAATATATGTGAGACTCTGTAAGATTCTCTAACATGTACTACTATACACACTAGAGCATGTGCCACTATCCAAGGATTCATGAAGTCTATGAATCTCTTGGTTAGTGCAATCATAGAGCATGTCGGGTGGGATAGGTTGCTGATCTACGGGAATAACGTGCTGCTGGGGGGGGAGGGATAGGCTAATACTCAAGGGCATAGGAGGCTACTGCTACTCAAGGGGGGGATAGGAGGCTACTTGGGGGGGATAGAAGGCTACTCGGCGGGGGGGGGAGGGGATATGATACTGTTTCTTGGGAGGGATATGAGGCTACTGATATGCCATGTGAAGGTAAATGTATGTAGTATGCCTACATCTATATAATGTGTAAACCTAAAATTTAAATTAAAATATGACATTTTTAATGAACTTGAAATTTATCAAGTATAATGACATTTAAGAAACTAATATATGATATGTGTAAACATGAAATGTACATAACATATACATACAATACTACATGTGTGAACTTGTATGTATCCTAAATTAAAATATATGACATTTAATAAACTAAAATTTTGTAAATACATGAAATTAAATAATACGTGTGTTTAAAGTTAAAATGTTACTTGGTTAGGTTAAATTAATTTGATTAGGTTTGACATTCTTTAGGCTAATGTTTTATCATGATTATGAAACTTATATTACATGATTATAGGGCTAATTTTAGGGTTACTTGGTAAATTTTCATTAAGTTAGGATTAGGAAAATATTTAGGGTTGTAGGGTTAAAGTCCAAGTGTGTGTTCAAAATAGTGTTCTATGTCAAGAGTAAGCTATTATGACAAGTTAGAGTTAGGGTTAGTGTTATAAAATTATTAGAATTCTATCTAGTTAGTGTTAAGAACTTAGAGCTAATTTTAGGGTTATTCTTAAAGTTAAAATGTTACCTAGTTAGGTTAAATTAATTTGATTAGGGTTTCAACATTCTTGAGGATAATGTTTTATCATGATTATGGAACTTATATATTATGTCCAACCTAGGGTTACTTTTAAGGTTACCTGGTTTAGTATTAAGATCGAGTTTAGGGGACCATTCTTCTAGGGTTTAATCATGGTCAATTTTCATTAAGTTATCTTGTTATAGAAATATTTACCTAGCTAGGTTTAAAGGAGTGTGTGTTCAGATAGTGTTTTATGTTGATGTAGAGTATAAGCTATTATGGTTAGAGTTACCTAGGATTAACTAGTGTTATAAAATTGTACATAATTTATATAGTAAGATCATTAGTGTTTAGTATTAGTATGAGACTTACGTTAACATTAGGGGTAGAATTATGACTCTAGGTAAATACTTGATTTAGTAGCATTAAATGTTGAGTAAGTTAATATAATTAACCTGTTCCCTAGTTTAGTATTACCTACAATTAAAAGGTAAATATTTTATCGTTCACTATAGTTGTACATAGTTACATAGTTATATTGTTAGAATCATAATTGAAATGTTACCTAGAAAGTTAATATAATGTTTAGGGATCTTTAGAATTAAATGTCTAGAGTTAGTGTACAAATATCTAGATTAAAGAATTTAGTTAGGAAATTCATAAATTAGCCTATTTTTAAGGGTTAAGAAGTGAGGATCGTGCTGTAAAAATTTAAAGTTAGAAAATTAATATTCATGCTTAGGTTTAGTGATAACTTTTGGGTTAAAATGATATAACTTTATGTTTAAAGGTTTATGTTTCTAGGGTAACTTAGATTTTATGGTTACATGGTTAGAATCAACCTATCTTCATTCTAGGGTAAATATATAATATGAAGATTAGAGTTAAATTTACATGAGGGTTAGCATTGTGCTACATGACATTTCTAGGGTTAGGATTTCATGATTATATTTATTTAAATTAGATTAGATTAAATCTAGTCAAGGTTTAATTAGACTTTGAAGATTAGGGTGAGGAGGTCAAGGTGAAGTTTATAAATTAGGGTTTCTATATATATATATATATATTAGGGTTTATATACATGTGTGTGTGTGTGTGTGTGTGTGATAGGTAACCCGTTGGAACTAATGTTAAAGGATTAATTTATTGAAATTAAATTATTGGAGGTAAGGTGAAGATTTAAAAACACAAACACACACACACACACATGTACATATATGAACTTGAATTTTAATATATTACATTGTTTGAACATGCGCACATTAAAAATTTAAATGTATGTGTACATATCCACAATATGCTCATGTATGTACAACATGTTACATGTGTGTGTGTGTACGTGTATATATACATGTACATGATATGTATATATATATCATGTACATATATGCATATATATTGAATGTATATATGCTATATATACATGATATATATGTATATATGCATATATACATGACATATATATATATATATATATATATATATATATATATATATATATATATATATATATATATATATATATATATATATATATATATATATATATATATATATATATGTTGACATTCAGTCAAGTTTGTTATTAGTGACAACACTTATTTAGATTTTTTATATAGTGTTTGTCATGCACTACAGTTTAGACTAAGCAATTTAGTGTTTTCCATGTACTACAGTTCAGACCAAGCAGTTCAATGTTTGCCATGCACTACAGTTTAGACCTAGTAGTTCAGTGTTTGCCATGCACTATAGTTCAGACTAAGCAATTCAGTGTTTGCCGAGCTTTATAGTTTCTACTGAGTTAATAGCTTAAGTCAAGCAAAGCCAATGTTAACCGAGTTGAATGGAGAATAGTGTCTACCAAGTTTAGTCGTGGTAAACAAAGAATGCAGTTTATACTGAGTTACATAGTATCTACTGAGTCACCAATGTATACCAAGTTCGATTCTACATTGAAGTGATTAGTATGGATAGTGGACAGTATCTATTAGCATGATGATGTCGAGTAATGACAGTGGAAACCATGTATCAGAACTTCACCGAGTCAATTTTTAGAACCTGAGTGTTTATATTTGGGCCGACTTTGTAATATTGGTGTTAACTTGTGTAATGGCTAACTTTGTAATTGGATATATATATATATATATATATATATATATATATATATATATATATATATATATATATATATATATATATATATATATATATATATATATATATATATATATATATATATATATATATATATATATATATATATATATATATATATATATATATATATATATATATATATATATATATATATATATATATATATATATATATATATATATATATATATATATATATATATATGTGTATGTATGTATGTATATATCATTTCATTAGATGACATAAGGAGATAATGTGAATGGAATGTAAGCACGTGAATGTGAATCAATAATAGAGTAAAGTGTATTATAAGGCCATATTAGGAGCAACAAAGTTATATCTATCACATAGAGGTGGTTAGTGCTTCAAGGATCTCAATCAAAAATTTAGTTGTAAGTCAGAGATCTTCTATTTCATTATAATAGGTGAATCAACTTTAAATCTTTTCACAAGGTAGACTTAACAGTCTTTTCTTAAATCTCTTTACCGAGTGCATACTTCATTGTATGTTTGTAAAACCTTTAACAAGGTGGACCTAGTAGTCCTAATTGCTCCTAACAAGGAAAATCATTAGAAGTGATCAATGTAAGCCTTAACTGGCCAACTTTATGCTATAGTATTGAAGTTTTGTGGGTATCATCCCCACCCCAGTTTTACTCTCTATTTGGAAGGCTTTTGGGTCACCAAATATTGTGTTCATGGTGTCTTATGTTTCTCAATTTCTCATGCATGTAGTAGATCATATTTATTAATATTAATGCAATTAAGTTCTGAATTTGTTAAAAGGCTTTGTGGTTACTGATTCACCCCTCCCCTCTCAGTAACCTAGCTAGTGTTGAATATTTCCAACAAATGGTATCGAAGCATTGTGGTTCTTAGGATAAAGTTTGATAGCTTGAGAAAAGGTCAAGGACAATGGAGATATTTAGACTTGACAAAGCTATTGACAATGAAAAATTAGATCTACAGATGGCCATAACTCAACTCAAGAAAGCAAAAGAGCATCTTTGCCAATCCCTAAAAAGAAGGAAGGAACTTGCAAATCAGATGAATGACCACCAACATGTTGAATAAAAGATTGAATACTTTCTCCCTTCAAGTAGTTTAGATGAAGCAAATGATGCAATCAAAGAACTCCTAGAAAAGAATGGTTCCCTGCAAGAATAAGTAAGAAAATTGAAAAGAGAACAAGAAATTCAATCAATAAGATTGTGTGAAATCTTAGAATAGAGAAATAAGGCAAAAGAATACTTGGATCTAAGGAACAATGAAATTCAAAATCAATCCCTTCAAAAGGAAAATCTTACTGATCAACTCTCCAATGCAAATGAAAAAATCATGAGTTTGAGATTTGAAAATGAAAGAATAAGGAATGATCTAAACTTCAAAAGAAAAATCAATGAAAGGTTAAGGAATGACTTACACTTTGAAAGGAAAATCAGTGAAAGGATGAAAATTGATCTAAATTCTGAAAAGCAACTCAATGAAAGAATAATAAAATCCCAAGCAGACATGGATCAACTGAATTAGCAAAATGAGAAGAATCTCTATAGGCAAAAGGGTAAGGTAGGAATTGGATACAAAGAAGAAGGTGAGTCCTCCAAACACGGTGCACAAAAGAAACAAAAACCTACCTACAATCACTGTGGTAAGATAGGTCATACATCAAACAAATGTTGGAGTAATGGAAAAGCAAAATTCAATGGAAAATGCTACAATTATAGTTAGCATGGTCATAAAGCTAATGAATGCAATGAAAAACCAAAGTTTGAGGGCAAGTATCTGAATGCAGATCTAAGTCATTCAATTCAATTGAACAATTTGTAAAGGCAATATTAAGTTGGGACTACAACACTTGGTATAGATGTCATTACTATGGAGAATATGAACACATTGGCATGAATTGTGTTAAACATCACATGAGAAGAAATAATACCACCATAAGATGTTACACATGTATCAAACTTTGTCATATAGCTAAGAATTTCATGAATATAGGTAGAATTGAAGATGAAAAGAAAGAAAAAGCAGATAGCATCAAGAAGAAGTGAGACAACAATGGATTCCTAAATCTACCGAGCAAGTTAGTTCAAGCAATGATAGTCATATCCAATTAATTTCTTAAGGAAGAACTAGAACTGTGTTTTCAAGGTCACATGTTAAACAATTCCAATTGAAAGGAAGTAAAGATTCATATTGGTATTCAAGATACAAAAGGATCATCAATAAGATCAATAATAGTTATCGCCGAATTGACTTCTCTACCGAGCAAGGTTGGGTCATGGACTCTACCGAGCGAAATTAGGAGTAACATGGTAATGTTTAGTTGCCGAGTTACAAGCTTTCATTGATCAATCCATACAAATAGTAGATGACAAGCTGTCACGCACAATGTCATCATGCCTCCTATTGTACAGAGCATTCATGGGAAGTTTTATCAAAAGGTAGGAAATTAACTTCATTTTCACCAAGAATTCAAAATATTGCGAATAGAGTGATTTGTAGAGCATTCAAGCAACTTTGAGTAGAATTTGTAGTGAAGTTCTTTCAAAAAATCTCTTAGCTTACTGATTTATCATGGCATCTCTAAGTAGCAATTGCAAGGCAAAGAAAGGATTTGAAATGTTGGTGCAAGGTGTTGAATGGAAAGCCCCTAACTTCAAACTTGTGCTAGTGATGGCCGAAACCCTCAACCCAAATGGAGCTCAGTCGTAGATCCCACCTAAGGTACTTCTCATAAATGATATTCAAACTCATTTTAAATGTGCAATTCAGGAGATAGGAACCCTTGAAATGGATAATGCCCTAAGTGAACTTTGTGTGAATGGAATTCTCAAATTTGAGCATAAACATTTGGAAGAGAAAGGTTTAACTCATATTCCTCACTTGCCTTAGAACTTTCAAATCAAGTAGATTAGGTATATCCTAAGTCAAGTTCATAATGGTCAACTGTGGTTAGGGCAACCAACTTTGATCACCAAGAAAATGATACATTGCATTACTGGTCTCCCCATGCTCACTAAAGCTAAAGCCAAACCCTAGGTCGAGATGAGTTACAAAAGAAAACCCTAACCGAATGGGATGACAGAGGAATGAAAATAAGTAATGTAACTGATATAGAACTAAAATTTGGCATACATGTGATAGCACACAAGATTTATAGTTTAAGCTGACTTAATAGTCTATCATGCAAAGCAATTGACTTAGCTTTTAAGGTCGTGAAGAAGAATCTGTCATATGACTTAGCAGATTTGTTGTTGAAGTAGTTGAAAAAAAACATGGAAAGAATTAGAACTTCAAAGAATAACCCATGCAAATTTGATTCATTGTTGACATGTTTGTTTTTCTATATTCAAAATTTTTTCCCTTCTAAAGGCATGATTGTATGGACAAGAGATATGCCAGTTTTATATCAAATTAATGAATATATCATTGAAATGGGTGAAAATTTTATCAGTATCATGGATAACTATTTTGAAGCCTTCAAAGAAAAGATGAATAATAGATTCATGATACCAACGAAGTTAGTTGAAGACTATAAGGATTATTTTTTCTTTATGGTAGATAGTGACAGAGTCTACATCTAGGTAGTAAGGCCCAAAGTTGTGTGGGTAAAACCACTTCCATATGAGATTAACATTGATGAGGGTAAGGAAATCATTGAAGCCTCGGTAAATGAGCCTGTAGATCCAAAGGCACCTTACTTTGGAACTTATGATGAGGCAAAAGAAAGAATTGAACTTGAAATCAAGCTTCCATAGGCGGTAAACAAAGGCAAGAGGAGGATAACAAAATTGAGAACAACAAGCACCCCTCTTATGTTAGCCAAAGGTAAAGGAGAAGATGTGGAAGAATAAGAGAATGAAGAGGAATTTGAAAAGGAAGAAGAGCTAGTAAGGAAGAAAGGCAAGGTGATCATCACCAAGCTACCAAAGCCATCCTCTCTTGTATTTACAAGGAGATCCAGGAAGAAAGCAGGAAATGAAAGTAGTGATGTAATATTCAACCGACCTCCTCTTACATTTCAAGAAAGGCTAAAGATACTAAGAGAAGGTGCTGGAATAATTTTTTTTAAAGCACTCAAGTATGAGACAAGGACTCCAGTGGAGCAGAAAGAAGTTGAAGATTTGTTCATGGGCAAGTTGGGTAGATGGAAATTCTCTCCAAACTAGCGAGCATCACAGATCCCTATAGTTTTGTTAGATAAGATCAAGGTTAGATGGGAGAACACCAAATAGTCTATCAAAGACATTTTTGCACAAACATTAAAATAGTTAGTACCCAACTTGACTAATGTAGAGGTAAATAAGGTATTAAAAGACAATGAGAAAAAAATGACTTTAAAGTTCAACACTTGTCTAGTTTTGATGAAAGATATAGAGTATGTTGTGAAGAATGCTACAACCCTATGGAAAAATGTATTCCATCTTCACAAATTGAGTGATTATGGATTGTTGAAATCAAAGATGATAGTGGTGACAGTGACAGGGATGAAGAAAATGACGAAGACTCTACCCAATTTGTCACAATTGATGTAGAAGAAAATTAGGAGCTAATGAAGGATGATGAAGGAGAAAAAGAGGAAGAAGCTATAGAAGAAGCCAAGCAAGAAGAAGAAGAGATCGACCTAGTCAAGTAGTTGTGGCTATTATAGCCTCACTTCCTCACTCTCTAGAAAAACTTGCAACATCATCAAGCTCAGAGATAGATTCAACAAATTTGATTGTGACAACCATTGATACATCAAATGTCCAATCACTCCTTGCTACCTCTCAACTTAGCACATCACTGATAGAAGTGTCTACGTCTTCATCCATTAAGCTACAACATCCTTTAGTTATCGGGTCAGCTTCAGCAATGGATACAAAATGTTCTACAATTTTAACCTCCTTAGCAGTAAGTATAGTTTTGGATTCTATAGTTTTGGCAACCTCGGTTGTGCATACTCCTGTAAGTACCTCAGTTGTGCATACTCCTATAAGTACCTCACTTGTGCATACTCTTGTAAGTGCTTCAGTTGTAAATACTTTGGTCAGTACTTCACTTACAAATACTTCAGTTTTGAAAAGTTTGGTAAAAACATCAGTTTTGGATTTTGAAAGTATTCCAATCAGTATTCCACCAATAGGCACTGTACAAATTTCCACTGCTAGTCCTACTATTTCCACTATTATTTCTATTTCAAATTCTAAAGCATTAACTTCAAAGAGAGTTGAACCAAAGATTCAACCAAGACTTTTGATTAGTGGAAAGGAAAGAGATGAAGATATAGATCTAGATAAGGAAATTGAAATTCCCAAATGGGACTTTGATAATATCTCTGTGGATCAAATGCATATAGTTGGCCAACTTCTCCAAAAGAAGGCAAAGCAGAAGAAACTCAGAGAAGACAGAGACATAGAATATAAGATTATTGAGGATGCAAAGAACATTTTGATTGAAGCTATAGGTGTTGAAGTTGATACTTCTCAACACATTTTGTTACAATTAGAAGAGGCAGCCAGTAAATTCAATGAAGATTCCAGTGGTCAAGATAAATTAATTGAGAAAGCAAAAAATAAATTTGATAACAAAGTGCTTGAGCACATTGCTCAGCAAATAGCTTTCTAGGAGATAGAGCTTTCTTTAATTTTGACAAGTCTTGAAACCTCTTGCACAAATGTAACATCACTTTTTGCAAAGTTATGTGATATTACCGAATATACTAAGGGAATAAAGAGAAAATTGAATAAAATTGATGAAGATCTGATGGCTAGTGCAAAGCAGTTGCAACTTGACCCTAGTTCAAGCTCTAGACAGATCATATGAAGATCAAATTCTTATCAGATATAGATGCAAAATTATTGAGAGAGGAAGAAAGGATCCAGTCTACAATCATAGATATTCAGAATATGATCCTTCCCATCATTGATACAATGTAGAAGCACATTGCCTATTCCAAAACATTGATCCATGACAATAATTTCTCAATTGCAGATCACATGATTGTGCTCTCTACAGAAGTGCAAGTTGCTCTACAAATGTGCAAAGTTTTGCAAGATAACTACGATAAGACCTTAACTCTCATTCTTAAGGTATATTCTAATTTTCTCTCACATTTTGGTGTCTCCATATAAATAGATTGTGTATAAATCTTTGCCATTATTGTCAAAAAGGGGGAGATATATTTATATATAATTAAGGGGGAGAGATATTTGTAAATACCAAGAGAGAAAGATACCATACTGGGAGATACACTTAGTATGTGAATATGTCTAACATGATATGTACATTGTATGGGGGAGAATCATGCAAAGAAAAACTTTATATAACAGAGTTATAAAGACAATTTTGAAAAATGTCAAAAATCAACATGCCATACCAAGAAAAGTATCACATGATGTTGCACATAAGTTTTGACTGATAAGTGTTTTTATCACTAATGCCAAAGGGTGAGATTGTTGACATTCAATCAAGTTTGTTATTAGTGACAACACTTACTCATATTCTATATACAGTGTTTTCCATGCACTATAGTGCAGACTGAGCAATTCAGTGTTTGCCATGCACAATAGTTCAGACCAAGTAGTTTAGTGTTTGCCATGCACTATAGTTCAGTGTTTGCCATGAACTATAATTTAGACTGAGTAATTTAGTGTTTTCCAAGCTTTATAGTTTCTACCAAGTTAACAACTTAAGTTAAGTGAAGCCAGTGTTAACAGAGTTGAATGGATAATATTGTCTACCGAGTATAGTTGTGGTAAATAGAGAATGTAGTTTATATTGAGTTACATAGTATCTACCAAGTCACTAGTGTATACCGAGTTTGAATCTATGTTGAAGTGATTAGTATGGACCAAGCTTCTACTTCTACCAAGTGCATGATGATGTTGAGTAATGATAGTGGACATTGTGTATCAGAACTTCACCAAGTCATTTTTTAGAAATTGAGTATTTACATTTGGGTTGACTTTGTAATATTGGTGTTAGCTTGTGTAATGGATGACTCTGTAATTAGATTGATATATATATATATATATATATATATATATATATATATATATCATTTCCTTAGATGACATAAGGAGATAATGTGAATGGAATGTAAGCACACAAATGTGAATCAGTAGTAGAATAAAGTGTATTATAAGGCCATATTAGGAGCAAAAAAGTTATATCTATCACATAGAGGTGATCAGTGTATATGAGCAATGTTAGTATGCTAATAGAAACCAAATTTAAATAAAGCTTCTACAAACTAAAAAAAATTCATAAACTTCAAGATAGACTAAGATGAGCTCTCAATTGAGAATATGAGCCATTAATGGACTCTCTCAATAAGAAGCTCTCTTGTTGAGTAGCTTTATCTAAATGGATAGGATGTATGCTCAATATGTTTCCAAAGGCTTCAATGGATGATTATGGATTTTTGGTGTGGATAGATGGCTTTAGTATGGATTTGGCTCTCAAAATAGCATTATAACTTTACTTCATGGATTGTGTTATTTTGCAAAGGGGAAGGATCCAATTTATAGGCAAGAGGCTTGAGGGATTGAGGGCTAAGATGCAAGGATTGGAAAAAGCTCATGGAGGGCTTAGATTGCATGAGAGGAGAGCACATGGATTGTGCTTCCTTACAACCAATCAAGGAGTGACACATGTCACATGGTGAGAGGATGGAGGAAAGGGGAAGGATGAGTCAACAAAGGAGGCTCAAGGGATAAAATCTTCATAAAGACCCTTCATAAGTGCTTTGTAAGAACATTTATGACTTTGTGGGCTTTATAAAGTTTTGTGGTTGAAGATATTTGTGAGAGATACCATGAAATTCAAATTTGAGGGTTTAGGGAGGTTTTAAGCTTGCTTAGGGTTGTAAAAATGATTAGAGGAAAGGTTAGAGATGGCTTAAGACTAGGCAAGTGGATTGCAATTAATGAGGGTGGGTCAAGGAGGAGATATTTGTTAACTTTGGCTTGAGTTAGCAAGTCTTAACCCATGTTTAGGGAATATGACAAGGTTAGGAGGGGATTAGGATTAGGGTTAAAGACATCTTCTAGAAGAGTCTAGGCTTTGGATGAAGATGAAGACTTTCTAGAAGAGTCTAGAACTTCCTAGGATAAGATTTTATGAAATAAATAAAGTTTTATTTATTTCAAGGGTTTGGGTTGAGGAGATATTTATTAAAATATTTTTAATAAACATGAGGATTAATATTTAATCTTGATTAAATATTTTGAGTTGGGATTAGGGGTAGGAAATGATGAGATTAGCCTTTAATCGAAATTAAAGAAGGATTAGAAGATTTTGGAAGAGGTTATTGGTCTTAAGGAAATTGGCCAAATTTTGGGAAAAAAATAAATAAATTATTTATTTTGGGATTTTTGGTCAATTTATTAATTAAATAATTAATAAATAAGGAAATAATGTTTAAATAAGATTTAAACATTTTTGGGAGGGATTCCTTAATTAAATATTTTTAATTAAGATAAAGGGATTTAATGGCATAAAAATAAATAAATTAGTTAAATAAATAATTAATTAATAAATGATGATGTCATCAGGACTTTTTCAGAAAATAAAAATACTTTATTTTCTAAAGGATTTTTGGTCAATTTATTAATTAAATAATTAATAAATAAGGAAATAATGTTTAAATAAGATTTAAACATTTTTGGGAGGGATTCCTTAATTAAATATTTTTAATTAAGATAAAGGGATTTAATGGCATAAAAATTAATTAATTAATTAATTAAATAATTAATTAATAAATGATGATGTCATCAGGTATTTTTTCAAAAAATAAAAATACTTTATTTTCTAAAGGTTTTTTAGGTGTCTACAATCAGTACTTCAAGGATCTCAATCAACAATTGAGTTGTAAGTTAAAGATCTACTATTTCATCCTAATAGGTGAACCATCTTCAAATCCTTTCACAAGGTAGACTTAATAGTCTTTTCTTAAATCTCTTTATCGAGTGCATACTTCATTGTATGTTTGTAAAACCTCTAACAAGGTGGACCTAGCAGTCCTAATTGCTCCTAATAGGGCAAATCATTAGAAGTGATTAATGTAAGTCTTAATTAGCCAACTTTATGCTACATTATTAAAGTTTTGTGGGTATCATCCCCACCCTAGTTTTACTTTCTATTTGGAAGGTTTTTGGGTCACCAAATATTGTGTTCATGGTGTCTTATGTTTCTCAATTTCTCATGCATGCAATAGATCAATTTTATTAATATTAATGCAATTAAGTTCTAAATTTTTTAAAAGGCTTTTAGGTTACTGATTCACCTCTCCCCTCTCAGTAACCTAGCTAGTCCTAAATATTTCCAACAATATATGTATATATATATATATATATATATACATACATGTATGTATATATATATATATATACATACATGTATGTATATATATATATATACATACATGTATGTATATATATATACATACATGTATGTATATATATATATATACATACATACATACATGACATATATGCATATATGTCATATATATATCATGTATATATACATATGCATATATACACGATGTATATGCATATATATATATAGATCATGTATGCATATATATTCATATATACATGAGATATATCCATATATATATGAACTATATATATATATATACATATACATGATATATATGTACATATATACAAAAAGAAATAATATAAATTGAAGCAAAAAACATATAAAACGAAGAAAAAAGCATATAAAATGTAACTAAAACTATAAAAAATTAAACAAAAAACATATAAAACCATACCTTTTTTGAAGGTTGATAAATTCATATGCCCTTTCTCTTCTTGCACTTTCGATCGAAACTTAACGCTATAGTGGAAAATGATAATGTGGGGTTGGGTAGGGCCTTTTTTGATCTTTCGTGATTTTTATAGTTTTGATCGAAAATATGTTAAGTAGTTTCGATTGAAACTACTTAATATAGCTTCGATCGAAACTATAAAGCCTAACCACAAGTTTAATAAACTGTGGTTGGGTTCTTTGTTTTGATAAAAATTACCTTAAAACTTTCAATTGAAACTTTTAAGGTAGTTTTGATCAAAACTAAAAATTGTTAATAGTTTCAATAGAAACTATGTACTTTTTTTGTTTTGATAGAAACTAATAAGTTTCTATCAAAACTTTGATGTGAAAATTTTGTGGTCATGTGATTTTGGAGGATTTTCTTCCTTTGAAAAAGTGTAACCCACTATTCTGGGTTCACCCCATTGTAGGATTCAACTAGAAAACATGACCTCTAGATCTTGTGCTAGTGCCAATCATCTTACCATTCTTGTCCTTAATGCTACATGTATTCTTCATGAACTATAATTGATATTCCTTATGAACCATTTTTCCAACAATTAGGAGATTATTTTTCAATCCATCAATAAAGTAAACATCATATGTGTTAGTTTTATCATCAAGAGTAATAGATTCTATTCCCTTAATGTAACAAGCTACATCGTTACCAACTCTAAAATTGCCCCCATTAGCGCTATTGAACTTAATAAGCTTATTCATATCACCAGTCATATGATTTGAACAACCACGATCTATGAGCCAATCAAATTTCTTCTCAACTTGTGATACTAGGGCTTTCTCTTCTCTAACTTCTTTTTAAAGGATTTTCTTCATTTATAGCAAAAAATCCTAACTCATCTTCACTTTCACTATTTTCCTCAGATTTGTTATCATCATTTTCATATAAACATACTCTAGGCCTTCCGGACTTGAAATTATTCTTATACTTCCTTACTCTTTTAGGAAACTTAGAAGCATATTGACCAAACTCAGTACAAGATTAACATTTAAAGATTTTCTTACCATCTAGTTCTTTCTTCACAAGCAAGGCAATTCCTTCTTTAATCTTTCTATCTTCTTCAGATCTTGTGTAGTGCCTACCCTAAGTTACATTTTTTTGCTATCATTGCCAAACTCTTTTAGGCCAGTTTTATGTTTGATGATTAGTACTATTATTTTGGAGATTATCAGATATTGTTTTACATTTAGTTTATTATATGATGAGATTACTTGGTACTCTATATTCCATGTATATATGATGATTATTTAGTGTTTTCAGTTAATGATGATGATTTGTTAGATGGATTATTATGTGTTTTCTTATGGATACTTACCCCATACTTGCATGTGTATGGTGTGTGTGTTTGTTTTCTTTATGTATGGCATTTCTGATGTGGTTAAGGAAGGGAGTCGTAGTCACCTGCTAGTTGGGGTCTACACAATGCACCACTTCCTACCATTGCCTATTTAGCTTAGAATATTGTGTTTGTACATGTATGGATTTTATGTAGGTTGCAGGTACCGGGTATCGACTTCCCTAAATTGCTAGGATGAGCATACCTTATCGCATCATCTCAATGGGAAGAGACGGGAGATAAATTCTTGAGTCCAAATCTTGAACCTTCAAGCCATTGTCCTAATCAAAAATTAGGACAAGTATCTGAGTCAAGTACCCTCTGAATGTATCGAATGATGTTAATTCATGATTATAACCTTTTTGTTTGATTTTGTATGTACTTTTCTATGATGGGTTTTGTTATGTTGCTTTATGAGTCCTTGGTGTATTTTCTATTAATTAAGTCTAATTAAAAGATTAATTAATGATTTAATTTAATAAAAAATTATTATGACATTTTAATATTTAACTATATTTAATTAATTGAGAAATTAATTAAATAAAAAGAATTAAATTTGGAGATAAAAGTTATATGTTTAAATTTAGAATGTGATAATATTTATTTAATTTAATAATAATATATTTAGAGTTCATTTTTAAATAAATGCTAAATATTATTGTTATTTAAGTTAATAAATATTTTATCAGTTAAGTTTCTAAAATAAATTAAAAGTGAAAAAGATATTAAATTATTAAAAAGATTTTAGATTGCATGATGTGTGCATGAGTTGAAAATAGAAGAAAATTAATTAAAAGATAAAATAAGTATAATAATGTTATTTTAATTTCATAAAGTGCACATGAGATTAAAAGTAATAAATAAATTAAAAATAGAAGTCAAGTGGAAATTAAATAAAGTAATTTAATAATTCACTTAACGTGTATGAAAAGATAAAGAAAGATTAATGAAAGTTAATTTTAGAGTTAACTCTGGTGAACATGGAGTTCTCTCGGGTGAACGTATAGTTAGTTCCCCGATTTAAGAAGAGAGAACCCTTTATCACAATGAGAAGGTTCATTTTCAAGACACAAATTTTGGGAGACAAATTTTGAACACGATTTTTTTGGAGAGGAAATTTTGGAAGTGAATTTCAAAAGGAGAATTTTAGGAAAAGTTTTCAGAGAAAAGTTCTTGAAGAGGAGCGAATTCTTTCACAATTTTTGAGGATTTCGTATTAGCATTAGGCTCAGGTAGGGTCTTGTGCTTTGATCGCTATGCAATTTTCCTTTCATGTCTTCTTCGTGATTGTTAAAATCAAGTCTCTAGATTTCGTTGCGTGAATCTTCTATTCTCTAGTTCTGAATCTATGATAGGTGTATTGTTATAATATGATTAAAAGAAAAATAAATCAATTAGAAAACCCTTGTTTTCTAGATTAAAGGATGGAGGATTAAATCTGGGAAGGGTTTGAAATTAAAGATGAAATTCTAAATTAAAATAAAATAAAATTAGATGGTTGATAATAGTTTCTCTATCAGAATATAGATGAAAACAATTTCAAAAAATATATATATATATATATATATATATATATATATAAGAATTGTTTAATAACTCTTATATATATATGAATCTTTTAAAAATAAAATAATAAAAATATAATTACATTCTAAAATTGTTAAAGGGTGGAGTTTATTCCATTTAAAAAAAAAAAGAGTTTTACTAAAAAAAAAACATATTAAAATAAATAAATATAAAATAACATTAAAAAAAGAAAAAAAAACCATAACCAACTTACCTTTTTAAAATCTGCCAGTCGTACTGTACCTGCAACTTTTAAACAAAAGGCGACCCTTTTTGGGTGGCTGCACCGATGGCTATTATGCATAAAGTTGATATGAATAAACTTTATAAGGAAACGTATAAGGGAATAAGTATAAAGTTTTTATAACTTTTATTATTATTTTAATTAAAGTAGTTTGTTAATAGTTTTATATAGATTTTAATTATTATTTTAAATTGTAATATTTATTAATGAAGTTTATTAATAACTTATTAATAATTATTAATAAATTTAATAATATTTATTTAATAAATTTAATAATTAATAAATATTATTAATTAAAGATTCTTTTTATATAGTTTCATTTTTTTTAATTACTAATTTGTAATGCTAATTATTAATTTATGTGAATGCAAATATAATTATTAATTAATTTAATTAAAGGTAATTTAATTAATAATTAAAGATAATTCAATGGAGTTTAAAATTTATTTGATTGTTATTGATTAACAATATTGATTTTTATAAAATTATAGTTATTCTATTTAAAATCAATAAATAGTTATTTCTATAAACTAAATAAATGAATGGATTATCTTTTGATTATCCTTTTAAGAAATTGATTTTTATTATGAGAGTAACTTTATATTTATGGGTTGAATAACATTTGATTAGTTTAAATTATAAAGGTAATACTAAGAATCCTACACACTTGAAACGTACATTGAAATGCAAATTGAAACTTTACTTTTAACCCTATTGTGTATTTTGAAATCAACCCAAACTATGAAACTGTGCTGTTTTATTTATGTTATCTATGTTTTGGGGTGGTTTAGATGTTGACCAATTTAGGTTGTTACCAGAGGCTTGGGGGTTATACGATTGTGATGATATGATGATTTATTCTCGATCTTTCTAAAACCAACTGTGGTGATGTGTTGATATGCTCTATGATGGATGTATTTATTAATTTTTATTGCTTTCTAGTTTCATTGTGTGAAGATGAGGTGTATGTTTATGAGATACCTGACTTAAACATTTTTTTGGGGTCATTGATCAGTTATATTTAATTTTCCTTCCAGTCGCTTTGAGAGGACTGAGATGTTTTGGTGATTTGTTCTTGATGATGTCACGTTCTGACATGTTTTGACTTGACCATTTTGGAGTCTTCGATCAGTATTGTAATCTATTTTTGAGATACTTTCTAGTTGCTCGTTGGAGAACTGTTGGATATTGTGATTTATCATTGATGCCTTCAGTTGCTGATAGAGAACTATTGTGATCATTATGATTATTATTTGATGATCATCAGTTGCTCATGGAGAACTGATGTGATTATTGTGGCTTATCTCTTGATGCTTTCCAATCGCTTGTATAGGGCTGAGGTGATTTTGTGATTTGTGATTTCATAAGCCTAGGGTAGGTTATCTATGTGTAGTGTCAGGAAGTGACTTGCAATGGGGGACGGGGGCCCAAAGTGGCCCTGGGGATGACTCATTATAAGTTTATTTTTTAATAAGTGATAACATTTACACTAAATGAGAGTAAAATGAACCTAATAAGATAATTGTATTTTCTCTCCCATGCCTTAAGTGCTAGTACAAACCAAGATGGGGTAGAGAGAATGCTTGGTTATGACCTTGCATTCCATAGTGTGCCTCGTCAGTATGAGAGGATACTACTGGCTGCAGGGATCACTAGGGACTTGAGATTCCCATGAGATTTCTCAGGCATTGCTTGGGTAACTTCTATGTGACTTTTGCGATGACACTTTCCCTCTTACATTGTAGATTTCCTACGTGTCTTTGTGGTGCCTCTGGGTCTAGATGTTTATCTATGTGTTGGAACCCTTGAGTTAGTATAGTTTTAGGATTCTTGGACTTAGAGAGTACTTGTCATTATGTGATATGATATCTTGTTTGGGACTTGAGACTATCTCCTCAACACGGTGGGAGTGGGCCATTTAGGTTCCACACGGTCGGGTGGTAGTGTTTTTTCACTCTTACCATTTGAGATCTGTCCATTGCTACTGTGGCTGGAGCTTCTTGGGATGCTTGTTCATCATGTTTAGGTGACATCATCTACTGTGGAGGATCATCTTATGTTTTATTCTTGCATGTTAGATTTCTTTATGCATATGATGTAGTATGTTTTAGGAGTGACATCCCTATTACTATAGTGCTGATATTCTCTTCAGTGACTTGGCATGTTATGCGTGGGGGATGGTTAGGGCCCACGATGGTCTAATGATGCTATTGACAGTTGGGAGGAACCACACACTTAGTTAGTTATGTTTTATGATGTTATATCTTTATGATGGATAGATGTACCATGTATGTTATTAGTTTCTTTCAAAATTACTTCTACTTCTTCTAATCTTCCAAGAAGAGTTTCTTTGGAAAAATGATCAGTACAAGGTATTACTTACTCAATCATCTATGTTGTTTATTTGAATGGTGGTGTCAAAGTTTTCAAGATATTCCATTTGATCTCATCTTCATATTTAGTTCCATTCCAAGAGTTTAAATCCTACAACAATTTATGATATTCTACCAATATAACTTCTTATAGATTCATCTTCCATCATTTTACTTTTTTGAAATAAACATACCCAATTTTGCAATCTGATTCTCTTAGCATGCTTATCACCTTCAAAATTAGATTCCAAAGCTTTTTATATTTCATGAGATGATACCAAATATTTTGTACCTAACTGTACTCATTTTGAGGAAGAGTTGACAAAAGTGCTTCTCTAGAAAGCATGTTAAACATGAACAAATCTCTTTCAACTTCTGTACATTCTTCAAGTTTTCTTTCTCCCACAATGGTCTTCCCATTCTTTGTAATCAGCCAACACCCTTAAACCATGCATAGTAGATGTGTCTTCATCTTATATTTCTAGATGTCATAGTTAATTCCATCAAACTTAGGACTTTCTTTTCTATAATGACCTGCCATTGATCCCTTAAGTTGTTAAGATTTTCCTTCAAGGACCTAATGCTCTAATACCAATTATTAGAAAATAAATGCCACCAAGATAACTAAGAAGGGGGGGGGGGGATGAATCAATTATTAGTTCAATATAATTTTTACAAACCTTATTAAACTTCAAACATGTGATCAATATAAATAATAAGTATAAGAAGACACACATACACAATAAAACTAGTTATGTTAACTAGGGAAACCCTTGATCAGAGGAAAAACTCCAGTGGGGATGGTAATATATAAGTTCCTTGCAAGAGGATGGACTCTATTAGGAGTCAGTGAAATACATCCAATACATATCAATCCATGTTAGGAGACTCTGAATCCCTGTTAGGAGTTTCTAACCCTATTAGGAGTTATAGATGGAAAATGGACCCACTTCCCAAACAACTTTAAAGGAAAGACCAATGAACTCACTATCCAACTGGCCTCTATATTATTATTTTTAGAATAATAAAAACACAACTAATCTTTGCAACTAAAATTCTTGCTCTATCCTCTTGCTGTGCCTCTATCACACTAAAAACACTTCTCAGATTTCAATCCTAGATCTCCAAAATTGCATCACAATTATTCCTTTGATCACTTAATCACATTTACCAATATTCATAAACCCAATATAATTCACTTATATTATGCATACTTTATCACAAGGAAACTAACTTTCCTTTATACCATGATCTCAAAATAGCTCATTGAGTCAGCTTTGAGGCTTTCCAAATTAATTACAATAGGAAACCATTAAGATAATGCAATACATTACATCTTTTCATAATTACAAAACATTGTTAGCTCACAGTCTTCAAAACTTCTCACATGTATGACCTCATACCTCATGTACTCATTGATGTGATCATCAAATTTTCTACTGTCTCTATCTAACTATGCTTAACCAAATTCTATCCCTATTAGGAGATATAATCCAAATACCATAAACCGCTTCTTAGGAACTCTGTCTACAAACTACCTTATGTAAATAAAAAATATCTACTACTAGTATTTAACTTTCTATACACGCTCTTAGCCACATCATTAGGACACACTATAGAACATGTCCTTAACTATGCTTGACTTCATCTTCAATACTCAATCCATACGACCTCAATATCTTTCTACTACACTGCTAATCTTCTTAGTATGTTGACATCAATGGAAAACATAATCATGAATGCAACACAAAGTAATTCTAATTGTCTCTCCACTACTCTTACAATGTTAGAATACTCCCCCATAGCAATATCATCAATATTCATGCTAACAATGTGATGTAGATCTACACAAGTGTTAACATGAATACTAATGATATTCCTTTGGGGGAGTATCCTAAGAATTGGAGAGTATTGACATGTTGCATCCATGACTATGTTTTTCATTGATTTTAACATAGTAGTAAGTCTGTGAAGACTGACAAAGTAATAAACAGAGATCTTAGTTGTATGAAAAATATCTTGATTGTGAAATTGCTATCAGGACTTAGGTGTGTGATTTTGAGTCAAACTCATTGAA
Organism: Cupressus sempervirens; assembly: GCA_028749045.1. NCBI lineage: Eukaryota > Viridiplantae > Streptophyta > Pinopsida > Cupressales > Cupressaceae > Cupressus > Cupressus sempervirens. The sequence continues at coordinate 367,291,079 of CM053784.1, forward strand.
CCATGTTTCATGAGTTGTGATTCAACATGAATCCATCTCTCATGAGAATAAATGGAACACTTAGCACTCATTGGATCTAGGTGATTCTCATAGGGGTAAAGCACCGAGACTTCCTGAGAGGTCACCCATCCCAGTACTACTCGAGCCTAATCGTGCTTAACTATGAAGTTTCCTTCATGGTTAAACCCAAAGCTTGAAACCCCATTTTCAAAACCTTCACCAAGTGTTGTGACTTATGAACCATTCATTAGAAAGCCCCTTAATCTCATCAATTGATAAAGGAGATAATTTCCACAACAAGTCAAATTGTGATATTACTAGATCAGGATTCAACTGTGTGATTTTGATTCAAACTCATTGACCCATGTTTCATGAATATTGATTCAACATGAATCCATCTCTCATGAGAATAAATGGAGCACTTAGCACTCATTGGATCTAGGTGATACTCATAGGGGTGAAGGATCGAGACTTCCCGGGAGGTCACCCACCTAAGTACTACTCTAGCTTGAGCGTGCTTAACTACGAAGTTTCCTCCATGGTTAAATCCAAAGCTTGCAACTCCATTTGAAAAACCTTCACCAACTATTGTGCCTTATGAACCATTCATTAGATATCCCCTTAAGCTCATCAATTGATAAGTAGGAAACTATGTAGTTAAGGTTTGGGTTTAACCATGAAGGAAACTCTATAGTTAAGTGCACTCAAGCTAGAGTAATATTGGGATGAGTGACCTCACAGGAAGTCTTGGTGAGTGCTAAGTGTTTCATTAATTCTCATGAGAGATGGATTCATGTTTAATCACTACTCATGAAACATGGTTCAATGAGTTTGATTCAAAATCACATAGTTAAATCCTGATAGCAATATCACAATTTGACTTGATGTGGAAATTATCTCCAACTTATCAATTGATGAGCTTAAGGGGCTTTCTAATGAATGAATCATAAGGCACAACACTTGGTGAAGGTTTTTCAAATGGGTTTTCAAGCTTTGGGTTTAATCATGGAGGAAACTCCGTAGTTAAGCATGCTTAGGCTAGAGTAGTATTAGGATCGGTGACCTCCTGGGAAGTCCTAGTGGTTCACCCGTATGAGAATCACCTAGATCTAATGAGTGCTAAGTGTTCCATTTATTCTCATGAGAAATGTATTCATGTTGAATCCCTACTCATGAAATATGTGTCAATGAGTTTGACTCAAAATCACATAGTTAAATCTTGATAGCAATATCACAATTTTACTTGCTGTGGAAATTATATCCCATTTATCAATTGATGAGCTTAAGGGGCTTTCTAATAATTTTTTCATAAGGCACAACACTTGGTGAAGGTTTTAAAAATGGTGTTACAAGCTTTAGGTTTAACCATGGAGGAAATCCCATAGTTAAGCGCGCTCAGGGTGGAGTAGTACTAGGATGGGTGACCTCTTGGGAAGTCCCTGTGGTTCACCCCAATGAACATCACCTAGATCTAATGAGTGCTAAGTGTTCCATTTATTCTAATGAAAGATGGATTCATGTTGCATCACTACTCATGAAACATGGGTCAATGAGTTTGACTCAAAATCATACAGTTAACTCCTGATAGCAATATCACAATTTGACTTGCTATGGAAATTATCCCCTACTTATCAATATCTTGATTGTTTGGTGATGCACACTTGTAGTGCCTCATTTGATTTTTTTAAGACATCCTAATGGATGTAACCTTATTGATCTCTCCTTGTGATGGGATCATGATTGGGACCATGAGTGGTGTACACCATTGAGGTGATTTGATTTAGGTTATTGTATCAGTTGCTTTGATTATGCTTATTGTTGATTTTTGAGATTATGATGTGATTTATGGTTCACTAAGGTTTGTGCTAGTGAGTACTGGGATCCATGTGGTATCATGATTTTGTTCCATGATTACCCAAAGATGTGTGCAAAGATTTTACTATGTACTATTACTTGCTACACTAGACTAGGTCCCTATAGAAGTGGTTAGTCATATATATGATTGTGTTTGCTTATGTGTTTTAAGTGCCTTTTCACGTGTTATAAACTATCGTTATTAAATGCTTAAATAATTAGAAATGGATTGTCTATGCTGGATTCTTTGGTTACATGCTACATATATTTACCTTGTTGTATTTTGATTTGAGATATATTTGTTACTCATGTTATGTGTTACATTTGAGATGACCTGAGGGTTAGATATTATACTTTGACTTCAGTACCATAGATGCTTTATTGCTATGCTGTCCAGTTTATCATATTTTCTTGTTGATACCATTTTGAGATGACAATAGGTCTATGATGATATCTAGTTATTCAGTATTTGGACATATCTCTGATTATGTTATGTGATGGCTTTAATGCTATGGTTATTTACTTCATTCTTGGTTCATTATACTATATGCGAATGTGAGTGATGTAAATATATTATTTTGGTATAATTGAATAAATGGTTAAATTAGGTTATTTAATACATTTATTGCTTTTCTATGTTGTTATATGCAATTGCACTTGATCATGTTGTTTAGTGTGCAAGATTTATATCCCTAGCAGTGGTACATGGAGTTAGTGGTTCAACCTTTCATCTTTTACCAATGTCATCCCTCTATGGTCAACACATCCTTATTTTAATTGTTTAATTAAACCTTTTGGTGATTATTAAATTTAAACTCATTTGCATTATGTAATTGGACTAGTGAGCGTGTCTATGCATTTAGAGGTTCATATTGTCACGGAAGTTGTTAAGGATATTTATGTATTTTTGGGTTTTTATTTTCCATAGATGAATTCCTATTACTAGGAATAGCCTATTTTTGTTTGGGTTGATTCAGGGTTTAACTAGGTCAGCAGGTTATTTGCCCTAATCGATTATTCACTCAAAAAGTGAATAAGTATTGAAAAAGGAATTTAATTACTCACTTCTCACTTTTGAATTAGAAAGTTTGAGAGTAAAAATCAAAATCCTCTTTATGAGGATTTATTATTTTGTTTGTGGTGGCAGCTATAGGCATGGGATCATGCAAGATTGAGCTTGTTGAATCTAGCTTGGGGATACCTTGGATTGTCGTGATTTTCAACTACTTCTATGGGATTTTTATTTTATGGTTCAGATTCTTATTTTTCCCTTTTGGCTGTGAGGTAGGGCTCTCCCATTTTATTGTTTCTACTCCATTTTAGCTTCTATTTTTGGTAGCCATTTTTTCGGAGGCTGAGAACTAGTGTTCCCCTCCATTTATGTTTGCTGGTTCTGCCTGGTTGGTTGGGTATGAACATTTTCCCTATTTTTAGGATGGGGGTTTGGGGTTTCGCATCGTTATGCTGGCCATTTTTGCATATGGTGCCTAAACCCAAATTTTATTGGATTTTTGAGATTTTAGGATTTTAATTTTGAAGTTTTCTAATTTTTGGGGTTTTTTCCTCATTTTGTGTACTGCCCTATTTTCTTAGGTTTTATTTGCATGAGTTTGGTTGTGGACCTAGATCATCCATTTGGATGTTAGTTAGACCATTCTTGCACTTTTATGTTTGCATTGGGATTCATGTTGCATATGTACTCTTGACTTTGTGTTCGGTTGAGTGATTTATAACCTAGTGTTATTGTTTGTTTTGGATCCTTATTGTTATTTCATGTACACTAGGATTCATGTAGAATCCATACTCCTAGATTGAGGCTAGCTACGTGAGTTCATGATGTTTGGTCTTGTTGTATCATTGAGATTTGTGTAGAATCCATACTCTCAAATTGAGGCCAGTTGACTAGTTTCATTATGTATGGTTTTATTGTCTTTGGGATTTGTGTAGAATCCATCCTCCCGAGTTGCTTTTAGTTGAGTGATATTTTCCTTGTGTTCTCATCTAGTCCTTGTGATACAATGTTCATGATGGTGATGTGCCACACATGAGCACATGCGTGTGCATTTGTCAAGTGACTTGCGAGGCCCAATCTTCTATGGACTTGTTAGAATTTATGATCATTTGGGGTTGGGTTGCTAATTTGCATGCCTACGAGCACTCATCATTGGATGAGTATGGGTAGGGTAGGGTAGCACATGGAGGGACTTCTATCTTGCAACTTGGTGACTATTTCTTGTTGGTTGGTAGAGGAAATTTAATACAAGTGATAACTAAATTAAAATGTATGAGTGATAATAAAATATAAGATAATTAAAATGTTGGGAAGTGTACCTTCCATTGGGAAGAGTTACCACCCAAATTGTGCGCCTTCCATTGGGGAGTGCAACAACCAAATTGGCTTGGGCTTGTTGATGCCAAGTGACTCTCCATGATGTCAACCCCTACTTAGTAGCCCATTGAGTTTTTGACTAGGACCTAGTTTATGCATTGTCTATGTCTTGGTTTTAGTCATCATACTATTTGGCATGTGTGTTAGCCATGGACATTTTCTTTGTGAGTGTTTGTGGTTGAATCATTATCTCCATCAGCATGGTGGGAGTGGGCCTATGGGTTCCACATGTTTGGGAGGCATGGCTACCTATACCACTACTAGGGACTGGTGTACAGAGGTGATCTCTTCCTAGTGCGACCATTGCTAGATATTTTCACTTGGTACTTTGGGTTCTAGAGTATGCTTTCTTGTGATTTATGCTTTCATTGGAATGCTTGTATATCATGTTAGATGATGTTAGTTACTGTCGCATTTCCTTATTATGACAATTAGCATATGATAGTTTACGTTACTCGTATTTGTAGAATTATCTTATGCTTTACTTATAGCATGTTAGATTTCCTTATGCTTATGTTGTAGAATGTTTTAGTAGTGATGTCCCTTGTATGATAGTATTGATGATCTATTTGGTAGCTTGGCATGTTATGCACAAGGGATGGTTAGGTCCCACGATGGTCTTATGATGCTATTATGGCTGGGAGGAACTGCATATTTAGTTTGGTTGTACCATTCATTATAATGTTTTTTGTGTTTATTGTGATGTTGTTTCAATACACTATAATTTTACCTTATGTACTTTACCCTTTCTAATTTTTAGATGATTAGATGTTGTTTCCATCTTTTAGTATTGTGTTTGGGTGTTTATGCCTCATATTGTGGATTTGGTACTCCCCGGTGTGGAGAAACTTTATCCCTTAGTTCATTACCTTTTTGGTTTTGGCATGCTATATGAGATCTCACGTGAAATTGTGGTTTCTCATGTGAGAATGCAAGATCTTGCATGCTGTATTGGGTCTCCTTGTGTGGCCTTTGGCACCTTCTTGAACAAAACCCAATATTAGTTTTTAGGGTCTTGGCTATTTTGCCAAGTACCTTCTCACACCATTTCGTGCACATCCTTGTGCAAAAAGGAATTTCTTCATGAGAAAATTTTTCTCCTATTGGTCCTCGCATGAAAAATAGGGGGCATCTCCATTGGTTTTCGGGGATCAATTTTTGGCGATTCTAGTACCCATTGGGTTTACTTAATTTTCCATGTCTTGAAAGATCTTAGATTCTTAGTATTATTGTCATTTTAGATTTTTGTTCCTATTGTGGGTGTGTTAGTTCGGGTAGTGGCATTTGGAGATTTGTTGGTTGTCAGCATGGTGGTTAAGTCTTCCATTGCGATTTATGTGATCCATGTATGATGTTGTCATGTGCACTCATACTTGTTTTATTTTTTTTAAATCTTGGCTTGTATTTCATCCTTGTTCCAAGGATCTCTGGGTAGGGCATTACAACATTTATGGACATATTCATCACTTTGTCCTATGATGTGGTTCAATGTGCAACACATAAGTCAAAGACGTATGGAAGTTGTACCTAATTTATAGAGACTAGTACAAAGATAGAGTACCTGAGAAGCAGTTTCTGATATTTTCATTATATCCTTTAGCAGTGATACAATTTGTTGATGGATTGTCAGCTAGTGAGTTATGAAAGTTTGACGATGACATCAATAGATACACAAGCCCTAGTGTAACATGTGTGAGAAGTTGTATAGACTGCAAACCGACAGTGCTATTGTAATTGTAAATTAATTAATTATATTATTATAATTAACCAGGAAACCCTCAAGGTCGACTCAAGGAATTATTTGGATGATATGGTATAAAGGAAAGATGTTCTCCTTTTTTATAATATGATTAAAAGATTAAAGTGTATGCAAAGTGTGAAAAGGAGTAGAGTGTTTACTGAATGTGAATAAGTGATCAAAGGGATTATTGGGTGCGAGATTTGTGATTTGGTTACAAGATCAAAAGGAATAGAAGTCTAGTTGAAAAGATAGGAATAGGATGAACCATTATTATTCATTTCTATTATTCTACAAGGAATAATACATAGATCATTTGGATAGTGGGTTCATTGATCTTTCCCTTGAAGCTATTTGGGCAGTGGGTCCAGCTGTATTCTATAACTCCTAATAGGGTTGGCTTAACTCCTAAGAAGGTTGGAATATTGTAACAGGGATTCGAAATCTCCTAATAGGGACTAATTTTTAATGAATGTTGTTATTGAATCCTAATAGGGTCCATCCTCTAACAAGGAATATTTATATTAGTACATCATCTTGTGGGTGCCATCCCCACTGAGGTTTTCCTTTTGATCAAGGGTTTCCCTAGTTAACATATCTAGTGTTATTGTGCATGAGTATCTTGTTGTGGTTTCTAATTATATTGCTCATATGGTTAAAGTTTAATAAGGTTGAAAATTGTGATATTGATTAGATAACTAATTTACTCCCCCTCTTAGTTATATTGGTGGACTATATATTCTAACAATTGGTATTAGAGCATTAGGTCCTTGAAGGATAAGCTTAACAACTTTGGGAGATCGATGGACAATATTTTTAGAAAGAATAGTCCTAGATTTGATGGGGCCAGCTATGACAATTGGAAGGAGAAGATGAAGACTCATATGCTATGTATGGGTTTGGGTTATTGGTTTTTGACTAAAAGCGAAAAGATAATTATTGAAGAAGGGAAACTTGACGAATGCAGTGAAACAAAGAGAGATCTATTTATGTGAAACATGAGAGCTAGAGAATTTTTACTATTAGCTCTTCCTGAGAATGATACAATCAAGTAAATTCATTTAAAATATCTCATAGGATTTGGATAACTTTAGAATCTAGTTTTGAAGGTGATACACATACAAAAAGAGTAAGATTGTAGAATTAGATATGCGCATTTCAAGATGCCAAAATGTTGGAAGATGAATATATAAGAAGCTATATTTGAAGGATATTATAAATTATTGTAGGAATCAAGTCATATGGTGGAACCAAGGAAGAAGATGAAGTGGTGTGGAAGATTCTAAAAACTTTAACACCACCATTCAAACAAGTAGCTCAGATGCTTGAACTACTAATCCCCTGTACTAAGGAGTTTTCCAGGGAGACATTTCTTGGAAGATTGGAAGCAACATAAGTAGTTTTGATATAATCTAGAGATTTGACTAGAGTTGAGACAACCTTTAGTGCCCTAAATATTTGGCTAAGCTTGTCTAGAAGCACAAGTACACATGAAGATTTTGATATTAGTAGCAGAAATAGATCTGACGAAGACAAAAAGATTGAAGAAGGTATAACACTTCTTGTAAGAAGAGAAAAACATTAAAAGAATATCTTTAAATGTTGGACGTGTAATGATTTTGGTCATTATGCATCTAAATGTCCTAAAAGAGAGAAAAATTATAAAGCAAAGTTCAATCCTAGGATACCTAGGAATTGCTTGTATGCTAATGAAGAAGAATTTGATCAAGAAGTTTAGAGTGAAAGTGATGATGAGCTAAGATTTTTAGCTATTAAGGAAGATGATCTTGATAGAGAAATTAGAGAAGAAAAAGCTCTAGTTTCCCAAGTTGAAAATAAATTTGATTGGATAATAATGATCTAGATTATATAGAAGATCTAATCTTTTTGAAAGTATTTTTCATATTTTTAAAATAGTTTTTCTATATCTTTTTGTTTGGCCTTTTCAGAGGTCTTCTGATCAAAATTTCAAGCCAAAATTGTAATCAGTCCCTAAAACTCGACAATTGTAGGCTCACTATTTTAGGGACTAAACTAGATTTTTAGTTCTTCTATCCAACGATGTAAGGGATTTTGAATCCTGAGCTATGGGTCAAAAGTTATGACCTCAACAAGTTGGGGTAATTAGACATCTAGTTTTAAATAGTTTAGTTTAATTTGTTGTTTATTTTATTTTAGCCACATAAACATTTCAAATTCATGGTTATGGTGGCTTTTGATATTCCATCATTGTATATATTCTTTCAATCTCAATGAATAAGATGACTTTTGGTTTGCATACAACTCTTTCGAGCTTTGCAAGATTTTCCAGAACTTGAACATTGGTATCATAGGTGATTGATTCACCAAATATCTTGTTTGTAGCCCACTTTATCAATTTAGATCAAATAGATAGTAATTGTTCACATCACATCATTGGTGATATGAACAAGTTTGTTAAATTTAGGAACTATGATGGAGGCATTGCAGAGTTGGTAAAAATGAAGCCCGTCATATTATAGGGATTGGATCCATTACTTTAGATCGAAGAAATAACACTAATAATGTTCATTTTTTTAATGGATTAAAGCATAATTTTTTGAGTGTTGGATAGTTGGCGGACAAAGGGTATCAATCAAAATTCATAGAAAACACTTGTACTATCAAGGATAAATATGCTAAGATGATTTGGAACTAAAACTAGGTCCAGAGGTTATGTATTTCAGTTGAATCCCATTGAAATAACATGTTTGGTTGCTAAAGTGGATAATAGTTGGTTATGACATAGGATATTATATCATATAAACTTTGATAATATTGTAAAAGTTAGTAGCATGTTTGCTATCATATTTTTTCCTAAGAAAATAAAGCCTACTAATGTTTTTTGCAAAGAATATATTTTTGGCTAAGCAAAAGAAGGCATCATTTCCCAACAAGAAGTTCACAACCACAAAGAAGCAAGAGATTGTTCACATAGATGTGAGTGATCCCTCTTGAACAACATGATTCCATGGTGAAAGGTATTTCATGATTTTTGTTGATAATTTCACTAGAATGATGTGGGTAGCACTTCTTAAAGAGAAGTTTGAAGGTTTTGAGAAGTTTAAGGTATTTAAGAATAGGGTTGAAATCAATCTAGTATTAAGATAAAATGTTTGAGATCAAATAGAGGAGAAGAATTCACCTCTAGTGAGTTTAATATCTTTTATGAAGAGAACAAAATCAAGAGACGATTATCTTCACCTAAGACACTTGAATAGAATGAGATTGCAAAAAAAAGGAATTAATAAAGAGTAGAGGCATCGAGATCAATGTTGTTTGAGAATGATGTATCCAAGAAATTTTGGAAAGAAGGTGTCAATACAATAGTGCACACTATTAATAGAGTATAGATCAAAAAAGGTATGAGAAAGATCCCTTATGAATTATGGTCTGGTCATTCACCATTAGTTAAGTATTGTAAAATATTTGGAAGAAAGTGTTATATCAAGAGAGATGATGATATTGGTAAGTTTAATCCAAGAAGTTATGAAGGTATTTTTCTTGGTTATTCATTAAAAATTAAGGCACATAGATGTTTTAATCACACAATCAAGACAATAGTTGAGTGTACCAATGTAAAGATTGATGCAAATTTTGGAACTAAGGAAAGGATGTTACATTACAATTTCGATGAAGAAGATGATAATTCTTGAATTGTTAGAAAGAATATTGAAGTTTTCTTTGGGACTAACAATAATCAGCAAAAGGATGTGCAAACTATTGAGAAAAGAGGAGAATATATGTCTAAACCTAGAGATGAGATAAAAGTTGAGATGTAAACTACTACCTCTATTAGGAACATGACAAAGAATCATCCTCTAGAGAAAATTGTTAGCTTAAAGAATAAATTTGACAATTGAGTGTCAATACACTTAACCAAGATCAAGAGTAAGTGCCGAGTAAGATGAAGTGCCGAGCTATATCAAGTGCCAAGTAACAGTAGGTGTCGAGTGTCAACAAGTGCTGAGTGTAACAAGTTTCGAGTGTCAACAAGTGCCGAGTGTCAACAAGTGCCGAGTGTCAACAAGTGCCAAGTGTAACAAGTGCTGAGTGTCAACAAGTGCCGAGTGTCAACAAGTGCCGAGTGTCAACAAATGCTGAGTGTTAACGAGTGCCGAGAGTAACAAGTGTCGAGTGTTAACAGGTGCTGAGTGATACAATTTTTTTTAGGTGCTAAGCTATCCAAGAAACAACATGTGCCGAGCATTAGCAATGCTTCAGGAGCTGAGTAACACAGAATATTAGCATAAAAGTTTGAAATTGCACAAACTATGATGCAAACAGTTTTTGCAGCCGACATAAGGAAAATCTCGAAGGATTTAATGATGAGATTGAATCTTTTATTTTTCCTATGCAATCTACATGCAGCCAATAAGAAAAATGATAAAGGCATGCAACCAATCAGTAAAATACAAGTATTGATCAGGAAATTGAGATTCAATGTGGATCGTAGATCCATATCTAACCCTAAGTCTTTGAAGTCTTTATAAGGAAGATGAAATTTCATTGTAAATATATGTGAGTGGACATACAGGGGTGTAAAAATAAATCTACTTTCAAAAGCAAGGGTTATTAGATCATAAAAGGATCAAGATCAGAGAAAGTGGAAAAGGTGCCTGCATTCAGCAATCAAGGATTGTAATCTATTAGGTTCATTATACCTAATACTTTCTAGCAATTGTATTAGAATGAAAATCCTATGGTGATAGGTTAGCTTAACAGCTATTTTGTAGATCCTTTAATTAGGTGATTAAAATCCTTTAACAGGGCGACACTTCATGTTAAGTGTTTGTAAAGCCTTTAACCAGGTCACTATTGATACAGTGTAAAGCCTTTAATAGGGCAGACCATCAGAAGTGGTTGAACAATATTGCTGCAGTAATTTTTGTGGGTATCATCCCCACCCCAGTTTTACCTTCTTATTCCTAGAGGGTTTCTGGGTTACCAAATTCCAGTGTTATGAGTTGTTGATGCATGTGTTAAATTTCATGTTTACTTGATGTATTTACATGCATGCAATTTACTTTCAGTTAAAAGTTTTATTGGCTAATGTGTGATACTTATGATTCACCCCCCCTCTCATAAGTACTCTTTCCATATTTGAATATTCCAACAATTGGTATTAGAGCTAATCCAGGTTCTCACAAGGAAAATCCTAACAACTTGGAGGAAAAGATCTAAAGATAGAAGCTTTCAAACTTGGAAAGATCATTGAAAATCAGATGATAGATGTGCAACTTGCTCTATATAGCTTGGAGGAATTTAGAAACAAGTTGAGACATTCATTAAAAAAAAGGAAGGATCTAGCCATAGCCGAAAATGAGATAAACTACAAAGAGATTGATACCACCAACATATTTTCCAATGGAGACACTAAAGAGTTTGATGCAGCAATAGCAAAACTGATGGAGAAAAACAAAGCTCAAACAAAGGAGATAAGATCTCTCATGGAACATGAATCACATGCCATAATGATATGTGAAATTACTGAACAAAAGAAAAGAGCAGTTGATGATAAGGTCATGATGGAAAATGACAAAAGAAATCTTGCAAACAGACTTGAAGAAAAATGTACTGAACTCACAAGGATCTCAAACATGCAGATGGATACACTTGCTCAAATGATGAACCTTCATCATGAACTCAAAGTGAAAGATATTGAGATCTCTACTTTGAAGATGCAAAATGAACAAATGCAGAATGAATTAAACAAAGAAAGAGAGGTGGCAGAGAATCTCAACAAGTCAAGTGAAGCCATCAAATATTTTGAGCAATTACTGAAATCCCCAAGATCAACCCATGATACATTAGGACTTGGATACAACAGTACTAAAGTTGGAGAATCATCAAAGAATGCAGAACAAAGAAGTGATAAAGGTAAAGATGTTAAACCTACATGTCATTTTTGTGGAAAGAAAGGACATACATCTAATGTATGTAGAAGCAAGAATGCTCATCAGCATGACAAACCTAAAAGTACAAACCATTTTCATAAATGCAAGAAGCAAGGCCATCTAGCATATGAATGCAGAACTAAAACTACTAAGACATCAAGATTTGATGGACATTGTTATAATTGCAAAAAGTATGGGCATAGAGCTTTTGAATGTAGATCAAAGCCTATGTGGACATTAAATCAACCAGCAAAGACATCAAACCATGAATTTTGGGATTAAAACACCAGGTACAGTTGTCACTATTTTCAAGAATATGGACATATACCACACAACTACATAAGAACACACTTTAGAGGGAACTACAAAAGATGGTTGAGTCAAACTACATGTTTCAGTTGCTTAAAAACTGGTCATGTCAGCAGGATTTGCCCAACAAGGTCAAAGGCATCAAGTTCTGAGTTCAACAATGGAAAGGAAAAGATAGATGTTGGACATATTAGAAGTGAAATGAACAAGACATGGAAGAAGAAAGATGAGTGTAGCACATGAAATGCAGAGATCACTTCACCTAATAGGTCAAGTGATCACACTTCATCAAATTAAGCAAGAATAAGGGTATGGGATTGATAAACCAAGTTACATCATAAATTAGTCCCAAGACATAAAAGAACTGCAAAGAAGAAATTAGCATAAGCAAAGATGCCAAGTCAAAACTGAGAACTTTGCAAGATCTATTAAAGTTGTCTTTAGGTGCCGAGTTGCTAATAGCAACCGAGTTGATAGATGATGCCGAGCTATGAAGTATCAACAGGAGCCGAGCAAAGTGAAACACAATGGGTGCCAAGTCATGTTGAAACCCTTCAGGTGTCGAGTAAATAGTTGGCAGTGTACTAAGCATTAATTACTCTATTTTGAAGGGTACATAAATCCAATTTTTGATCATTTTCCCACCATTCAAACGAGAAGCAAAACTGAGAAGAGCGGAGAAGATCGAGATCAGCTCAGAAACCATTTGTGAAGATTTTAACAGTGATTCAGGACAAGTTTCATTGATTTGAGGTATTTTACTTAAGTGCCAAGCTACGTAGAACTTATAAACTTGTTTAAATCATAAACCCTAGTTTGGAAAACAATGGCGTTTGGATCAGGAACCACTAAGGGTAGAGAGAGTCATGAGATACAGTTGGTCAGCAATGAAGTTAAACAACCTGAATTTAAGCCCATTCCAGAAGTAGCATATAAGAATGATCCTGCAGGAGCATTATCAGTTATTCCGGATAAAGTTGTTATGGTCCAAGATGTTCGCAGATGTTATAATTGAAAAATTGGAGCCATAAGAGATTTAAAAATCTATAATGCATATGAAAAATTATGTGAGAACAAAAGATTGAAAAATGAGTTCTCAATAATAGAAAGAAAAGGATTAACCAAAACCCTAGCATTTTTGATTGTCTTCAAAACTGAATGGGTATGGATAATTTTGAGCAGAATACATGATGGAGCTTTTTGGTTAGAATCAGGGCCAGTAAAATTCACCAAGAAAACTGTTCATAGGGTTACTGGTATTCCAACCCTAGATCGGCCAAAGACCCTGTAAAGTGACAAAAGGGAAGTAATAGAGAAAAATACAGGTGCTAAATGGAACAATAGAGGAATGACTATTGACACAGTCACAGATCCCCTACTAGATTTTGCTGTGAGAATCATTTCACACAAATTCTATCAATCAAGCAGGTTAAATAGTGTACCTTGTATAGCAGTTGATGTTGCATACAAGATAATAAAAAAGGATCACACTTATGATCTAGCAGAGCTCATGTTTCAACAGATTAATGAAAATCTGGGAGCCATAAGGAAGAGCAAGGGAGCTCAATGCAAATTTGGATCAGTTTTGATGTGCATGTTTTTCTATCTGATGAAAGAATTTCCTTCTATGGGTAAGGTAAGATGGAGTCCAGAAAAAACTATTTTTGAACAAATCAATGGATACATTGAACAGATGGGTGAAAATTTTGATGCCCAAATGACTAGTTATTTTGAGGACTTCAAAAAGTCCATGAAACAAAGAATGAGGATTCCAGTCTCATTGACTGAGAAATATGAAAAGGACATTTGTTTTCTTGTAGATATAGATTATACCTATATACAAGTAGTTATACCTAGAGTAAGATGGCTTAGGCCACTAGGTTATGAACTTGATATTGATCAAGCTTCTGCAGCAATAACAACCCTACTTGCAAAAGAAGCTGATAAAAATGCAAAAATTTTTGGAACCTATGATGTTGTCAAATCAAGGGTGATAACAAATTTAAAGACTGCTTCTGCAGTAAAGAAGAAAGAAAAAATGGTGAGACAAATCAAGATAAAATTTGGAGTTGAAGAAGAAGGAACAGCAGAAGAGGAAGGAGAAAACATTGAAGAAGAAGGAGATAAACTTCAAGGTCTGACTCAACGGTTAGGAGAAGATAAAGAGGAAAGTGTTGAGGAAGAAGAAGCTAAGGACGCACTAGTTAAAAGAAAAGCCACAACTCCTCTTGCTCCTCAATCAAAGGGGAAGAAAGTAGCTACCCCTGCACCAAAGAGACTGACCACAAGGGCTACAACACAAAAAGCACAAGAGGAGGCAAAAGGAAAGAAGAAAGACTCAAAGAAGACTGCTGCCGAGTCCAACAAAAGAAAATTTATTCCCCAGCCTGAAATAGATGAGGAAAAGACAGAGTCAGAGGACAACAGTCAATTTCAAGTGGTAAGACACAAACCTCAGACTGCTATTGATAAATCATGTTCAAAAATTAGGAATAATGATTTGAAAGGTTTAAAGAACCTAAATTTTTCTAAGCTCACCAAAGAAGAACAAAATAAATTAGAGGAATCTGTGTATGCTATGATTGCTGAATATAAGCACACACCTCTAGAATTAAATGAATCTATGCCAAAAGAATTGTATAAAATTGTAGAGGATAAATGGCATTTTTATTTACAAATGGAAAAAGAGATAAGGGAGTCAACATTAGCTAGATTGTTGCCTGATTTGACTAAAGATCAAGTAACAAATGCAGTAAAAAGGCATAATAATAGATTCACTCCCAAGCATAGAGCATTCAGCATATTTTAGAATAAAATTGAAGAGGTAGTTACTAAATCCACAAGATTGTGGAAAATAGTTTACAAGAAAATAGAAGATGTGTATAATGAAGAATATAAGGCAGAAGCAAGTGCCAAGACAAAGGAAAAGAAGGTGTCAGGAACCAAAGAAAAAGAGAAGGAACAAGTAGAGAAGAAAAGTGAAGAAGAAAAGGAAGAAAAGGCACATATAGAGGAGAAAGAGGAAGAGAAAGATACAGCTGAGCCACAAGATCAAAGTATGCAAGACACACAGGTATCTCCTCCTAGTCCTCCTCATGCCACCATCACACCTGCAGATATTATAAAAATAAAAGATGTTACAGACACTTCAAATCCAAACATCAATCCATTAACTGTAGAGGATTTAGAAATCCTTGACCAATCATCACTTGTAGCAAAATTAAGTGCAAATCCTGTATTGGTCAGTGTTGATGAATTACATAATCTAGAAGTTAAAACAAAGATAGTCAAGGTAAAAGCACAAGTGCCACGTTCGACCATACAAACTACTGGTATTCTATTTCTTCCACCACTACCTCCACCAAGTGTAGTCACTTATACACTTCAAATGCCGAGTACAACAGCAGGGGAAATAAAAGAAACATCTAAACAACCAACAAGTTCAACCCCAACTAGCAGTCATAAAAGGGATACCCAAGCTGAAGAAAAAGATGAGACAAAGAAGAAGGAGGAGACTGCAATACAAACACTGGCTGCATTACCAAAATTTGGTACTCCAACATAGACTCTTTAGCAGCCAAGCAAAGATGGGTTACAGCTACAAATTAGGACACCAGGCTTGAGCTCATCAAAGGCAGTCAGGAAAATTCACTATGGAGTTCCTGAGCTTGATGAAGAAATAAAGATCCCATATTATGAATCTAGCACTCTTACTGAAGAAAAGATCAATGAAATTCAGAGTGCATTGGACAAAAGAAGGAGTCAAGAAGCACTAAGAAAAGAATACAAGAATAAGCTTACTTTGAATGAAATCAAAGACATATTTATAGGAGCTTTCTGCTTACAGTCTCGAGACGAGTCAAGACCAATTATAGAGCAACTATCTGATATAGTTGACTAGGTGACTAATGAAGACTAGGAAACAAATGCCAGATTGCTTGAATGGTCAGAAAGGAAGTTCCAAGACAAAGTAAATAGTAAAATATTTGGTGATATAGCACTATCACAAGAAGAACTGGCAAAGAAAATTAAAACAGTTAAAACTGTACTAGGAAACATCTCTTCCCTGTACAAGAAGTTGTGTGATTTTTCCACATTCACACAGGACACTAGCCAGAAAATACTAAGCTTGGAAAACAATCTAAAGATCTCCAGCATGAAACTCCCCAAAAATCTAGCTCAGAGTGAGAAGCATTTTTCCCAATTGCTTCACACATAAAGAGAGTTAGCTATCTTAGCAGCAGAGGAGGCGACCACAAAAGAAAAATTGATGCAAATTCAATCATCAATAACTCCTCATTTGGAACTACTTCACAAGGAGCAGATAAATGCAGAGACAATCCTCAAGAAAGACCCCAATCTTTCTTCATCTGATGGACTTGTACACCTAGCAGTAGAGATTTCCATCCAACATAAGACATTGGATGTCGCACTAGCAAATTGGGATGCAACTCTGAAGGTACTCCTTGAAGTAAATAGTACATTTTTGGCCAAGTATGGAATTTCTTTGTAAAACCCTTGACATAAGTGTCAAAAAGGGGGAGAATAAGTATGGGGGAGTGATAAGAAGAGATTAAGTATGGGGGAGTTAAGTACAAGAATGAAATAATATGAAATGATAAGTATGATAAAAGGGGGAGATAGCAAATTTTGGGAGCAAATTTTGAGATAGCAAATTTTGAACAGGACAGAACTCACTGAGTGTACATACAGGATCAATTAATAAGGAGTCACAAGGATCTTAGTTAAGTGTTTTTGCCACTCATGTCAAAGGGGGAGATTGTTAGCTTAAAGAATAAATTTGACAACTGAGTGTCAATACACTTAACCAAGATCAAGAGTAAGTGTTGAGTAAGATGAAGTGCCGAGCTATATCAAGTGTTGAGTAACAGTAGGTGCCGAGTATCAACAAGTGCTGAGTGTAACAAGTGCCGAGTGTCAACAAGTGTCGAGTGTCAACAAGTGCCGAGTGTCAACAAGTGCCGAGTGTCAACAAATGCCAAGTGTTAACGAGTGCCGAGAGTAACAAGTGCTGAGTGTTAACAGGTGCTGAGTGATACATTTTTGTTTAGGTGCCGAGCTATCCAGGAAACAACATGTGCTGAGCATCAACAGTGCTTCAGGAGCCGAGTAACACAGAATATCAGCATAAAAGTTTGAAATTGCACAAACTACGATGCAAACAATTTTTGCAGCCAACATAAGGAAAATCTCGAAGGATTTAATGATGAGATCAAATCTTTTATTTTTCTTATGCAATCTACATGCAGCCAATAAGAAAAATGATAAAGGCATGCAACCAATCAATAAAAGACAAGTATTGAGCAGGAAATTGAGATTCAATGTGGATCGTAGATCCATATCTAACCCTAAGTCTTTGAAGTCTTTATAAGGAAGAAAAAATTTCATTGTAAATATATGTGAGTAGACATATAGGGGTGTAAAAATAAATCTAATTTTAGAAGCAAGGGTTATCAAATCATAAAAGGATCAAGATCAGAGAAAGTGGAAAAGGTGCCTGCATTTAGTAATCAAGGATTGTAATCTATCAGGTTCATTATACCTAATACTTTCTAGCAATTGTATTAGAATGAAAATCCTATGGTGATAGGTTAGCTTAACAACTATTTTTTAGATCCTTTAATTAGGTGATTAAAATCCTTTAACAGGGCGACACTTCATGTTAAGTGTTTGTAAAGCCTTTAACCAGGTCACTATTGATACAGTGTAAAGCTTTTAATAGGGCAAACCATCAGAAGTGGTTGAACAATATTGCTGTAGTAATTTTTGTGGGTATCATCCCCACCCTAGTTTTACCTTCTTATTCCTAGAGGATTTCTAGGTTACCAAATTCCAGTGTTATGAGTTGTTGATGCATGTGTTAAATTTCATGTTTACTTGATGTATTTACATGCATGCAATTTACTTTCAGTTAAAAGTTTTATTGGCTAATGTGTGATAATTATGATTCACCCCCCCCTCTCATAAGTACTCTTTCCATATTTGAATATTCCAACAAAAATAACTAGAAGTAAGGACAAATGTGTGATGACAAGAAACAAAGTTAATGAGGAATTATATTTGATTTCTCAAGTTGAACCTAGAAGTGCAGATGAAGCTTGTAAAGATGATCATTGGATTCAAGCAATGAAGGAAGAACTGAATTGGATTGTGAATAATGAAACATGGGAGTTAGTTCCTAGACCTAAAGACAAGAATGTGTTAGGAACCAAAAGGGTATTCAGAAATAAGATGAATGAACAAGGTGAAGTTATGAGAAACAAGGCCAGACTTGTATGAAAAAGTTACTCACAACAAGAAGGCATAGACTATGAGGAGACATATGCCCCTATAGCCAGAATGGAAGGAGTAATAATTTTCTTGGCTTATGTAGCAAATAAGAAGTTCAAAGTATATCAGATGCATGTTAAATTAGCTTTCCTGAATTGAGAACTTGAAGAAGAGGTATATATTGAGCACCCTAAAGGTTTTCCTCTAATAGAAGGAAAAGATATGATACGTAGACTTCAAAAAGCTCTATATGGACTAAAGAAAGCACCTAGAACTTGGTATGAAAGGGTGGATAAGTATTTGGCAAAGCTTACAATTGTTAAAGGTACGAAAGATAGTAACTTGTATTTGAGAGAAATTGAAAATGGTTTGTTGATAACAGTAATATTTGTTGATGACATAATATTTGGAGGTAATGATGAAGCAAGTGATAAGTTTGCTAAAGTGAAGGAGAATGAGTTTGAAATGAGTATGATAGGAGAAATGAAGTTTTTCCTAGGATTGTAGATTGTGCAAAATAATGATGATATTTTCATTTCACAAGCCAAGTACTTGAAATATTTATTGAAGAGATTTGGAATAGAAAGTTGTAAACTTATTGGTACACCTATGATAACTGGTCACAAGTTATCTAGCAAGGATGAGACACTTATAGTTGAGTAGAAGTATAGATCCATGATTGGATGTTTTGAATATCTCACTCACACTAGACCAAATATAACAAATGCAGTTGGGATTATAGATAGATTTCAAGATGATCCTAAGGAGTATCATTATGCAACAATAAAGAGGATATTCAGATATTTGAAAGAAACATTTAGTTAAGTATCATGTCTTGAGAGAGAAAACAACATAAAAAGAGACTAGATTGGAGTGCGTGAGTACTAAAGAATAGATTGCAGATATCTTTACGAAGCCCTTACCTAAATATACTTTTGAGTACTTAAGAGTATGCTTGGGGTTATGCCCCTGACTACTTCTAAGTAGATGATGCAGAGAGTGCATCAGTCTAGTGGCATAGAGAACAATTATTAGACTCGATTGAATGCTTATGCTTCCCATATGGGGGAGTATCTATGAGGAGCTAAGTCATTGGGGACTCTTAGTATTTGGTATTGAATAATGTCTTTTGACACTCAAGCTGTTTGTAAATTAAAGCAGTAATATTGACATAATGATGCCTTTCTCATTAATGTCAATGGGGGAGATATGTACATGAAAAACACCCTTTAGTTGAATATGGGAGAGAATGCATAAGAAAAATATGAATGGGAGAGAAATATCTACTTGATTAGGGAGTTTTAGAAATAGTCATGTAAGAAAGAAGGATGAATATCTTTATGGGGGAGATATGTATGGTAAGTTTTTTATTATGAACAACTGTTGCCAATCCTAAGAAGATGTAGAAAAAAACAATGTTCTAGAGGTTTTTAGATTTGATTGATGAAGAGGATTTGAAAAGATGAGAACAAAAATAGTAGCAACGAAGTACTATTTGGTATCCTTGGAGCATAGATGTTTTTCATCTATGTTTTCATCAATACCATAGGGGGAGATTGTTAGCATGACTGTTGATGATATTCCTTTGGGGGAGTATCCTAAGAATTGGAGAGTATTGACATGTTGCATTCATGATTGTATTTGTCATTGATGTGAACATAACAGTAAGTCTATGAAGACTAAAAGAGCAACATACATAGATCTTAGTTGTATGGACAATGTCTTGATTGTTTGGTGATGTGTGTTTTATTCATTGTGTCTTGATGACGTGGTTCAATGTGCAACACATAAGTCAAAGATGTACAAAACTTGTACCTAATTTTTAGAGAGCAATATAAAGACAAACTACCTGAGAAGCAATTTTTGATGTTTGTATTATATCCTTTGGTAGTGATATAATCAGTTGATGCGTGATCAGTCAATTACGTAAGATAATGTAATGATGACATTAGTAGATGCACAATCCCTAGTGTCACATGTGTGAGAAGTTTTATAGACTATGAGCCAATAATGCTATTGTAATTATAAATAAATAAATTATCTTATTATAATTAATTGCGAAAGCCTCAAGGTTGACTCAAGGAATTATTTTGAAGATATGGTATAAAGGAAAGATGTTTTCCTTGTTTATAATATGATTAAAAGATTGAAGTGTATGTGAAGTGCAAAAAAGGAGCAGAGTGTTTACTGAATGTGAGTAAGTGATCCAAGGGATTATTAGATCCAAGATTTGTGATTTGGTTACAAGATCAGAAGGAGAAGAAGTTCGGTTGATAGGATATGAAGAGGAAGAAGTAGTACTATTAATTTCTATTATTCTGCAAGGAATAATACAAAGATTATTTGGACAATGGGTTTATTGATCTTTTCCTTGAAGCTATTTGGGCAATGGGTTCATCTGTCTTCCACAACTCCTAACAGGGTTGGAATCTCCTAACATGGATTCAAAGTCTCCTAACAGGGACTGATATGTATTGAATGTTGTTATTGACTCCTAACAGGGTCCATCCTCTAACAAGGAATATTTATATTACTATATCATCTTGTTGGTACCATCCCACTGGGGTTCTCACTCTGATCAAGGGTTTCCCTAGTTAACATATCTAGTGTTATTGTGCATGAGTATCTTGTTGTGTTTGCTAATTATATTGCTCATATTTTTAAAGTTTAATAAGGTTAATAATTGTGATATTAATTGGATAATTGCTTCACCCCCTCTCAGTTCTATTAGTGGACTATATATTCTAACAATAAGTTGTGATACATCAAAATCAATGGATAGTTTGACACATTGGTGAGAAAGCATAAGGAAGTACTTTATTCATATCAAAGATCCTTTCAATAGTTTTGTAAAATCTTGAATCTTGCATAGCTTCCTTAAGTTTCTCACTAGTTGGTTCCCTATCAATTTTGAATTATGAATCTCCCTTAGGGATTCTTGAACATGGGTTTGTAGTATCACTATTTCCTTCCATGTTTTGTTAGTGTATTGTTCTTTTATTTTTTGTGATATTGTTTAACTAGCATAAAAAGGTGAAAGATAAAATGGATGTAGTTCAGATGTATTCTTAGGATATGAAAATATTTGGAAAATTTCTAAAGTGTTGAGTTGAAGCTGATAATGATAATCTAAGTCTACAGGAGATTATTAAATCACTATGATATGACAAAGATGTCACGTTACCAAATTATGTCTAGGAAAGTCTCTAGATAAGAATGATGAATCCTATTATATGAAACCCACTAATACTTGATGTTTTGTGATAGTATTAGTCACTAGGAAATTGATTCTGAAATGCTATGCATATGTAAAAATAATTGATAGAATAATTAATTAATGTAAATTAAGTTCATATTGAGGTTACATATCCTAGAGTTCTTGAATTTGGTTTATTTAGAGTTTGAGGGTACACTATAAAGGGTATCAAAAAATGATTTTGGAATCTAATCAAAACAAGTGCTTCTATGCTATGTTGTAAATGCGCATAAATTTATACCCAAAATGGTTAGATCTTTGTGTAGCAAAAAATTATATATGCGTAGTAAGAGCATAAAATAGTATTTCAAATGTCAAGAATAGTTAGATAAATGCACAAGTTTATGAAATGTATTTGTAGTTTTAGTATTCTAGTTAATTTTTTGCAAAGTTTTCCTAAGTTTCTAGTATTTTTGGTGTTGTCTATTTTCCTTAAAATGGTAACTAGTATGAAATTCATACACATGCTTAAAAATCATAAGATTGGCTAGGATAGTACTTGTTGAGTCATCCCTATGGATAAATCTGAGTTACTCTTAATTGAAGTGAATAACCTAGAAGTTTGGAGGTGTGAGCTTTCTCTTATAAACTACTCACTTATTTAGTACACTAGATTTCAATTCAACAAGGCATCACTTCCCAAAGATTTTTATTTTTAAAAAAAATCTCTACTAAGAACCACAAGTATGTGAGGTGTATTCAAAAAGATTAGGTGATCCCTTGAGTCAATAGGTAGAGAGAGTTTACTCTCTAACACAAAAGCATTCAGTAGAATTTGGTGGACCGATATGTTATGAGCATCCAACAACCCACTTGAGGGCATCAAAAATTCTACTAGGGATTTAATATACACAAGTTATGCCTCTTTTTAAAATGAAATTATATGGTAAGTGGTAAAATATATTATACTTGGCTTTGGCCATATATCTCATTTATATAGAAGACTTATTTAAAAGCACTACTTGATCTTGCTCTCTTGTTGTGAGAACTTTTTTTCCCACCAAGATAGGCCTCTCTAAAATATAAAGAAAATGTCTCTTACACCTAATATTTGTAAAGGTAACATGAGAGAATATGTTTGTTTTATCTTAGGTAACACAAAATACTTGAATAAAGACATGAAAAACACTTGATCAAATCTAAAGAAGACACATGAAAAGAAAATGCACATCATATTTTAAAGCCCAAAAAAGGTTATGGTTTTTACAAATAACTCCTTTGTTTTCCAAGGATGTGAATTTTTTTTTTTTCTAATCAATAAAATTCTATTAGTAATCCACCAATCAACTTAAATTTTATTCAGCATGCACACACAATGAAAAATAAAAGAGTAATAAACTAAAAATGCAATTTTTACCTTTACTCCCTATTTGTGGCTTATCTTCATTCCTCTCCTTTTCTTGAATTCATGTTGTTGAGCTCTCAAATATGTAGATTAAAGTTTGAACAAGATGTATTCAAAAGTGTGGAGATAGTGAATATGAAAATGTAAACTAGGATGACCCCATAAGTTCTTAAAATATATGATGGAAATGGATTATGTAAAAGTGAGAAGATGATTACACTAATGATAATGATAAGATAGAAGTTTTATATTAATATGTTCTCAAATTACACTAAATATTCTCACAATGCTGTCATGACCCCTCCTAAAGATAATCTTATAATTAGATAATATATAATAGTTCATATACTCTTATTGATTACTCACAAAAAGAATGATAATGATAAACTATATAGACCAATACTTATGATTTATTTAATTATATTATCCATAATAATATAATTTATAATAATAATTCTATTTAATTAATCCTAAATTAATATTATTCATAATAATAATAATAATATATAAACATAATTAATTAATTAATAAATAAATAATATAGTATACATATTTTAATAGCCAAGTCTAAACCGATGAGATTTACATATAGATATTTAAATATAAATTTAATAAACAAAATACAAAATAAACTAACCAAAAAACTAAACTATATATATATATATATATATAACTAATACGATAAATTATATATCATTAAACTGATCTTATTGGGACACGTCAATTCAAGGTCAGTGTACGCATGGATATAAAGGCAAGGGTAGTATGACTTGGAGGGGACACATCGAAGGACATTGGATGGAAAAATGCATTAGTTTCATCATCACTATTAAGAAGGAGAAAAAACACATTAAATTCGTTGATAAAAGCATAGAATCGGGCCAACTTTAAAAAGAGGTGAGGAACATAACATATTGTGCTTTGGGTAAGGAAGTTGGCATGAGTAAGAAGACATAAAGTACAAGAACTTGGCTAAATAGCCAAACAAATGCACCTGAAGTGACAGTTTTTTGAATTTATTAATTAATTTAAAAATCAGAGAACCATTGTTGTGTGAGTTTTAAATTAATTAATAAATTCAAATAACTATCACATCGGGTGTATATTTTCGGCTGCATAGACATCACCCAAAGCATCAAATGATAATAACAAATAACCCTCCACAGTCAACTATGCACCGGTCCGTCCATGTTGGACAATACATGGGAAAAGAACAACGTCAGACTAATCATTCATTAATGTTCACATTTACATTCATACAATAATCAAATTGATTATTACTATTTCAATCTAATCGATGGAGGAGAAATAAAAAAAGTTGACTCAATGATTAATGTGAGAAAAATATTAAGTTGATATAATTATATTATTTATTTGAATTGGAATTAAGTTGACACCCAATGAGGAGAGAGTTCTAATTATACATATAATTTATGTCCAAGTTATCAATAATTATATTGATTATTTAAAAAGGATTGGAATTTCTTGAAGATAGCTACAAATTCCATATAATTCTAAGTATAAAATAAATATTTAAAGTCTTTAAATTGGAACTAAGAACAATTGGAGGTATAGTCCTGAAATGGGACATTACAATTGGTATTAGAGCTTGATCCTACCATCTTGAAAGATAGTAAGTGAAAAAAGGAGCAAAAATGAGCAAACAATTATCTTACGAACTTAGGAACATTATGGAACAAACAAACCAAACTCTAGAAGAGTAGATAGAGAAATCAAACCAAGTACTCCTTCAAGCATTGCAAAACATGGGAAATTTCATAAACAATCTAAGAAACCATAATGCTAATGGAAGAGACGTAAGTTCAAACCACTTAGAAAATAATGGAGCTTCATCATCTCAGGTGCCTAAACCCCTTTTCTTACCTTGGGAGGACCCCTCGATGGAAGGAGAGGGACAAACAACCAATAATGCTATTGAGAATGCAAGAGCTTATGCCAGCCTTGAACCAAAAATTAGAGAGCTAGTAACATTTAGAGAATTCTATGAAGCCAACAAGCAAGAAACTCCTAGGAAAGGAAGAAGACCACAAAATCAAGATCTTAAAAGCAAAGTAAATATAGTAACGCTTCCAAATTTTGATGGATTGGAAAAGACTACTACACACGCTTGGCTACAAATATTGAACACTTATTTTACCCTTAGCCCAATGACAGAAGAGGATGCACTTCAATTTGCGATCCTTCACTTAGAAGGCATGACACATGATTGGTGGAATCATGGCCTTGTTACTCAAGGACACCAAAATATTACTTCTTATGAATAATTCTCTCAAAAACTCATTAAAAGGTTTGATAGAAAGCACCCTCAAGAAGACTTTAGAAAGATGACTCAAATCAAGCAACAAGGATCAGTCAAAGGTTATATAGCCAAATTCCAAAAACTCTCAGTCAAAGTTATAGGAGTAGATAATGATAGACTCACTTACTTGTTCGTGGAAGGATTAAAAGATTCATTAAGAGGGTTGGTCAGTGCTCTTAAACCAACATCTCTAGACGACGCCATTGAAACAACTTTGAGATTAGAAATTTCATCATCAAGTTGTAGACCCTGAAGCAACGATAGCAAACCATTCCACGATACGAATGAAAAGCACAAGCAAGAACTCCCAAAAAGAAAATGTTTTCACTATGGTGAGGGCTTTGAAAAGGGTCGCCTATGCCAAGATGATAAAGCTCGAAAACAATGAGAAAACTTAAGAAGGAAGAAATTATGCTTCAAATGCAAGGAATCATGGCAACCAGGACATAAATGTGGGAAGAAAAGTCAAGTTCATAGAATAGAGGAAATAATTGACCCAAAATTAGAAGGGACAACACCGAAGAAGATGCGATATGATCAAGGGAACACCAATAACATTTAGTCAATGAACAAAGAAGGAAGCCAATGGAGCTTCGAGGAAGTTCAACCATAGTTTAAAATATGCAATTGTAAGTTTTCTTAATTAATGTAATCATAGAGGTGTAAAATTGATTATCTGAGAAATGATTTAGGGATTTCAAGTAGCTTTCCTATGGAGTCTAAAATCAAGGAAGGTCTATAAGATGCCTTATTGTAGTTCTAGTTAAGGGAAAGACTATATAGAAACCCTATCATATATAGCTTTCCTATGGAGTTTGCAATTAAGGGAGGTTTGTTAAGACACCTTATTGTATTACTAGTTAAGGGAAAGACTATAAGGGCATCTATCCTTCCTATGGAGTCTACAATCAGGGAAGAGCTGCTATGATACCCTATTGCAGTACTAGTTAAGGGGAAGATAGTAAGGGAACCCTACCACTTTCCTATGGAGTCTGCAATTAGGGGAGAACACCCTATTGTGGTACTAGTAAGGGCACCCTATCAACTTTCGTATGGAGTCTGCAATTAAGGGAGAGTGGTTAGGACACCCTATTGTAGTGCTAGTTAAGGGAAAGATAGTAATGGCTCCTTTACACAAGAACCTTTCTAGCCAAACAAGCAATCCACTAAGTAGACCACCTTGTGTGGATGCCTAACACCTACCACCGAGGCCAAGGGGGCCAAAGTTCCGCTCTTGGGCTTAGTATGGAACTGGCTTGGATTAACTTATTATCATTCAAATTTCTTTGAAGTTTATATATACTTACATGCATGTACTGATGCTTATTTTATAGTTGCAAGGTTCATAAGCCTAATGAAGATGTATAGTCATTGTGCATTGTTAATTTTAGGATCTAATCAAGGCTATGTATGATATGTCTACATCGTGTCTACTTCATGTCTTCATGCATCAATGTGTATGCCTCATATTTTCTTTGTGTATTCATACATTCATATGTATACTTTGCATTCAAATGCATACTACATGTGTAGCTCTTTTATAGAATAAACGAAGTAATATTACAAGTAAAAATTTGAATGGGATCTAGTAGTCAATTTCATTATATAAGGTGAAACAAATATGAAAATGTTTATTGCTTGAGGACAAGAAAATTCGAGAGGGGTGGACTATCATGACCCCTCCTAAAGAGAATCTTATAATTAGATAAAATATAATAATTCATATACTCTTATTGATTACTCACAAAAAGAATGATAATGATAAACTATATAGACCAATACTTATGATTTATTTAATTATATTATCCATAATAATATAATTTATAATAATAATTCTATTTAATTATTCCTAAATTAATATTATTCATAATAATAATAATATATAAACATTATTAATTAATTAATAAATAAATTATATAGTATACACATTTTAATAGCCAAGTCTAAACTGATGAGATTTACATATAGATATTTAAATATAAATTTAATAAAAAAAAACACAAAATAAACTAACCAAAAAACTAAACCATATATATATATATATATCTAACTAATACGATAAATTATATATCATTAAATTGATCTTATTGGGACACGTCCATTCAAGGTCGGTGTACACATGGATATAAAGGCAAGGGTAGTATGACTTGGAGGGGACACATTGAAGGGCACATCGAAGGACATTGGATGGAAAAATGCATTAGTTTCATCATCACTATTAAGAAGGATAAAAAACACATTAAATTCACTGATAAAAGCATATAATCGGGTCGACTTTAAAAAGAGGTGAAGAACATAACGTATTGTGCTTAGGGTAAGGAAGTTGGCACGGGTAAGAAGACAGAAAGTACAAAGCATCAAATGATAATAACAAATAACCCTCCACAGCTGACTATGCACCAGTCCATCCACGTTGGACAGTATGTGGGAAAAGAACAGCGTTAGACTGATCATTCGTTAATGTTCACATTTACATTCATACAATAATCAAATTCATTATTACTGTTTCAATCTAATCGATGGAGGAGAAATAACAAAGTTGACTCAACTATTAATGTGAGAAGAATATTAAGTTGATATAATTATATTATTTATTTGAATTGGAATTAAGTTGACACCCAATGAGGAGAGAGTTCTAATTATAAATATAATTTATCTCCAAGTTATCAATAATTATATTGATTATTTAAAAAGGATTGGAATTTCTTGAAGATAGCTACAAATTCCATATAATTCTAAGTATTCAATAAATATTTTAAGTCTTTAAATTGGAACTAAGAACAATTGGAGGTATAGTCCTGAAATGGGACATTACAAATGCTCTTTGAATGCTAGAATTCCAAATGCTCTCAAGATTATAATTCTCAAAATGTTTCTAATTAGCTTACAATGGTATATTGGTAATCCTTATATAGAGTTTTGGAGACCTCAATATCATGTGGTGAGATCCTAAAATGGAGATTTAAAGGAGGGAGAATCAAGGGCTAGGATTGACTTGGTTGAAGAAGTTGAGAGACATGAGGGATTGGTTGGAATGTGAGAGGAAGAATAGGAGGCATGTTCTTCGTATGATGGAAAGAAGAAGGATGGTGATTATACTATTGATAATGATAAGATGGAAGTTCTATATTAATATGCTCTCAAATTACAATAAATGTTCTCATAATGCTCTTTGAATTCTAGAATGCCAAATGCTCTCAAGATTTATAATTCTCAAAATGTTTCTAATTAGCTTACAATGGTATATTGGTACTCCTTATATAGAGTTGTGGAGACATCAATCTCATGTGGTGAGATCCTAAAATGAAGATTTAAAGAAGGGGGAATCTATAATGCCCCGCCAAGGGATCCAAAAGAATTAACCTAAAGTTTTACTAAGTTTGCCAAACATTTTTTTTAAAGAACAACATACACATCAATCATAAAGTAGTGGAAGCAATAACATAAAATCATACATAAGCAAACATAATAGATTACATTCCCTAAGGATCCCAAGATGTTGAATCACATTTAAATTTAAATAATACTAAGTATAATAAATACCACATCCACGTGAAAGAATAATTATAATTCCAAGTCCATTTAAATAATATACATTTGTTCTGAATGCCACTTGGCAATAAAATTTGGAAAGCTCAGTGATCCATTGTACATGTCATAGGGTATGAAAGGCTGAAGGAATATACATTTATAGAATATATACATCATCCCTTTCGGATCCATGAAACAAAGTACAATACAACAAGTAAAGATCATCCACCATAAAGATATAACCATCCATCATAATGATATAACTATCCATCATAATACACAAAGATAGAATGAAATGAAAAGCAGTCAGGGAACTCTAGCTATAGCATCAACGAATGAATCTCAATGGTAAGAGTAAAAAACACTACCACCCGACCATGTGCTAACCCAAAAAGGCCCACTCCCACCACACTAAGGAGACAGTCTCAAGTCCCAAACATGATATCAATCCAAAGATCAAAAGTAATATCTAAGTCAAGGAAACCCTAAAAGTAATGTAACTCAAAGGTTCCAAGATAAATTGACATCTAGACGCAGAGGCAAACACAAACACATAGGAAACCTACTATGTAAGTGGGCAAGTGTCATCACATGAATCAATGCTAGAGTTACCCTAGTAGTCTAACTTGACCCCGACCCCTTGGTGACTCTATGCGTTACTAGTATCCTCTCGTACTGGCAAGACATACTAACGATGCATGGTCGCAACCAAGCGTTCTCTCTACTCCCATCCTAGTTTGTACTAGCACTCAAGGCATGGGCGAGAACATACAAAGGCTCTTATTATGTTCATTTTACTCTCATTTAGTGTAGTATTTTCACTTATTAAACAACTTACAATGGGTTACCCTAGCAGCCACTTAGGGCCTTGACCTCCATTGCAAGCCACTTCTTGACATTACATGTAGATAACCTACCCTAAGCTCATAAAAGCACAAATCAAAGAATCATAATATTTCACCTCAGTCCTATACAAGTGACTAGAAAGCATCAAAAGATAAAACACAATAACCCATTAGTTCACTACAAGCAACTAGAAAGTATCCCAAAAATACTGATCAAAGACTCAAAATGGTTAAGTCAAGTATGTCCTAACATCCATCTTGTTATCCCACAAGGACTCTGAAATTAATAACCAACAATATAATCAAACTCATCATAGAGCATACCAACACATTACCATGGTTGAGTTTAAAAGATCAAGATAATTCATCATAATACCACAATCACAAAACTCCCAAGCCTTTGGTAGATGCCCTAAAACTAGTCAACACTCTAGTCAATCCAAACCCAAAACATAGACAACATACAAATAACATAGTAGTTTCATAGTTTGGTTTGATTTGAAAACACATAGTTGAGTTAAACAGTAAAGTTTCAGTTTTCATTTCAATATATGTTTCAAGTAGATAAGATTCATAGTTCACCCTTACAATTAACCCATTCCTGTATTTAAATAATTGCACAATTACCCCTATTCGATTACAAGTCAATTATTCTAACTAATTTAAAGGGGTAATTATTTATTTAAATTATTAAATTTTTTTATTGATTTAAACAAAAATAATTATAGCTTTATTAAAGCCAATATTATTAATAATAATAAAAACAAATTTATAACTTCTTTTAAACAATATTCATTATTAATTAATCTTAATTAAACTAATTTTAATTAATTAATAATTATGAAAATAAATAACTTTATTAAAAAATAATAATTAATAATTTTATTAATAAATTCATTAATTAAAATTAAATAAATTTAAATAAATAAATTAATTAAAATTAAATAAATTTAAATAAATTAATTTTTTTATTAATAATTAATAAATTAACTTATTAATTAAAATAATAATAAAAAAATAAATTTATAAAAAAATTAACACATAACCATGTGTATTGTTTTAAAAGGCCTGCCGTCCTTTAACACCTACAGCTGTAGGTGTTACTACTACTGTAAGCCGCAATACCACCTGCATACGCAGGTATTAAAAGTTAGTGGCCGGGAGGACGAGGGTGTGGGAAATTAATGGCCTTGCCCCCACCTTCAAATAGTTTTGTTATATATATATATATATATATATATATATATAAACAAACCAGATTTCTTCCCCCACTTTTCCAATTTTTAAATGAAATCATTTTTTAATAAAAACAATTCCCCCTCCTTTCTAAAACAATTTTATTCTAAAACATATATAAATATTTTTTATCATTATAAAACATTCTAGCAGTATTCTAATAGGGAAAATATGACCAACCAATTGAATTTTCAATTTAACATATCCTTTTCAATTCAAAACCCTTTCCAATTTAAATCTAATTTATAAAATTACTGAATGAGGATTCTAAGATATTTTAGTCTCTATGTATGCAAAATAAATCAACATGCATACTAGTAATTCCAAATTAAAATATTCGTCCCAAAGAAAATCAGATAAACAAATCACAATCATGAAGAAGACAAGAATATAATGTAATTAACTAGGTGAATCAAAACACAAGAATCTACCTGGTTCTGATGCTAAAATTGCAAACACTCAAAAGATTTGTGAGAGAAATTTCTTCTCTCAAAACCTTCTCTTTGAAAATTTCTTCTCCAACATTTGCGGCCCCTCGAAGATGAACCCTCAATTGGTGATAAGGAGTTCTCTCTTAAATTCGGGGCACTAATTGTGTGATCACCCAAGAGGACTCCTTACTCACCACTCTTTAACTCTTTATTATCTTTCTTTTAATGTTTTCATGCACCTTTATTGCAATATAAAATATATTTATTTAAATTCACTTGACTTCTCTTTTTAATCAATTTATTAAATTTTAATCTCATGCATACTTAATGCAATCTTAAAACTCTTTAATAAATTAATATCTTTTCCATTCTTTAATTTATTTTCAAAGCGTTAATTGATAAAATATTTATTAACTTAAGTAATACTACTATTTAGCATTTATTTAAAAATGATCTCCTAAATATATTATTATTAAATTAAATAAATAATACACTCTAAAATTAAATTTATAATTTTATCTTTAAATTTAATTATTTTACCAATTAATTAAATATTAAAAATATCATAATAATTTTCCATTTAATTAAATCATTAATTTAATCTTTTAATTAGACTCAATTAATAGAAAAATCACCAAAGACTTATAGGATGAAATATGAAAACCCATAATAGAGAAACACATACAGGATCAAACTGAACAGTTATAGTCATGAATTTACGTCATACGATACATTCAGAAGGTAAACATCTCAGATACTTGTCCTAATTTTCTAGGACAAATGGGTTTAAAGGTTAGGATTTGGACTCAAGAATTTATCTCCCCTTTCTTACCATTGAGATAATGTGATAGGGTACGCTCATCATGGCTATTCAGGGAAGTCAATACTCAGTACCTACAATCTACATAATGTCAAGCAGTGGTGCATCGTGTATATCTTGACTAGTAGGTGACTATTGCTCCCTTCCTTAATCACATCATAAATGTCATACATAAATAAAATATACACGCACACCATACACATGTAGTATGGGGTAAGTATCCATAAAAAAACATGTATGATATTCCATCTAACTAATCATCATCAATAACTGAAATCACTATAATAATCATCATGCATACATAAAGTATAGAGTACCAAGTAGTCTCATCATAAAATTAACTAAATATGAAACAACATAAGATAATCTCAAAACTAATGCTACTAATCATCAAGCATAAAACTGGCCTAAAAGGATTTTGGCAATAATAACAAAAATATAAACTAGGGGTAGACACTACAGAATCAAGGGCTAGGATTGACTTGGTTGAAGAAGTTGAGAGAAATGAGGGATTGGTTGAAATGTGAGAGGAAGAATAAGAGGTGTGTTCTTCGTACAATGGAAAGAATAAGTATGGTGATGGAAGGAGAGACACATGTCAAGTGTCTTTAGATGACCCTTGAAAGGAAGAAGGAAAGATCTTTTCCTAAATGGGTCTCTTTGCACAATTGTCCCTATCGTTCACCTTTGACCTTGTGAGGCAGCTAGACAAACCACAAATTTATAAGCAAGGTGGCATGGACTAGGCCTTCTGAGGACATGTGATCATGAAACCAAGTCTCATAAGGCCACATATCCCTTTTTGACTCCTTAGAAATATGACTCATGGGAGAGGAGAATAAACCTTTTAATAAATTATTTATTTTAGCCAAGGGTATGAGAAGGAATAAGGTGACTTAATCATACAATGATTATGTAATTAAGAAATTTAAATAAAATAACTTAATATGAATAATTAGGAGACTTATGACAAGAGGAATAAATTAAATAAATTATCTAAATAAATTCAAGAATTTATTTAGTAATATAGAAGATATAATTAATTAAATAATAAATATTTAATTAATTTATCAAGTTAATTTTTATTGCATACATCATGGAACCCAAATCAAAATTCTTACATAGTTATAATTTCATCATAGGAGGTGCACTTAAAGTCATACAAATGTTAGAATTTTCATGGTTTCACATTTATAAAATTTTATTTAAAGAAATAGTAATATCCACTTACTTTCACACACAATCTCTTCCAAAAGCTTGATCAAGAGTATATTTTTATATTTGGTTTTAGATTATAATTATTTATAATAATATTTATGAAGAAAATGATTCATTTTCAATAATCTAATAAATATTAATTAATTATGTATAATTATTTTTTACAATATATTAATTATAATACTAAAAAATTAGTTGTTTAGTTCACTTTCACATTGTAGTCTTTATATAATTATCATACAAAGCTAACCTTCTACTTATATATTATTTATTTTCATAAGTTTCTAAATTGTATTTGACTTTTGGTACTATAATGATTTGATCTTACCTATCACAAAGAAACATTGAAAACTTATAGGGAAAAATTCATATAAACTACAAAGTTATAGCCCATCCTCTCTTATTATTGTCTAAATTTTATATTTCATACATTAAATAAAAAATTATGCAAGTAGTAGACTTTTTTTTAAAAGTTTGTTTTATGTGATTTTTTCCTCTTATTCTATGATTTTATTAATAGAAAGCTTTTATTTCAAATCTAGTTTGCTTTTGCAATCTATTGGTATGAAGAATAGAAGGCAATCTAGTAATATAAGAATACGACCTTAAGTTGATATCTCTTTACCTATAATATAAGAATTGAATATCCATTTTAGGTATGTAGGATATGATTATACCACTTAAAAATACTTAATTCTTGATAGACTTAAAAATGATTTAATTTTACTAGAAAATTAAAAATATCTTTTGATATTATTATTTTCATTTTATTTCCTTTTTTAATTTAATTGTTATATATTTATAATTGATTTCAAGATTACTATTTTAACTTGCATTTCATTCTATGTTGTTTATGATTGGCTTGGTTTAATGCTAAAATCTACATATTCAAATTTAGATTTCAAAAGTTTTTATACATGATTTAAATAACATATTAGAACATATTTTGATTTTTAAAAGTTAAGGTCATTGCCCATCGTTAAATAAATAATAAAAATTACAAATTATTCTGATTTCTAGAAGTCAAAGTCATTGCTCATCATTATTAATTTTCTTAATCTTAAAAATAAAAGTAGTCCACATCGAATTGTTTATGATATAATGTGAAATGTGTTTCATTGAAATGTTAAAGAGAAAAAATGACGCTAAAGTTGATACATGGAGCTTTCGCGTCAACTTGCATCATTTTATCTATTTTGGTCTATTTGTAATTTGATATTTAATTATTATTAATTTTTAATGGGACCGGGCCCCTTGAGACTCCAGCCTTGAATTTTTCTTGCATTTACTCTAAATTGATTTGGGCAAACAGATCTACCAATCTTCGTGCTTAACACACTCTTGAAATTTAATGATAGTTTAAGGAAATCTATTGCTCCACTTGAAATTTAATTATAGTTCTAAGATTTTATGGCTTATATTAATGTTCTTCTAAAAAAATATTAAAAGGGAATTTAGTGTTTATTTATTTATATGATATAAATATTTATTTGTGTTAATATTTTTAATTTTAAAAGTTCTAACTTTAATAATTATAAATATATTGAAAACTTAATTTTCTTTATAATATTATAATGGTGGTCTTGAGGATACCCATGTTATTTTTTTTTAAATTTTAAGTTCATTTTTGACATAATAGTATAATATAGTTATTAGTTATTTTTATATATTCTATTCAATTTTGTTTATTTCTGTATATAATTTCATCTATCTATGATTTCTTATACATACCATTACTTCCCATTAATAGTTGCTTGTTCATTTTATTTCTAGTAGGTACCAGTTTGATTGAATGTGTTATTTGGTATGAAAAAGCATGCAAGACACACTCATTAATACTTTGTGGAGAATTTATTTTAATAAGCTTACTTAACATTTTCTTGTTTTAATAGTTTGAATTTAAAGTCTACAAAATATGTAGCATGAGCTAAAAATGATTTAAAATAGTAAATCAATCCTTTCCATAATTCATCTTATGCCTCAGAAATTAAAAATTCTTTTAAGATTAACTAATACTAATTCAACCACTTAATACCACTCCCTTTCTCTCAATATACTTGATTATTTCTTGTTAATGCATTTTAAGCTCTATTTCTCCCTCCCTTCCTCCCTCCCCAAAATAATCAACATGATCCATGTAGAACAATAAATCATTCATTACTCTAGGAAAATAGGTTAGTAGGGGCACATTTTTGTGGAATCAATTCTACAAAGAACATACCAAATATATATGATTTTTTTTTTTTTGGTGGGGCGGGGGAGGGGGGGTTCACACATGACTTATAGTACGATGGGATTATGATGACTACTTGCAATAGCATCTAATTATGTTAGAAATGAGGCACACATGTCCTACCCTAGAGAAGTTGAACTTGGATTTGGTTTTGGTTTATACCTCAAATTATTTTAATAATGTAGTTTTTATTGTGTACAAATTGAGTGATCTATTTTTGGGTTTGGAGGTGAATAATAATAAAATGAGATTTCCTATCCTCAATGCAAGAGACATTTGATTGTGCGAAAAGATTATATATGTCTCACTCCATATGAACTTTGAATTTCATTTAGGGTTATGATTTGATTCTAAATTATTATTATTTTGATTAATGCAGAAAAAGGTTTTGAGGGGACCCAAAACCCCATTACAATGCCAACAGACACATGCAACAAAAACATACAACCAAAAACTAGAAACCACACATAAGAGCCAACAAATTGAAGATAAACCAAAACCATTAAAAAAATTCTTTGATACAAACTTCCATATCCTCCTTCAGCCCTGACATGTTATGCACAAAAGCCTTCAAATCTAGAAGATCCTAAGGAGAACTACAAACCAACTTCCTTTTCATAGCACTAGTTCATTTCTTTGAACCAAAGATCTACCCATCAACATCACTAGTTTACACGTCAAGGATCAAAGAAGAGCATAAACCAACTTCTAGCATACCCAACACTCTATGAAGAGTATCAATTGAAGATCCAAGAATATCATGACTTTTTTGTTTAAGGATCACCATATTACTCTCTAGAATTCACATTCTCTCTATTAGGTCATTGATACAGTTCTCTCAAGTACCATCACTAGAAATATCCTCCACAACTTTTCCACTATGAAACTGGTCTTATATATAATCAAATTTTGCAGCCAAAGGTCTCCACTTTAGCTAAAGAGATTCAATTCCCTAAAAGTACCATTTATCCATGTGGCATGAGTACACAAAAAATGACCTTACCCATTTTCAAAACCCTCAAAGGTAGGTCACACCTAACCTAAAGATCTTTAACTAGAAGCTTAACATTACACTCATTTGGGTCCATAATTTTTAGAAGAGTGATATTTCTTGTATTGTGTTCTTCCAATTTGTCTTCCATAATCATCTTCTTTGTCTCCTCCTATAGTAGTTAAATCCTCTCCATGTCCTCCTCATTCCCCAGAGAAATTGACATGTCATTATTGACAAAGAACTCATAGTCCATATGAATATTGGCCCTCTCACTCTCTACCATGTTAGTTTATGGTGAGTGAGCTAGGAAGTATTGTACATACTTCATAATTCTTTGGATTGTGGACAATGTTGTGCCCAACGTATGGCTGATATATGGCCGACATGTTGTAACCTTAAAGTAGCAAAAATACTTGTATAAAAGGGCTTAGGGTTAGGCATCTTTTATTATGTGTGATGCAAAAATTGCTTCTTGTGGTAGTATTGAGCTATAAGGGATTACAGATTGTAATCAGGTTGTAATCACTAGATCATAATAATATTGGACTTATTGTTTGGTGGATGTAGCCTAGGGTTTGGGTGAACCACATTATACCTTGGTGTCTTGTGTTCTCTTCTGTGCGGTTCAATATTTTTTTATATTTTTTATATTTGCATGTAATTGTTATTTCTGTCTGTGGTTTAGTCCTAACAAGTGGTAATAGAGTGAGGTTTTTTTTCAATTATCCTTTGTAGGAAAGTCTCATGGTTGAGTGGGAGCGATGTCAAACGAGGGTAAGCTAAAGGTTGACAAGTTTAATGGGCAGAACTTTTAGTTATGGAGATGCAAATGGAGGACTATTTTTATCAGAAGGATTTATGGAAGTTGTTGG
Source organism: Cupressus sempervirens (assembly GCA_028749045.1). Taxonomy (NCBI): domain Eukaryota; kingdom Viridiplantae; phylum Streptophyta; class Pinopsida; order Cupressales; family Cupressaceae; genus Cupressus; species Cupressus sempervirens. Next base: position 367,328,676 of record CM053784.1, read on the forward strand.
AAGGAAAATCCAAGAAACAACGAACTATGACAGATGAGGACTGGGAGATTTTAGACAAAAAGGCACTTGGAAGTATCCAGTTATGCCTAGCACCATTGATAACATTTAACATTAGAAAAGTGAAGACGATGGAAGAGTTGATGCAAATCCTAGCAAAGTTTTATGAAAAGCCCTTTGCTCCAAATAAGGTATTTCTCATTAAGCATTTATTTAATATGAAGATGGAAGAAGGTGGATCTATTGTAGATCATTTAAATGAGTTTAATACCATTACTAGTTAGTTATCCTTTGTGAGTATTAATTTTGATGAAGAAATTATGGCTCTCTTGATTTTGTGTTATTTTCCTGAAAGCTAGAATGGCTTGGTAATGGCTGTGAGTAATTCTATTTTTGGATCTAATACCTTAAAATTTGATGATGTGATTGGTGTTATTCCAAGTGAGGAAAATCATTAGAAAACCTTAGGTGGATCTACATCAGGAAGTTCTTTGAGCATACAAAGCAGAGGCACAATGACTAAGAGAGGAAACAATTTTGGAAATCATGGGAAATCAAGAGGAAAGTCAAAGGGAAAGAGGTCCCAATCCAAAGAACCAAGAGATTGTTGGTATTGTGTAAAATAGGGCATAAGCAGAAAGATTATTGGACTTGAAAGAACAATGAAGGAGATAAACTAGAAGGGAACAAGGAGGTAAATGTGGTAAGTAACAAATCTAAAGAGGATGATTTGCTTCTTTCTTTATAAAGTATGACGATTCATGGGTTTTAGATTCTGGTGCTTCATTTCATGGTACACCTCATAGAGTTATTTTATTGATTATATCCAAGGGGATTTTGGGCTTGTTTATTTAGGAAATAATGAACCTTGTCAGATTATTGGAAAGAAAAAATTTAAGATTAAGTTGCAGAATGGAAATTATTGGCTACTACATGAGGTAAGACATGTTCCAAGGTTGAGAAAAAATTTAATTTTAGTAGGGTATCTTGGTGATGAGGGTTGTGTAGTTACTTTTAATGATAAAATTTGGAAGGTTTCAAAATTTTCCCTTGTAGTAGAAAAACATGTGAAAGTAGGCACCTTATATCTTTGTATAGGTCATACTATTCCTTCTACTTTGATTGTTTCAGAGAAAAATGAATGTTTAAGAATTTTGGTACAATGCTATGACACAATAGACTTAGGCACATGAGTGAGAAAGGTATGAAATTAATTCATTCAAAGAAAGTTTTACCAGGTTTGAAATGTGTTAATATGGATTTCTGTAAAAGTTGTGTGTATGGAAAACAAAAGAGAGTGAGTTCTGTGAAGAGTGGGAAGGAAAAGAAACGTGAGAGATTAGAGCTTGTGCATACAGATGTATGGAGACCAACTCAAGTATCTTCCCTTGGTGGTTCTCATTAATATGTTATATTTATTGATGATGCAACTAGAAAAGTATCGATTTATTTCCTTAGATATAAATCTGATATATTTCAAACTTTTAAGAAATGGAAATGCTTGGTTGAAAATGGGACTTGTAAGAAATTAAAATGTCTTAGATCTGATAATGGTGGTGAGTATTGCAGTCATAAATTCGAAGATTATTTCTCCACTAATGGTATTCATAGACATAAAACTATTTCAAGGAGTGGCTGAACGCATGAACAAGACTATAATGGAGCGTGCAAGGAGCATGAGATTGCATGTAGGGTTTCCCTTAAACATGTGGGAAAAGGCTACCAATACTACTATATATTTGATTAATAGAGGTCCTTCTACTCCTTTGGGCTATGGTATTCTAGAGGAAGCATGAACTGGCAAGAAGGTGAGTTATTCTTTTCTCAAAACCTTCAGTTACGAAGCATTTGCTCATATAGATTTTGAAAATAGAACCAAGTTGGAAGCTAAGTCAAATAAATGTGTATTTGTTGTTATGAAATTGATGAATTTAATTATAGGCTTTTGGATTTTGAAAGTCATAAAATTTTAAGAAGCAGGGATGTCATATTCAATTAGAAAGTGTTGTACAAAGATGTGTTGCAGCACTATGAGAATAAAGAAGATGATTATGTAGTGCTAGATGATACTCTGAAAGATGATGTTCCATCAATTCCTCACAATATGAAACAACCACAATAACAAATACCACACACCCCAATGAGTGTTAGATGGTCAACAAGGCTAAGTAAACCTCTAGAAATATTTTCTCCTTCTTTGTACTCTATTTTACTAATAGATGCTAGTAAACCTGAATGTTATGATGAAGTTGTGAAGAAGGATACTAAGATTTAGTGGGAGTTTGCAATGGTAGATGAAATGGACTCCTTGCTGAAAAATAAGACTTGGGATTTATGCAAGTTGCCTGTAGGTAAGTGGGCTTTATAGAATAAATAGGTTTATAGGTTGAAAGAAGAGGGTGGAGGAAGAAAATATTTAAAGCTAGGTTAGTTGTAAAAAGATTTTCATAGAAAAAGGGCATTGATTTTGATGAGATATTATCTCCTACTATAAAAATGACTTCTATTCGCACAATTTTAAGTATTGTGGCTAATGAAGATTTGCACTTGGAGAAGATCGATGTTAAAACAACCTTCCTTCATGGTGATTTGGATGAGGAGATATTTATGGCACAACCATAGGGATTTGAGGTCAAAGGCAAGGAGAACTTAGTGTGCAGATTGAAGAATTTTTTTTATATGACTTGAAGCAAGCACCTCGACAATGGTATCTAAAATTTGACAGTATTATGCATGAGCATGGATACAATAGGTTTCATTCAAATAATTTTGTTTATTTTCAAAGGTTGAATGATGACAACTACATTATTTTATGTTTATATGTTGATGATATTCTTGTAGTTGGGTCTAACATGGATCACATTAAGGGGCTGAAATGCTAGTTAGCACATGCATTTTCTATGAAGGATTTGGGGGTAGCAAAAAAAATCCTTGCTATGAAGATTCACAGAGATAGGAAGAAAACACAACAGACATTATCTCAGGTTGATTATATTGAGAAGGCATTTCTGTTAAAAATAATAGTCCACCGGGGGGGGGGGGGGGGGGGTGTGATTTAGTTATTCAAAAATTAAAACATTTATCCTCTTTAACCAATCAACCCAAGTAAAAAGTAAACATAAAGATGCACATAAACAATTACACTAGATATGTTGACTAGGGAAACCCTTGATCAGAGGGAAAACCCTAGTGGAAATGATGACCACAAGATGATGTACTAATATAAATATTCCTTGTTAGAGGATGGACCTTATTAGGAGTCTATTACAACATTTAGTACAAAGAGTCCCTATTAGGAGACTTTGAATCCCTATTAGGAGATTCTAACCCTATTAGGAGTTGTGCCAACCTTGTTAGGAGTTGTGGAAGATAGCTAAACCCACTATTCAAAAGCTTCAGGATCAAATAAAAAAACCCACTATCTAATTGACCTTGGTACTATTCCTTTCAGAATAATAGATGTGAAACAAGCTTTTACTCCTTCCTCTATCAAGTACGTTAGACTTATTCTCCTTCAGACCATGCAATCAGATATGGAACTTTGTACTCAGTAACAATAACCCTTAAGATCACTTACACACATTTGTAAGTCACTATGCTCTTCTGTTCAATAATTCGCAAGTCTTATCTGCTCTCTATTTATTAAACACAGGAAACATCTTTCCTTTATACCATGCTCAATAATAAATCCTTGAGTTAGCTTCCCACTTAATTATAATACATTAATTAAATGAATGCATATCTAATTAATGCTGTCAGCTCACATTTATAAACAAACTTTCACACGTGTGAATTCTATACATGCATACTCTCTGACATCATCAATGACTAGTATACTATCTCTAGTTAACTACACAACCTTTCACTACATTTGTAATGAACTATAGCAATCACAGAATAGGAACTTCTTTCCTGATACTCTATTTCCATACAATTCTCTATAGATCAATCATATCTTCCATACACTATCAAATTGGGTTATGCAAACTTACCCTTGTAACAAATATATACTATAGTATGTGCTGGAAACTACACATTAATAGATAAGTAATATATTGTTCTTAATACAAAAATCATAGTTTGTTGCTCTAGTAGTCTTTACAAACCTATTACTATGTTGTCATCAATGACAAAAATAGTCATGAATATATCATATCAATGTTCTACAATGCTCCCTCATAGCATTATCATTGATGCTAACAATCTCCCTCTTTGGCATTGATGGCAACATAGATGAAAAACACCCAAGTTCCAAGAATATCAAATATACAACTTCTTCATCATCATGTTCTACTTTCTTCCCAGTTGAACTACATAGAATGTTTTTCATGTTAATCTCTCCCCCATTGACATCAATGTCAAAGGTAATACACAAATAGTTCAATTTCTTGAAGATACAATAATTTACCAGCACGATCACAACTCAGTCTGTTGCTTTACAACTTTTGTATATAAATCCATAAACAACTCAAGTGTCTAGAGACACTATTGCATACCAATTATCAATTACCAAGAGTTCTTTGTTGACTCTGTTCATCACAGATACTCCCCCAGTGAGGAAGCATCAACATTCAATCCAGTCTAACAATGGTGCTCTATTCCTTAGACAGATGCACTTTTGCATCTTCTATTCTGAAGTAGATAGGGGCATAACCCCAAGCATACCTCTTAGGTACTCAAATGTATCCTTTGGTAAGGCCTTTGTGAAAATGTTTGCAATCTATTCCTTAGTGTTAACATACTCTAGTCTGATTTCTTTTTCTACAACTTTCTCTCTCAACACATGATATTTTATAGAGATGTGCTTAGTCTTAGAATGTAAAACATGATTTGTAGACATGTTAACTATACTTGTATTGTCACAGTAAATAATAATAGGTTCTGTGAATGTAATTCAAATATCTTTCATCATCTTCTTCATCCATATGTATTGATTATAGTTGTTTGCTACTACAACATATTCTGCCTCTACAGTACTTTGTGAAGTGCAATCTTGTTTCTTGCTGAGCCAAGAAACTAGTCTTCCACCAAGAAAGAATGCTCCTCCACTGGTGCTTTTTCTATCATCCATATCTCTCGTCTAATGAAAATCAGTATAAGTGCAAAGAGTAAAATCATTACTTTTTGTAATACCAAATGCCATATTTATATGTACCTTTCAGATATCTCAATATTGTTTTTACTGATGTGTAGTGATATTCTTTAAGATCATCCTAAAATCTTGCCAAAATTCCAATCGCATTAGCTATATCTGGTCTACTATGAGTTAGATACTGCAATCCTCCAATCATAGATCTGTACTTCTTTTGTTCAACAACAAGTGTCTCATCCTTGCTTGATAACTTGTGACCAGTTACCATTGGAGTTCTAACAGGTTTACAATTTTCTAGTCCAAATCGTTTCAGCAAATCTTTCAAATACTTGGTCTAAGAAATAAAGATACCTTCTTTTATCTTTGTATCATCTTCTGTTCTGGATCTATCTTTACTTGTGCTACTTTTTCTTTGCATGCAACATAAGGATTTTGGATCTATAAACTCAATATTCTGTTCTTTACACAAATTTGATAACTTAGCAAGAATTTCCATAACTCATGTGCTAAATTTTCTTTTGTTAGATGTAGGACTTTCTTCTTTAGTTTTCACTTTATTGCTCTAATACCAATTGTTAGAAACAATAGGTGGGTGAATTAGTTATTCAACAATTAAAACATTTAGCCTCTTTAACTAATCAGCCAAAGTAAACAATAACCATAAATATGCACATAAATAATTACACCAGACATCTTGACTAGGGAAACCCTTGATTAGAGGGAAAACCCCAGTGGGAATGATGCCCACAAGATGATGTACTAATATAAATATTTCTTATTAGAGGACGAACTTTTTTAGGAGTCTATTAAAACATTTAGTACAAAGAGTCCTTGTTAGGAGACTTTGAATCCCTATTAGGAGATTCCAAGCTAGTTAGGAGTTTTGCCAAGCCTGTTAGGAGTTGTGGAAGACAACTAAACCCACTGTTCAAATGGTTTCAAAATCATATCAATGAACCCACTGTCCAATTAACCTCGGTACTATTCCTTTTAGAATAATAGATGTGAAACAAGCTTTTACTCCTTCCTCTATCTAGTATGTTGGACTTCTTCTCCTTTAAACCATGCAATCAAATCTAGAACTCTAGACTCAGCAACAGTAACCCTTAAGGTCACTTACATGCATTGGTAAGTCACTCTACTCTACTACTCAATAATTCATAAGTCTTATTTTCTCTCTATTTATTAAACACAGAAAACATCTTTCCTTTATACCATGCTCAATAATAAATCCTTGAGTCATCTTCCCACTTAATTATAATACATTAATTAAATGAATACACATTTAATTAATGCTGTCAGCTCATAGTTATAAACAAACTTTCACATGTGTGACTTCTATACATGTGCACTCTCTGATGTCATCAACGGCTAGTATACTATCTCTAGCTAACTGTGCAACCTTTCACTACATTTGTAATTAACTGTAGCAATCACACAATATGAACTGCTTTCTTGATACCCTATTTCCATACGGTTCTCTATAGATCAATTATATCTTTCATACACTGTCAAATTAAGTTTTGTGCACTTACCCTTGTAACAAAGACATACTGTAGTATGCGCTAGAAACTGTGCACTAACAAATAAGTAATATATTGTTCTTAATACGAAAATAATAGTCTACTGCTTTGTCAGTCTTTACAAACTTATTGCTATGTTGTCATCAATGACAAATAGAGTCATGAATACATCATATCAATGTTTTGCAATGCTCCCCCATCGCATCAACATTCATGCTAACAATTGCAATGTTTCTCTATGGAGAATGCTAAAGCTGTTAGCACTCCTTTACTTGGTCACTTGAAGTTGACTAAGGAGATGTGTCCAAAGACACAAGAAGAGGAGGATAAGATGTCCAAGTTACCTAATGATTCAACTATAGTAAGCTTGATGTATGATATAGTATGTACAAGGCCAAAAATTGCACATGCTCTGGGAGTCATGAGTAGGTATATGAGTCATCTAGGGCTTGAGCATTGGAATGTAGTTAAATGGATTCTCAGATATTTGAGAGGAACATCCAGTAAGTTTCTACATTTTGGGGGCTCTACTACTAATTTACAAGGATTTGTTGACTCATATTTGGTAGGGGATGTTAATACTAGGTAGAGTATTGCAAGTTATTTATTTATTATTGGCGGGGTAGTAGTGAGTTGGGTTTCTAAGTTACAAAAGGTGAACGCTTTATACACTATAGAGACAAAGTATGTTGCTACTATAGAGGAACAAAGGAGATGCTATGAATTTAGTTCTTTCTAAAATAATTGGGACACCCTCAGAAGGTTAATTATTTATTTACAAATAGTTAGAATGTTATTCATCTTGCGAAGAATTCTGCTCTACATTCAAAGACAAAACACATACAATTGTGATACCATTTCATTCAGTCAATCTTGGATTATGGATGATTAAAGATGGACAAGATACATACAAATGATAATCCAACATATATGCTTACCAAGGTAGTGACAAGGTAGAAGCTAAACTCCTCTTCAACTTCAGTTGGTCTTCTAGACTAAACAGAATAAAAGAACAACAAAGTTGAGGGTGGTTTGATCCAGTGGGAGTCTCTAGGAGTAGCAATAGCTACAAGATTAGTCTCCAAGTGGCAGATTGTTGTTTATTGTGCAGCCTGATTAGTCCCTAAGTGGGAGATTGTTAGTTTATGGTGACTGATTAGGGAAGTACTGTACATACTTCATAATTATTTGAGCTATAGCTGACATTGTGGCCAATGTATGGCCGACATGTTGTAAACCTAAAGCGGAAAAAATACTTCTATAAAAGAGATTAGGGTTAGGTATCTTTTATTATTTGTGATGCAAAAATTTGTTCTTGCGGTGGTATTGGGATGTAAGGATTACAGATTGTAATGAGGTTGTAATCACTGGATTGTAATAATATTGGAATTTCTATTTGGTGGACATAGCCTAGGGTTTTGGTGAACCACATTAAATCTTGGTGTCTTGTGTTCTCTTTTGTGTGATTCAATATTTTTTGATATTGTTTATATTTGCATGTAACTATTATTTTTGTCTTTGGTTTAATACTAACATACCATATCATTACCAATGCGAACATTTTCACCTTTATTCTTGTTGTGGGAAGGTGAAGACATTTTATCTTTGATTTTACAATGGAGAATTTTGGATAGTAAGAGAAGGAACATTTTCCTACATAGGAGACTTATGAACATTAGGGAAATGAGAGTTGATAATTTGAGAAGATATAGGGGAATGAGCTTCCTCCTCAAAACTCTAGTTATCATCACTATTCCCTCCCCTTCTATATACATACCATCCCCACTCTTCATGTAATTAGTTCTAAATAATAAGTTAGAAATGCTAATCCTTTTCACTTTCACCATTTACCAAAATATTCATCAAATACGCTAACTTGTAGTGTATCTTATCATAATTTAATACAACCCTAAGGTTTGTATTAAAAATACAGTGCCCTTTCCAAACAATCATGACAAGTAACTTAACAATAATTTTGGAAAAAACATTAGTGACCTTATTGAATTCATGGTATAAATGTGAGATATGTACCTTCTCAAGACTAGTAATTATATTTTTAGCTTCCAATATAATTATTTTAATAATCCAAGGAGGTATCAAAATAGTTTTAATACTTTTGACAATGTTCTTAGAATCCCCCTCAATCCAAATGCTTCTAAAAGGGGATTTCTTTAGTAGTCTAAGACTATGTAACAAGCCGATTTCTTCCACCACATGGTTAGTTTGAGTTCCTAGAGGATAGTCTACATTCATGATATCATTACCATTATCATATTGAACTACCCCACCACAACCAACAATACCTAGGTTTCCCTTCGCAACACCCTTGAAGTTATTTTGATCCAACTAGGGGGAGGATCCATCCAAACTAAATTTTTCTACTTCTTTTCCTTATTAAAAACATCTAGGTAGGAATTATCATTACCACTTACATCCTCAAAATCTAGCACATAACTAACATTGGACAAATATTTTTCTTTAATGCATCTTTTTATTTTTCCAGAGATAATAAATGGGGGAGGAGAGACATATTTGAAGACCCTATTGTCTCCCTCTTTTCTTAAATTTTGGATAACATGAGGAATGACTAGATTCCAAAGGGATTTTTCATCATGAACATCCATCATCTACCATTGAGTAAAATTCTCCATTAAAAAAATAGAAAAAATCCAACACAACTTCCAATACTTTAAAACCAGTGACCAAACCTCCCAAGTATAGGAACAAGATATCAAGAGATGAAAAACTATCTCTTCTTCCATTTTACATAAGTATAATATATTAGGGGTTATCATACTTCTTTTCCAAAGATTACCACAGTAAGAATTTTACTTTGAAGATACACCCAAAAGAAAATTTTGATCTTCAGAATAAGGTGCTTATTACAAGCATTATCCTAAAAGGGGGATATCTGATTTGATTTAACATTAGAGATTCAACTGAGGGAACATAATACTTTCCCAAGGATGAACCACCCAAATTAAGGAGTCTTCCACACTATCCTTCACTATCTAGACATTAAGGGCCATGGCAAGAGGCTTACAAGACTTTGTCCATGAGATTAAATAAAGCATGATTGTTCCAATAGCCCCTAATATAAGCCTTGATATCCTTAATACATAATTCCATGGAAAAATTTAGAGAGGGGTAAGAGAAAAAAGGTCTCTCCCTTATCTAGCAGTCCTCTCTAAACATATATTTCAAACCATATCCCAAGAACCATCTTGACCCAATATAATTTGTATCCTTATCATTCTGAATACTATTCCATACATCAGATCCATTCATTTTGATATCCAATATCATAAAATTAATTAGTTATCAAGGGATGGGAAAGAAAAAAAAAAATTGATTCTCATAATCTGATTCCATTCCCTATCCTCCCCAAAGATCCTCCAAAATTGTTTAGCTAGACAAGATTTACAAATGACTCTAATAGGTCTAATTCCCATCCTCTCCCATATCTTACATTTTAAGACTTCTACCAAGAAAGTAGAGACAATATTTTTCTCTTCAACCCCCAACTACATTAATTTATTCTAAATTTTTTCAACAATCTCTACAAACTTGTAGGGGATTTCACAAAGACTCAAAGCATAAATAGACAATTTTTGATGGGTAGCCTTGAAAAGTTGGAGTTTTCCTTCTTGAATGACAAAATACCCTTTCTGTCCTTCCAAGTTCCTATTAAATATCTCCACCAAGGAAGACCAAAAGGACTTAGGGGGTTTTAATTGAAGAGTCAAACCCCAATAAAGTGATGGGAAATTTCCAATAATACACCTGATAAATTTTGGATATTTTTAATTGTTTGGCCTCTAGATTATTACAAAAAATGAATTTTTTTATCCCATTTAAGAAACAAATCAATTGTTAAGGAATAAGTATCTAGAGAAGTTTTTGTCATCTTTGTTTTGTGTATATAAGCACAACATATGAGGATGGTATCATTAATAATCTGTTCATGGGAGTAGGGAAGAGAATTTAATGCAAAATTAAGACCATGTAAAATTCCCATGAAACCTTTTTCTTGATGCACTACAAGATAGGAGAATCTCCAAAGGAAATGTCCTAGCCCCCATCAAATAACCACAGAATGGAAACACAACACAAGATACAAGATCTAATACCAAATTCAACTCTTTATTTATAAATAAACTTATTACATGCAATGTGTTGGGTTGTAAGGCCTTCTTGATTATAACCAAATACAAAAAAAGTAATAGTTCCACAAGATCCCTCAAGATCCAACACAAACCCTAGCTAGTGTAGATCTATAACACAATAGAAATTTGGTAAAAACCTCCAACAAGATCTAAATTTTTTCTTGCAAGCCACCAAGCAATCTTTGTGTTTCCCAAGCTACAACTACTAGCTCTTCTAACAAACTTTGCTTCTCTTCTACATCCTCTTCTCCAAGTTGGATGATTATGATTCAAGACTCCACAAGACCCTCTACTCATACCCAACTAAGCCACAAGTTGGCATAGTAAGTTATAAATTAAATAAACCCTTACATTAAATACATGATGAGCCACAAGTCAATCTACAATAAATATTAAATATCAAATGCCTTAGAAGGCTTACAAAAATCATTAAATACACTTAGGAAAATAACCAAGACCCAAATAGGTCTATGAAAACTCCCATAATCACTCCACATCATGATCTCATGCAACATGCATTAAATTCTCCAAGATGATTGAATAAATCTACAAGAACTTCATTCTGCAAGCCCAAACTACCAAGTGTTAGCAACCACTAGCCACACACACTGAGCAAAAATGTAGATGGAAATAAATTTAGAACAAGACAAGCAACAATATATATTGAGCAATAGTATATGCCAAGAAAAAATCTTCAGCAATTGCGCCCCTTCAGTGACCGAGTTCCTCCACCAACACTACATCCATAAATGACTGAGTACCACTACTTTGGTGATTGAGTCATCAACTCCAAAGACAAAATCCCTCCAACATGCAAGATTGCTAAATAATATATGATGATCTTGTAACACCCCAAAATTGGTACATTGGTATTCTGGACCAATTTTGGTGCATTGATCTGACAACGTCAATTCCTTGATCAATTAATTCCTATTGTATTAGGCATTTCTAATTCTACTTGTTTTTACTTGATTTAAGTGTCAAATGCAAAAAACCCCTAATCTAGATTAATCACATACTTTATTTAATTCCTAAATATTGACTTAAATAAGCTAAATTAACCTTATAATTGAATTAATTTAATTATAAGTCCTAACATGTTAATTAAATTAAATTTACCCCTTTAGCTAATACACATGAAAATGGAATTAAATATATTTGATTTAATTAAATACCCCCATCCTCATTATTGAATTTAATTATTAAATTAAATAGAATATTTGATTATGAGGTCATATTTAATTGAATAAATCAAATATCCTCTCCAATATTCCTTCCTTATTCATCTCATTCACCTCCTTCAATAAAAGAAAATTTCTATTCTGACTCAACTCTCCTCTAATCTGAACCATTCATCTAGTTTGATCTTGACAATTGGTTTGTTCCAAAATTCTATAAAAGAGACCTTCTACTTCATTCTAGAAGATGTGATTGATGAGTATTGAATTGCTATCAATTTTAGCACTTAAGGATTTCACATTCAAATATTCCATTGCTTTCATGTGCTTTCTCATATAGATTACAATGCATCCATCTTGATTAATTACTTATCTTATTCTTAGCTTAATCTTGAATTCATCTAGATTAAAACCTTCATTCTAGTTGGTCTGGTTATTGAACTCTCAATTAAGAGAGCACATAGTAAAGCCTCAACCAAATAGAAGGCAATAGATTGCTCTATGTAGAAATTTAGGATAAATAATCTCATGTTCATTCCGTGACGAAATTGACAAATAATGATCATGTTGAAGTGTATGGTTAATTTGGAGGTCCATATTTAATATTAACATTTTTGGTGCACACTGTGGGCCCAAAAAATTAATTTTCTAGCCTCATTTATCTTTATTTCTTACATTCTACATTTGGTTTTGTACTATACAGAGAAAAATCATTCATACAATTCTTTTCTCGTGTGAGAATTTTGATTACTAGCACCATACTCTGTATTTTCCTACATGCTCACATGAAGAGGGTATTCTCTCATGTGACACAAAGAATATACTCATGTGACCCTATGCAAAGATTCATACAAGACTTGACAATAGAATGTTTAAATTTTGCACTTTTCACATTCTGTCATTGATGTTTCTATTTTGACCTCTATTTCTAAAGGATTTCTTTCATGATTTATGATTTCTAGGACTTCATAATAGTGGTTTATAGGATGATTATCAAAGACACCTTGAAATAAACACAAAAAAAGCTAATGGTTGATTACAGGATGCTTGTCAAAGAATCTCTTATCAGAGACATTTAAAACCCACTCAAACATTATGTCTTTTTACATGCTTTCAATCCACATAGTTTTAATAGGCCTTCTAAACTTCTTAAGGATATAGAAAAAGGAATGGGGGATTATGCTTTTTGCTACTTGGAAGTGACACCCAAGAGTAAATTAGAAACCTAAATCCCTTTGGAAGATGGCACCCATGAGAGGCAAGGAAGGTAGTGGTTCTCCCAAGAATTTTTTTTAGTGAAGGTATTATGCTCTTTTTCCTTTGGTAAAATTAGAATATTAGAAGCTTCTAGATAAGTTGGGATTGATAAGATAGTTTGGTGATGAATATGTTTGGTGTGTTTGGGTGAGGTGAAAAGGTAGAGGATTATGCTCTTTTCCCTTTGGAAAAATCAGAAACTTGGACCCTTGAATCCAAACCAAGTACAAGTCAACCTTTAGTGGGCTTGCCAGAGCGATCCAACCTCTAGGAATGACCAAGTGAACACACAACTTCTGTCAGTGATTCCAAATCACTATAATAAAGAAGCTTTTTAGAGTCAAAAACTCCAATGCCATTCTAATTTATTCCTTGTGATTCTTGATATTGCATATCACAAGGAGGCTTTGTTTGTTGCACTGAGTGATACCATTCCCAGTCTTTCTAACCAATTTTGTAAAATTTTAGATGTTAGAGAATTTATATGCCATGACAAAGTGGTTTTTCCACTCATGTCAAAGGGGGAGATTATTAATCTCATTTTTATTTTGACAAAATAGTGATAAAATACTTAGTCATTATTCAATAGAGAATAACACAAGATGAGTACATAGTGCATGTCAAGTGAACATATCAAGTTAAGTGATTAGTGTGAGCCAAGAGAATAGAGCATGCCAAGTCTAAGTCTCTAGACAATACATGCCCCACAATATGATAGTCAGTACCAAGTACTAATATGTGTCAAATAGTTAGTGCATATTGAGTAACATAGATGTTAAGCAGTCAGAGTGTGTCAAGTGATTTAGATGTTGAGCAAACGGAGTGTGTCAAGCCATCCAAAAGTTAAGTATTAGTATGTAGAGAATAATGAAGGCCAAGCATCAGAGCCTATAGATTCTAAGTGAACAATTTAGGTCATATATTTTTTGTAATAGCACAAAATTTTGTGTAACCATTTTTAGCGGACATTAACATGAATTTTTAATTATAAGAAATAAGAAGGGAGTCATATTATGCATGCAACCAATCACAGTGAGGGAATTATTCGATAGCAATATGAATCAACCACAACCATTAATCCTAACCTAATATCATGTCCATGATGTTTATAAAAGAAGGAAACCCTAAGGGTAACATATGTTTTGAAGGAGGATACAAGGGAGAGTATTTCTTGTGAAAGAAACAAGGAGAATATGGCTAAGACAGAGTTTTGTAATGAAGAATCAATTATAGAAGAATAAAGACAAACAATGAAAGGTTAGAGAAGATGGATTTGATGAGAAGGATCAAGACCAGTAAAGATGAGATCTAACATCAAGTAGTAAGATGCTAATCAAAGGATGAGGTGCTGAATCATTCTAACAAGGGATATAGAGTAGTCTTAATAGGATTTTTTAAATCTCTTAACTAAGTAATTACTTTATTGTGAGCTAAAATCCTCTAGCACAGTGAAACATAATAGTCTTTGTCGACCTTTAACAAGGAAGACCTCTCGAAGGGTAGATCATATTTTATGATTAAACACTTTGTAGCCATAATAGGCCACACTTTACAACTATAATAGAGAAGATTTTTGGGTGTCATCTCCACCCTACTTTTACCTTCTCTTTCAAGAATTTCTAGGTAACCAAAATCTTATGTGTTATGTGTTGATTTATTTCATGTTTTGGATGTGATGAATGGTTACATATTTCAGGTTACATGTTAAGTTATGAGATGGATGTATGGTGAAATGTTTAGGAGGTAAAAGTTTTAAGTGTTGAAAAACAACCCCCCCTCCCTCAGAACTACTTTCCCATTGTTAATTCCAAGAAAATTATATCTATACTCTTAGAAAGAGAAGAAAGATTGGTGAAGAAACATGATTAAAAAAATATAGGAAGAGGTGGAATATTTCAAAGAAGTAGAGATAGAAACTATGCATAAAGTAGCAAATTAAAAGTGCAAGAAAAGGAGAAATCTGATTGGAAAGATGACAATGTTGAAAAGAGAGGTAACTACACTAGAGGTAGCTATATTAGTTACTCTAGGAGTAGTAGTAATGATAAGAGAGGTGAAAGATTTGGGTTAAAGGTACTTGTTATAGATATGGTGAAGAAGGGCATAGAGATTTTTAGTGTACTAATTTTGGTAAAAGGGTTGGAAGAAGTAGAATAAATATTTTGTCTTGTGAAGAAGTAGCTAAAAAACCTAATGAGCCTAAGAGTGGTGTAAATTTAATGATAAGAAGGGTTTTGTGGAATGAGAAATCAAATGAAGGAACTATTTTTAGGAGAAGCATGTTCAAAACTAGATGTAAAATTGGAGGAAAGTGTTGCAAAGTGATCATAGACAATGGTAGCTTAGACAATATGGCCTCTAAGGAACTAGTAAACAAGATGAAGTTGTAAAGGTTGATTTATCTAAACCCTTATCATGTTGCTTGGATTTAGGATGAGCATAAAATACTTACAAGTAAACAATGTGTTGTAAAATTTAAAATGGGAAATTTCTATGATGAAGTCTTGTGTGATATTGTTCCTATGGTTTTTTGTCACATGTTGTTGGGCACACCATTAAAATATGATAGACGAGCATTACATGATGGCATATTGAATTACTATCTATTTGGTAAAATGGAAAGAATTAAACTTTTTACCTTTGATTGAGAAGATTGATGAGAGACATTTTAATATAGTAAAACTTTGTTTTGTGGATTGAAGTCAACCTATTAAACTAGATATGAAGGAACATAACATATGCCTTGCCTTGATTCATAGGAAGATTTAAAAATAGGATGAAATTGACTATGCACCTGAGGTAAAAGCTTTGTTAGATGAATTTCAAGATTCTATTTCTAACGATGTACTTGATGGATTTCCTCATATGATAATTATCGGTCACTATATGGATTTGATACCCAGAGCTAGCCTACCAAATAAAGAATCACAAAGACTAACCCTTGTAAAGAATGTTGAATCAAATAGACAAGTGCAAGAGTTTCTTGAGAGAGTTTTGATAAGAGAAAATTTGGGGTCTTCATGTAGTACCTCTTGTATTGGAACCTAAAAAGAATGGAGAATTTTCACTGATTCTAGTGCTATAAAGAAGATCATAGTAAAGTATAGATTTCCTTTTCTTAGAATTGATGACATAATGGATTTCTTTAGTGGAGCTAGATACTTTACCAAAATTGATTTGAAAAGTGGATATCATTAGACTAGAATTAGAGAAGGAGATGAATGAAGTTTGTGGGAATGGTTGGTTATGCATTTCGATTTAACTAATGCACCTAGTACTTTCATGAGGTTGATGAATGAAGTTTTGAAGATTTTTTTTGTAAAATTTTTGATTGTATATCTTGATGATATATTGATTTTCAAATAAGACTAAAGAAGAAAATCTTGATCATATTAGTGTTATAGAGGTTGTAAGAGGGAAAGCTATTGATTAACCCAAATAAATATTCTTTATGAAAGAGGAACTGGTATATCTGTGTTTTGTCATTTGAGTTGAAGGTTTGAAGATGGATCCCAAGAAGGTAAAATCTATTATGGAATGAACTACACCAAAGATTGTTGAATAAGTTAGATCATTTCATGGGTTGACAAGGTTTTATAGAAAATTTATCAAAAATTTGTGTTCAGTATGTAATGCTATCATATATAATAGGAGAGGAGATAAGATTTCAAGTGGACACAATGAGAAAATAGGATTATTGAAACATTAAAAAAAAAACTTATAGATTTTCTTACACTTTCTTTGCCTAATTTCACTAAGGTTTTTCAAGTATGTTGTAATGCCAGTGGGAATACAATTGGAGTTATTTTAGTCAAGAAAGAAGACCTACAACTTTCTCTAGTGATATCTTTGATCCTTGGGTGGAAGTAATTCTACAAGTTAGGACTTAGTCTTGACAGAAGATGAATTTGCATACAACTCTGTGAATATAAGTACTAAGAAGACACCTTTTGAGATCATAAATGGGTTTCATCCTAGAGAAACTATAGAGCTAGAAACTTAAGTAAGGAAGAAAAGAGTTGTCGAGATGCCAAAGATTTTATGAGTTTCATAAAGGATTTGCATGATGATGTAAGAGATGCCTTGCAAAACAATACTCAAAAATATAAATAGCAAGATTATCACAGGAGAAGACCTAAATATTTTAATGAAGGTGATAAGGTAATGGTTCATTTCAAAAAAAATAGATTTTTCATTGGAACATACAATAAATTTAAAATAAGGAAGTTTGTCCCTTGTAAAATTTTGAGAAAGTTTGATACTTGAAATGCCTTTGAAGTGGAGTTGCTTGAAGATATGGATATTTCACTCATATTCAACATTTATGATATTTTGAGTATGATGAGCCTTAAAGTGAGTTTATTGATAATCCATACTATCCAAAGAAGAAAGAGAAAAGAATTGAAAGGATCTTGAATAAAAAAAAAAATAGAAGCACTAGAGGAAGGGATTACATAAAAGTAGTTGAAGATAGTTCATGGATATTATAGGATGAACAAAATATTTATAATTTAGGTAAAAAAAACCCTTGAGTCTTGATGTGGACATCCATTCTCTTCTTACCCCAAGGTCAAATCCAAGAGAATCTTGGGTTAATGAGTAATCTTGCATCAACCAAAAATATTTCTTATTTTCTATACTAGTCTTCTATTTCTGAAGTATCCATTGCTACTTTTGGTTTCAACTTGAGCATAGTTAAGATCACATCTAGGACCTATCCTAGATATTTTTCTTAAGTGTACACATTCTGATGCTTCATATTCTTTGATTTATGTGTCATTCTTTATGGTCTCTATTTCTTACAATTTTCATCCAATGAGGCATGTTGTTTCTATTCACATAATTTTTGCTGATGACATGGCATCTTATCTAGTTGGGAGATGCCTCCTAATTTATGTGTGGATCTATCTTTAAGTGCCCGTGAAATTATATTATCATTTTCTTGGGTTTTGGTTTACTCTTCCAAGACTGGACTTATGATGTAACAAAATTTTTGACTGGCCAACTTGTGGCTTAAATGACTATATAAGAAGCCTAGTTAGATATAGGAAGAAGAAGGAAATATAAGATTTTGAGATTTAGGTAGTAGAATAATGTAGAATATAGAAGATGCAAGTGGGAATCTTAATTTTAATTCCTATTTTGTACAACATCACAAATCAGAAGGCCTCATAGTTGGGCATGTTTCTATTTTATTATGTGAAGTTGAATAATTACACCTATTCAATTGTTACATATCATCTTGTATTCCTTGGCGTGTATTTTATTAAGATTTTTTTTGTTGATCTTAGCAAGGGTAGCTTGGGGTTTTTGTCCTTGAGATAACCATGCCTTACATCGGAAAGCCAAAATAGAACTATATTTTTTTTTTTTTTTTGCAAATCTAGCTAGGCAACTTGATTTACAAATTGGATAATTTTTTTCTTAAAATCACTTTTAGCTCTATTTAATTTTTTTAATTTTAAATTTGGGAAAAATTGTAAAAGTTAGTTGGCAAAGATTTTTCTTTTCTTTATAAATAATTAAACACAACAATCAACCCTAGTTGAGAATCATTGCTTGTCCTGCCCTACCTAGCTTACATTGGCAACAAGCCCAACTTGATTAGAGGTATTGAGTCCCATCACACAAACCCCATGCTAGAGGATACCAAATGACTTCAATCCTGGTTTTATACATAGTGATCCCTATGATTTGACTCATAAGCACCCTAATCACACTTTAGCTATGGAGCATTACCGACAATCTAACTTCCTAAGAAAATAACTTGCAAGAAGGTCTGGTGAACAAATTAAATTAATTTTGCAACAAGTGCACATTTGATGACTCTTATGCATAGTTAAACTCTACAACAAGCATCTAAAATTTTTCATTCACACTAAATGAAGATACAATCTCAAAAAATCTCAATTTGGACATCCAACCCATGCAAACCTATCTATCTCTCATTGAAGGTGAGGCTCACAGACCCAATCCATGAGCATGTAGAATTGAGAGTCCTTATTTATGAGTAGATTTGAGCATCTTAGACTTTAGATCCATGGGAATTAGTGACCTTACATTTGATTCACAAGTTATTTAGAGTAGTTGCAACAAGAATTAGAGATTTAACTAGTCACTATCCAAGATTGCAAGCATTCTAGTTTGATGCAATAAAACCAGTAGTAGGCTTGAACAAGGTTCCTAGAATCCTCTTCATTGAAGGAACGATGCAAAAAGTGTCCTTTCAAGTCAAAATATCCCCAAAAAATTATCACTAGTTCTCAACAAGATGGATGAGGTTATCACAACCCAAAACCCCTCCTAGGTAATTGTAATCACAAGGAAAAACTATCACTAGACAACTAATCTCTAGTTTCTCTTAAGGGCATTGAAAAGGAATATTTTGACACAAAACTCTCCAAACACATACAAGGATAGGGGTGACTCTAGAGCACAAACATGGCCTATTTAGGTCCTAAGAAACATGAATCAAGCAATAGATTCAAACTATGTAACATTTCTTTAGTAGTTGCTTCACAAACCTAATGCAAGGCTTGTAGTGCTTCCAAAAATGAAAACTTGATTTAACTCCAGAAATATCCACACAAAAAAAGGAGTAAATCATAGATTCAGATACCCTTTTGGGGTTTATACAACATGCCAAGGTAATAGGATCCCAAATTGAGAATGATGCATGTAAAACTTGAAATCTCGCTTGGTGTAACAAGGTAGTTAGGTTTCTAATACCAAAGGAAGCACCATAAATCTTGATAAAAATTCAAGTCCAACAATTGTAACATGAGGGGTCTCATGTGAAATGATCACAAACCAATCCCAGGCCTTGAAACCTTCTTTGTGCCAAGTTATAGGAGATGCTATGGATTCCTAGCATGCACATAGATCTTTCATGCCTAGGGCATCAAGTCTCTCTCTCCTGTTTGCCCCTTTTATCCTAAAACCAAAATAATCCTAAAATTCATTGATCTAATTTGGATTCCACCTAGGGCCGTTAAGTTCCCATGGTGGAATCTTAAGGTATTAGAGAAAACTGATGAAATCCTAGGTAAAGATGCAAAACTAGGATAACAATCATTAAATTTTGGATATCTGGATTTATACAATGAGTTACAAATTAATTCCAAGTGAAAATGAAATTCTATTCGCTAGGAAATTCAACCATGTCATAGTTCTGTATGTGTGTGTCAGATGGCATATGTACAACTTGCTACAACATCAAAATTGGCATAAAACTTAGTATATCTTATTGATTGAAAGAAAAATTGCACATTGTATGCCTATGACCCATATAAAAGGGATATTTAGGCCTTCCAAATGGTTATAAAAACCATTTAAAATAGATATGATTGTTGGGGATTCAAAATACAACTTTTGCAAAAAGTTGTAAAAAGTTGCTTGACAACTTTTTAACTAATCCAAAATCAATAATAACATGTAAAAAAAATGAAAAAATAATACATCCTAACATTCTAGGCTATTTGACACCTTTGACAATAGTTTACCAAGGGCTTATATTGCATCAATCTTGGAACTAGGTCTCACAAATGGGTCAAAATGAATAACCATCATTCCTAACTAATCCTAAGGATTCAAAAGAATTCAAAGAATTCTTGACATTATATTTTTATAACATTTATTAGGGTTCCCCTACACCACAATGTATGATCATTTTTTATTCTCATTTGGATAACACCTACCCTTTGTTCGAAGATTGCATGCCCAAGCTCGATCCCTTCCAAAGAAATCCTACAATAGCTTACAATGATCCTTTTTGAGGGATGAGCACTGAGCATGATCCACTTAGAGACATTCAAAATTTTCTAGTTATAGATAACATCATTGTTTGATCCACATCTAAGCAAGGTGCTCCACATTTATGTGAGCATTATTCAAAGGTGATTGATATTACCAAATTCCTAGGAAGAGCTCGTTTAATTACCATCTGACATTGAAAGTATTCAAGTGTGAACACATCCACCATTAGAAATACAACATTGATTGTTACCATCCAATAAATTGGTACAATTAGGTATTTTCTAAAAAAATAAAAAATTACATTTTTTGCAATTTTTGATATCGTAAATTTGACGAGTGTATCAGTGTCACTAGGTAAATATTATTTTTTGCCTTGACGAGACCAAAACTATCAATTTTATGCTTGTAGGTTTTATGACATTAGTAGGCATTTTCACATTGGACCCCTCTTCATATGTATTTTTAATTTGATAGTTTGACTTTAAAGATCCACAACTCCCTCATCCAAGCTCTAAATTGAGCACACTTATGTTTTATTTTGGCCTACATTACTTGAATTTTCTATTGGTGTAGCTATTTCCTAGTTTAGGTATACATATTTTGCATAATTTTTAGACTTTAGTGATTGTACTTGCCAAATCATTATTTTAAAAACTTCAAAGACTTCATTCGTGTTCATACATACACATGTTTAGGTGCCCATTTTGTAGAGTGTACGATTTTTTGTCTACTTTACAAATCTATAATCGACTTGGAAAAATTGTATGTAAACATAGTGATTTTAGTATTTGGTCAATTTTATCCTATTTTGGTACTTATAGTTATTTATATCCTTGAGAGATCTCATATCTTCAATTGTTCAGTCTCCTATACATTCATATTGTCTATTGTAACCATCAAAATCAAAAGTCCACTTTGATCCATTTTGATATGTGACAATTGTAACCACACAAAGTATAAAGTGCCAAAAGCATCTATTTTTTGGGGTTCCTTGATTTATTGCATTTTCGGGGGTGCACAACTTTGTTGATCTTAGTTTTTCTTCATCATATAAGCTCATTATGGGAAAAGTTGTAGAATGGAAAATCCATCATTAGTTATATTTTTTTACTAGGGATAATTATGCATCATGGGAAAAGGGAATCATTACATATTGTAAATGGATAAAATACCTACCTAATATTTATGAACTTATTCCTAAGCCCAAGTCATAGTTTAAAAATTTATCTTTGAGTGATAGGTATATCCATATTAGGGGATTGAAATTTTATACCCTTAGTTTTTCTTTCTATTCTAAATTCAATACCAAGCTAGAAGGTATCAAGTGCATACACACACATGATATTATTATTTGGGAAAGCTTCAGAGATCATCATCTTCCTTCATTACCAAAAGATCTAGTTGCAGATTGTCTCCTTCAACTTCATGATCATATAATGTTCCCTATCACAACAATATCTTATGGAAGATTCAAACCTTTGATGATACTACGAGTTTTGATGATCCAATGAATCCAATAGTAGTTTCTCCTAATTCTCCAATGGAGATTGCTTCTACTATTATTCCTGATGATGCTTGTATTAACCCAACCATGGATTCAAGTGATTTAGCATAGTAGGATATTCATTGTCTTCTAGACTTGGTTTCATGGGATGACTACTTGACAGAGGTTGCAAGTTTGTTTGTGGAGTCCTACATTGTAGATATGGGAGATATTATTGATGATACTCATCTTCTATTTGGTGAAGATGTTCCATATTCATTCTCTACTTGATCAATATTTTGATGTTGACATGATGGGAGATCATTTTATACAATAGTTGGTGGAGGTCACTTTCTCTTTAGAGGAGATACTTGAGTCTTTGATTCATGTTCTACATTAATTAGTTGTTGATGATTTAAAGGAGGAACCTTCAAGTATTGATATGAGGACACTTGAGAAATTTTTAGATATTCCCTTCATTTTGAGGCTTCTTTCTATAGACGGGGGATCCTTCATTGATGCACCTTGGTTTTGTTTTTCCTAAGGGGAGGAATTTTTAGAATGAATGTTGATGGCATTCCTTTGGAGGAGTATCCTAAGAATTTCTAGAATATTTGTGGAGATTGCTAGCATGATTGAGATGTTGCATTCATGACCATATTTGTCATTGATGTCAACATAGTATTATTTTTGTAAAGACTAACATAGTAGAAAATAGATAATGAGGATGTGTGAATTGTGTATTGATGATGAAGCAAAGTGAAGTTGATGATACATTCAACAATGCATCTTGATGTTGTAGACAAGTGCACATATAGAAAGTTAAAGACATGGGAGAGTTATTCATGATTTATAGAAGATAATGTGTAGATAGAGTACATGATAAGTTATTTTTGGTGTTTGGATTATATCTCCTAATAGAGATAGAATCCTAATGAGAGAAGTTAGATAGTGATAGTAGATAGACTAATAATGACATTAGTGAGTATGTGAGGTTTGAGGTCACATGTATTAAAAGTTGTAATTACAATGAGATGAGAATGTTTTCTAATTGAAAAAAGATGTAATGAATTGTAATATCTTAATGAGCTCCTATTATAGTTAAATGGGAAATCCTCAAGGCTGAATTAGAGAATTATTTGGAGGGCATGGTATAAAGGAATGTTATTTTCCTTGTGATGAAGTGTGGAATGTGTGTGTAAGTGATATGCAAAGTTGGTAAATGTGAGTAAGCAATTAAAGAAATTAGTGTGGTGCAAATTTGAGGATTTGGTATTCAGATTTGAGAAGATATTTGGTGTTGTATTGGCATAGTAAGAGGATAGTGAAAGAGTTTTAGTTGTGAAGATCAATTTCATTTATATTATTTTGAAAGGAATAATGTAGAGGCTAGTTGGACAATAATTTCAGTGCTCTTTCCCCTAAATTTTTTTGGATAATGGGTCCATCTACCTTCTATAACTCCTAACACAGTTGGTACAACCCTTAACAGGGTTGGCACAACTCCCGATAGGGTTGAATCTCCTAATAGAGATTCAAAGTCTCCTAAAAAGGATTGATATATACTAAATGTATTTCATTGGTTCCTAATAAAATTTATCCTCTTACAAGGAACTTTTATATTAGTACATCATTTTGTGGGTACCATCCCCATTGGGGTTTTTCCTCAGATCAAGCATTTCCCTAGTAAACAAATCTGGTGTTATTTTATATGTGTATCTTCTTATAGTTTCCAACTATATTGTTTACATGTTAAAGGTTAAATAAGGTTTATAAAAGTTATTTTGATCTGATAACTAATTCACTTCCCCCCTCCTCCCACACCCTCTCAATTATCTTGGTAGAATTTTCTTTCTAACAATTGGTATTAGAGCATCAGGTCCTTGAAGGAAAATATTAATAGCTTAAGGAGATCAATGGTAGGTCATTTTAGAAAAGAAAGTCCCAAGTTTGATGGAGTTAATCATAAGAGGTGGAAAGAGAAGATGAAGACACACTTGCTATGCATGTGTCCAGGCTATTGGTTGATGATAAAGAATAGAAAGAAGATTGTGGATGAAAGAAAACTTAACGAACACACTGAAGCTAAAAGAAATCTATGTATGTGTATTATTCTTTCTAGAGAAGAACTTTTGTGAGCTCTTCTTGAAATGAATACAATAAGGTAAAACCCTTAGATTTATGTCATGAAATTTAGGAAAATTTAAAATAAACTTTTGAGTGTGATAAGCATGCTAAGAGAATCGGATTACAAAATTGGATATCTTTATTTCAAGAGGCTAAGACGATTAAAGATGAACATGTAAGAAGTTATATTGGTAGAATATCATAAATTTTGCAGGAATTAATTCTTGTAATGGATCTAAAGATGAAGATGAGATCATATGGAAGATTTTGAAAACCTAGACACCATCATTCAAGTAAAAAATAGGGTGTTGGGTACAATTGATTAATTTTGTGTTGTCTTTGATGTTACTCAAATGTCATATCAGTTGATAGTTAGTGCATGCTAAGCTCACTTGGTTAGTGAAGATAGTTTTCCTAGTCTACTAAGTGTTCTTGAGTTTACTCTGTACATAAGGTAGTATCTATAGAGCTTACTCGGGTGTCAAAGGAAGTTATGCAAAAAAGAGTGTTAATCGAGCTCACTCGGTTAAAGAAGGGAAAGTTGAGCAGAGTCAGTATTAACCCTGTTCACTTAGTTTCCAAAGGGATTTGTAAGTTCATAGTGTTAACCAAGCTTCTATTGGTTAACATAGGAAATCACTTTAGAATTAGTTTCTACCAAGATGGGTCAGCTACCAAAGGATTTTCTTATTTTGACATGTATAGCTAATTATTTTACCTATTGATTCTAGCTATCTATGGTGATGAGTATTGGTTATTCTAATTTGTATTTGAGCCAACTTGACAATCTAGAAGGTATAAGTAAAAGGTCAAGCTGTAATTTCAAAGTGTGTGACATGTAAGTTGAATGAGTTGAAAAAGATAAGAAAAGAGGAAGTAAACTTGAAGGATAAGCTAGTATCCTTATGGAGCAGAAAAGTGTTATTCGATTAGGAAGGATCAACTATGAACCAAAACAAAGATCTGTAATCAGCAAATTTAGTAGCATCACAATTAGGTCACTTTATTGTTACTCTCTAACCATTGTAGCAGTGATCTAAAATCTCTTAACAGAGTTGGTTTAACAACCACTTGTAAATCCTCTAACAAGGTGGCAATTCCATTGAATTGTTTCAAGACCTTTTGCAAGGCCACTCCTAATAGGGTGATTAAATCCTTTAACAGGGTCACACCTAATAGTGTGTTTTGTAACCTTTAACAGGGTTGGCTCCTAACAAGGCTTACTTCAAAAGATTGAAATTCAGTAACTAGTTACGTTTGGTGGTTTTTCCCAAATTGGGTTTCTGCATTAAATCATGGTGTCTTATGTGTCCATTTCTTTTCTCTCATGCATGCAAAATTAAGGTTAAGAAATTATTGACAAAATCTTAAGATCTGCTAAAGTTAATCACACTCTGTATTTACCAAGTTACAACAATTTCTGTGTGTTTACTAAGTATTAATAGTAATTAGTTTTACTAGTCTGAATTTTATTTGACATCCAAGGGATCTAGGATTTATTTTAGTAGTAACTAATTCACCCCTCCCCTCTCAGCTACTCGTCTTATATTTCCAACAATTGGTATTAGAGCTTTTGGCACTTGCAGAGAAGGTTTCAAGGACCCAAGCTAAAGATAAGGATGTCTTACAAGAGGTCTTCCTAGTTTAAAGAAACCTGATGCTAGATTATGCAAAAATTGCTAAATTGGTAAAATGGGAAAGATTAGTTTTTAAAGCAAAAACTATCAGTCAGAAGATGTCTTGGAAATTATGCATACTAATTTATGTGGATCCATTGGAATATAAACTTATAGTGGAGAAATTTTTTTCATTCTTTTTGTTGATGATTATTCTAGAATAATGACTGTTATTTATCTAAAACAAAAATTAGAAGCTTTTGAGGAATTCAAATGGTATCTGGCTAGAGTAGAAAAATAAATTGGAAAAATATTGAAATGCTTAAGATTAGATAGAGGTGATGAATTCATCTCAAATGAATTCAACACTTTTTGCATTGAAAGAGGAATCAAAAGACAAGTATCAATCCTTGGTACTCTGAGCAGAATGGAATAGTTGAAAGAAGAAACAAATCCATCATGGATTGTGCAAGAACACTAATGATTGAGAAGAATGTTGCTATCAAACACTAGAAGGAAGCTATCAACACTACAGTTCATACTTTAAACCAAGTTCAGTTGAAGAAGGTGTAACACCCCACCAAGGGATCCAAAAGAATTAACCTAAAGTTTCACTAAGTTTGCTAAACATTTTTTTTTAAAAAAGTAAGAAGGTATAACATACACATCAAACACATAGTAGCGGAAGCAATAACATGTAATCATCGACAACATACATTGTAAGTTACATTTCTTAAAGATCCCAAGACGTTGAGTCACGTTTAAATTTAATTAATTCTAAGTCTAACAACTATCACATACATATGAAAGAATAATCAGAAAGTCCCATGTCCATAATATACATTTGTTCTGAATGCCTCTTGGCAAATTAATTCGGAATGCTCAATCATCCACTGTACAAGTCACAAGGTATGAAAGGCTTAAAAGAATATACATATGTAAAGATAAAGATACAACATCCTCAAATCCATGATACAAAGTACAGTAAAAATATATGAAACTATTCCCCATACATGATACATCCATACATCCATAATGATAAGACATCTATCATAAAATCTAACCATCCATCATAATAATCCAAGAACATAGTGAAGGTAAATGCCAATCACGAAAACTCCAGCCACGGTGACCACGAAACGGATCTCAATGGTAAGAGTAAAAGCACTACCACCCGACCGCGTGGAACCTAAATGGTCCACTCCCACCGCGCTGAAGAGATAGTCCCAAGTCCCAAATAGGATAACAAAACCTATAATCATAAATACTCTCTAAGTCCAGGAAATCCTATAAGTATGCTAACTCAAGGGTTCCTAAAAAGATCGACATCTAAATCCCAGAGGTACCACAAGACACGTAGGAAACCTAATATGCAAGCAGGAAAGTGTCATCGCAAAAGTCACGTAGAAGTTACTCGAGGAATCCCTTAGGAATCCCGGGTCCCTACTGATCCCTGCGGCCACTAGTATCCTCTCGTACTGACGAGGCATACTATGGAGTGCAAGGTCATAACCAAGCGTTCTCTCTACCCCATCCTAGTCTGTACTAGCACTCAAGGCATGGGAGAGAACATACAATTATCTTATTAGGTTCATTTTCCCTTATTTAGTGTAAATGTTTTCACTTATTAAAACAACTTACAATGGGTTACTCCAGGCAGCCTCTTAGGGCCTCGATCCCCATTGTAAGCCACTTCCCGACACTACACATAGATAACCTACCCTAGGCTCATGAAATCATAAATCAAAGAATCATAATAAAACCACCTCAGTCCTATACAAGCAACTGAAAAGACATCATAAAAGATAAGCCACAAAACCACATCAGTTCTTCATGAGCAACAGATAAGCACCAAATAATAATCATATGACCACGACAGTTCTCTATCAGCAATTGAAGGCATCAATGATAAATCACAAAATCCAATGGTTCTCCAATGAGCAACCAGAAAGTATCTCAATAGTAAATTACAATACTGATCGAAGACTCCAAAATGGTCAAGTCAAAACATGACATCATCAAGAACATAACAAACACTTCAGTCCTTTCAAGCGACCGAAAAGCAATCCAAGTATAACTGATCGAGACTCAAAAATGGTTATCAAATATAACTGATCGAGACTCGAAAATGGTTAAGTCAGGTATCTTAAATACATACATCATAGCTTCACACAAGGAAACTGGAAAGCAATAACAAACAGTAATCACAAACATGTCATAGAGCATATCAACACATCAACAGGGTTGGGTTTAAAAGATCGAGATCAAAACAACATAACATCACATTCACATAATCCCCGAGCCTCTGGTAACAACCTAGGACTGGTCAATGCTAGGACACAACCTAAACACCCCATAATACAGATAACACATAGAAATATAGAATAGTCTCACAATTTGATTTAATCCTAATAATATAAAGTTAATTCAAATGTACGGGTTTCTATTCTCGTTTTCAGTGTATAATTTAGGTACTTATGAATTACAATATATCCCTTAACCTATCCTTATATTACCAACTCCTAGAATTATCAATTATTAATAATTAATATAATTACTAATAATTTTATTAATTAAAATAACCTTATTTTAAATACATTATTATTAAATAAACAATAATAAAACTTTGTTAATACTTTCATTTAAATACTAATTAAGAATTATTAATAATCTTATTAATAATTTTATTTAATAATAATTAATAATATCATTAAAACTTTCTTTTTTATTTATAAATATTATTAATTAAAATAATAATTAAATACAATTAATATTATTAAAATTAATAATTAAAATCAAAACAAAACATAAATAAAACTTTACATTACTTGATATAGGCCATCGGCCTTTAATTGGCCAGCGCGACAGGCTTGCTGACGCAGTACCTGCGCCAGCAGCCTGCCGGCGGCAGTCTTAAAAGGTAGGTACGGGGGGGGGGGGTGTGGGTATTCCCGCCCCCTCCCATAAACATTTAAATTTTTTTTTTTTTTTAAAAAAAAATTGTTTAAAATTTTATATAATACTTTTCAAATATATTTAATTTTAAAAACATTATTTTAAACAATTTTCTTTTTCAATATATATATATATATATAATAAATGATTGAAATTTTAATCTGATAGAACTAACCACTTAGATCTCTAAATTAAAATATTCGTTAAAAGAATATCGTCTCTTTTCAGTATAAAAATTTATATAACAAATTTCTTCTCTTTCATTTTAATAAAATTTTTCAATCAAGATTTTCTTTTCTTTCAAAAGCTCTCCCTAGTTTAATTTGTAAAAATTCTATCATCTAGAACGAGGGTTTCAAATTGATTTATTCTTCCAATTCTATTATATAGATGAAATACAATATAGTATCATAAGGTTCATAAGAGGGCGAAAGGATCAAACAGTGAAATCCAGACAATTCGGATTGATAATCCACAAGCATGAAGAAGACAAGATTATCAAATTGCATAATTCAACCCGTGATCAAACACAAGACCCTACCTCAACCTGATGCTATTATGCAATCTCCAAAAACTGTAAGAGAATTCGCTCCTCTTCAATAACCTTCTTCTGAAAATCTTCTTTAGAATTTGCCTTCTGAAATTTGCTTCCAAAAGTTGTCTCTCAAAATTTCTGTCTTCCCCAAATTCCTTGTCCAAATTCGTGTCCCAATTTGTGTCCCTCAAAAATGAACCCCCAAAGTTGTGATAAGCAAATTCTCCTCAAATCGGGGCACTAATTGTGCGTTCACCCGAGAAGACTCATTGCATAACTCAGTTAACTCCAAATTAACCTTTATTATCTTTTCTTTTATTTTGCATTCATCTTTCATGCACATTAAGTTGATTTATTAAATAACTTTATTTAATATTCCACTTGACTTCTATTTTAAATTAATTTATTACTTTAATCTCATGTGCACTTTATGAAATTAAAATAACGTTATTAATTTCTATTATTTAATCTTTTAATTTAATTCTCAAATTTAAACTCATGCTTAGATCATGCGATCTAGAATTCTTAATAATTTTATATCTTTCAATTTTTAATTATTTTAGAAACTTAATTGATAACATATTTAATTAATTTAAATAACAATAATATTTAGCATTTATTTAAAAATGAACTCCAAATATATTATTATTAAATTAAATAAATATTATCCTGTTCTAAATTTATCTTTGAACTTTTATCTCTAAATTTAATTCTTTTATTTAATTAATTTCTCAATTAATTAAATATTAAAGACATCATATTAATTCTCCATTAAATTAAATCATTAATTAATCTTTTAATTAGACTTAATTAATAGAAAACACATCAAGGACTCATATAACAACATACGAAAACCCATCATAGAAAAACACATACTAAATCAAACAAAAAGGGTTATAATCCCGAAATTACATCATTTGATGCATTCAGAGGGTACTTAACTCAGATACTTGTCCTAATTATCAATTAGGACAATTGGCTAAAGGGTTTAGGATTTGGACTTAAGAGTTTATCTCCCCTCTCTTACCATTGAGACAATGCGATAGGGTACGCTCATCCTGGCAATTTAGAGAAGTCGATACCCGGTACTTGCAACCTGCATAAAATCCACGCATGTACAAACACAATATTCTAAGCTAAACAGACAATGGTAGGAAGTGGTGCATCGTGTAGATCCCGACTAGCAGGTGACTACGACTCCCTTCCTTAACCACATCAGAAACACCATACATAAATAAAATAAACACGCACACCATACACATGCAGTATGGGGTAAGTATCCATAAGAAAGCACATGGAATAATAAACCATCTAACTAATCATCATCGATAACTGAAACCATTGAATAATTATCATACATGCATGAAATATAGAGTACCAAGTAATCTCATCATATAATAAACTGAGTGTAAAATAATATCTGATAATCTCTAAAATAATAATACTAATCATCAAACATAATTTGGCCTAAAAGAGTTTGGCAAGGATGACAGAAATGCGACTTAGGGGCAGGCACTACAGAAGGACTCAAACTAAACTCATTATGAACTATGGTATGGCTACAAACCCAATGCAAGTTACTTGAAAGTATTTGGCAACAAATGTTATATCTTGAAAGAATCTACAAAAACAAAATTTGATGTAAAAGGTGATGAAGGTATATTTCTAGGATATTCCTACAGAAGTAAAGCATACAAATGCCTGAATTTGTCCACTCACAAAATCATAGAAAGTGCACATGTAAGAATTGATGAGTTTGTAGAAAAGACTAAAGAAGAAAGAGAAAAGGAGCCAAAAGACTATAGAAGATTGTCTACTATGAACTTGATACATTTCCAAACACATTTGACAAAAGTGAGACTTCATCTCCCTAGCTCTCCAAGTCTCCATTAGTTATTGAGTTGCAGGAAGTACAAACTAAGTCATAGGGACCTGAGTCACATTTAGAGGCTACCAAGTTATTGCATACCAAGTCTGAAGAACCCAACCCATAGATAGAAGGATTCAAGCCTAAAGTTGAGATTGAAAATGAAGACAATACAATTCATTCAAAAATCAAAGAACTTGTATTGGCTAAATATGACAGAAGGCATCATGCACCTGATCAGATCATTGGAGACAAATGAAAAGGAATAATGACAAGAAGCAAACTAAAAGGTACATGTTTACTTGTTGAATTTGAACCTAGAAGTGTTAAAGATGCATTGGAAAATGAAAGTTGGATCGAGGCTATGAACGAAGAAATAGAAGAAATAGAAAAGAATAAAACTTGGACTCTTGTACATAGGCACAAAGATAAAAATGTGATTGGTACAAAATGGGTATTCAGAAATAAGCTAAATGAAGATGGAAAAGTGTTAAGAAAAAAAGAAAGGTTGGTATGTAAAGGCTATTCTCAAGAAGGTATTGATTACGGTGAAACTTTTGCCTCTATTGCAAGATTAGAAGGTGTTAGGAATTTACTGGCTTATGCAGCTCACAAAGGATTCAAAGTATATCAGATGGATGTTAAATTTGCATTCTTGAATGGAATTCTTGATGAGAAAGTCTACATTGAACAACTAGAAGGTTTTGTTGATCCAGACAAGAGGGACATGGCCTGCAAATTACACAAAGCCCTATATGGTCTAAAATAAGCTCCCAGAGCTTGGTATGAATGACTACATAATTATTTGATATAGATTGGTTTTCAAAGAACAAATGATAACAGTAGCCTATATATCAAGCAAGGACTAGATAAGAAGATTGTGTTGGAAGAAATATTTGTGGATGATACTCTATTCACAAGAAATGATGATTTATGCAAAGCATTTCTAGGAAAAATGAATAAAGAATTTGAAATGTCCATATTCAGTGAAATAAAATTCTTTGTTGGATTGTAGATACAATAGAATAGAAATGGTATCTATATCAATCAATCTAAGTATATCAAAGAGATACTCACAAAATTTGGAATAGAAGATTCAAAACTAGTTGGAACCCCCATGTGTATTGGACTTAAGCTTACAAAAGATGATGACTCTAAAGAAGTAGATTAGACCTTATACAAATCAATGATTGGGAAATACAGTATGTAGTACATACAAGGCCTGATACTGCCTTAGCAGTTGGGATAGTAGAAAGATTCTCATCAAAACCTAGAGAAAACCACATGATGGCAATAAAAAGAATCTTGAGATATTTTAAAGGTACTAAAGACAATGGCTTATGGTACAAACTTGGAGGCAACCTTGACCTAAAAGTATTTATTGATGTTGATTAGGTAGAAAAAATGATGACAAAAAAAGCACTAGTGGTGGAGCATTTTTTCTTGGTAAAAGGCTGGTATCTTGGACAAGTAAGAAGAAAAACTACACATCTCAATCCACAATAGAAGTAGAATATGTAGCAACAATAGTGAATTGCTCTAACATTGTTTTGTTCAAATAGTTATTGGAAGGAATGGAGGTTGAAATCAAAGAGCCTATAGTTATGTATTGTGATAAGACCAGTGCAATTAACATATCAAAAAATCCAGTGATGCATTCCAAAACAAAAAAAATTGCTATGAAATATCACTTTGTAAGAGAATTAGTAAAAGACAAAGAAATCAGATTGGAATATGTGCATACAAAAGAACAAATTGTAGATATTTTCACCAAGCCATTACCTAAGGATGCATTTTTGTATCTAAGAGGTAAGCTAGGGGTCATTCCCCTATCAGAAGCTTACTAAATAAAGTTTAGTGGTGCATTAAATGGAACCAAGTTGAAGATCAATCAGTTGATGCAGCATTGACAAGGACATATTACAGATGAATTTGTAATCAAGGTACATTGATACTAATCAAAATTGTCTTTGGCATGTGTTGTCAAAGAGGGAGAAGTTTACTATCATATTTTTCTAAAATTTTGTAGAAGGAGAAGTTAAGCAATTCTTTTACAGAGGGAGAATACTATAGGACAAGTGTTCTACACAAAAATAAAAGAGGAGGAAACTTTATGATAGAGGGAGTCTTGTTCTCAAAATTTCATTGTGCTATGACATGTTGTATTGCCATCAATGCCAAAGAGGGAGATTGTTGGATACAATTGATTAATTGTATGTTGTCTTTGATGTTACACAAATGTCATATTAGTTGACAGTCAGTGCATGCCAAGCTCACTTGGTCAGTGAAGACAGTTTTCCTAGTCTATTGAGTGTTCCTAAGTTTACTTTGTATAGAAGGCAGTATCTATTGAACTCACTTAGGTGTCGAAGGAAGTTATGTAGAAAAGAGTGTTAATGAGCTCACTCAGTTAATGAAGGGAAAGTTGAACAAAGTCAGTAATAACTGATTTCACTTAGTTACCAAAGGGATTTTGTAAGTTCATAGTGTTAACCAAGCTTCTATTGTTTAACACAAGAAATCGATTCAGAATCAGTTTCTACTGAGTTGGGTCGGCTACCAAAGGATTTACTTATTTTGGCATGTATAGCTTAATTATTTTACCTATTGATTCTAGTTGACTGTGGTGATGAATATTAGTTATTCTAATTTGTATTTGAGCCAACTTGACAATCTAGAAGGTATAAGTAAAAGGTCAAGTTGTAATTTCAAAGTGTGTTACATGCAAGTTGAATGGGTTGAAAGAGATAAGAAGAGAGGAAGTGAACTTGAAGGATAAGTTGGTATCCTTGTGGAGTAGAAAAGTGTTATTCGATCAAGAAGGATCAAGCATGAACCAAAATAGAGATATGTAATTAGCAAATTTAGTTGCATCACAATCACATCACGTCATTGTTATTCTCTAACCATTGTAGCAGTGATCTAAAATCTCTTAATGGAGTTGGTTTAACAACCATTTGTAAATCCTCTAACAAGGTGGCAATTCCATTGAATTGTTTCAAGACCTTTTCCAAGGCCATTCCTAACAGGGTGGTTAAATCCTTTAATAAGGTCACACCTAACAGTGTGTTTTGTAACCTTTAACAGGGTTTGCTCCTAATAGGGTTCACTTCAAAAGAGTGAAAAATAATAACTAGTTACATTTGATGGTTTTTCCCAAATTGGGTTTCCACTTTAAATCCTAGTGTGCTATGTGTTCATTTATTTTCTCTCATGCATGCAAAATTAAGGTTAAGCAATTACTAAAAAAAAACTTAAGACCTGTTAAAGTTAATCACACTCTGCATTTATTTATCTACAGTAATTTTTGTGTGTTTACCAAGTATCTACAGTAATCAGTTTTACCAGTCTGAATTTTATTTGACATGTAAGGGATCTAGTATTTATTTTAGCAATAATTGATTCACCCCTCCCCTCTCAGTTACTCCTCTTATATTTCCAACACATGGATCATTGAAAAAGTGATATCTTTTGCTAAGAATTTTACCAGAGAGACCCTTCTTAGAAGATAAGAAGCAATAGAAGTGAGCTTGAAATAAGGTAGAGATTTTCCTAGACTAGAAACTAGTTTTAGTGCATTAAGTGGTCACCATTCCATGTCTAGAAATGAAAGCACCAGTGGAGATTATGCTAGTAGCATTAGATCTAGGTTTGAGGAAGATAGAAGGATTGAAGAAGTAATTTACTTTCTTGTAAGGAGAAAACTAGATGGTAAGAAAAACTTTAAATGTTGGACTTGTGATGAATTTGGTCACTATGCTTCTACGTGTCCTAAGTTGTGAAAAAATATAAGAAGAATTTTAAGTCTACAATGGCTAGAGATTATTTGTATGGAAATGAAGATGAGTAGTCTTATGAGAGAGTTTAGAGTTAAAGCAATGATGAGTTTGGATTTTTAGCTATGAAAGAAGAAAATCCTAAAATATAAGTTAGAGAAGAGAAAGCCCTAGATTTATAGGTTGAAAAGAAAGCTAATTGGATCATAGACAGTGGTTGTTAACATCATACGATCAGACATGAATACATTTTTAAAGGTTATAATCATGATGAAGGTATTGTCAAAGTTGGCAACAATGTGGCTTATCATTATAAGGGAATATGATCTAATACTCTTGATGGGAAAACTAACACATACAATATATACTTTGTAGATAGATTAAAGAATAACCTATTGAGTGTTGGATAGTTGGTTGATAAGGGATATCCATTAAAAATAACATAAAAGACATCCATTATTAAGGATACATATGATAAGTTGATTAGCATTGGTAGAAGATCCAAAGGTAACAATTTTCAGCTAAACCCTATAGAGGTGACATGTTTCCTTGCAAAAGTTGATAAAAGTTGGTTGTGGAATAGAAGATTTTTTCATATAAATTTTGATAATATTATGAAGGCAAGTAGTAAATTTGTTGTTAGTGTTGGAAATGCAAAGGAGTAACGAAGATAGGAGGGGTGAATCAATTACTACAACAAAAAAATCCAAAGTCCCTTTTAAGATGTCAACACAATATAAAACCAGATCATGTTCTAACTTGGTTAACACTGAATATTCTACTATAACTTAGTTAACACTAAATATTCTGCTATAACTTAGTTAACATTGAATACACTACTGATACTCGATTAGCATAGATAATTAGATCTTAAGATATTAATGTGATTATCCTTTATTAATTTAGTTGTAGAAACATAAAGGAAATAACATGAACACAAGAGACACTAAGAATTAACATGGAAATAAAATTTGGGAAAACCTCTAATTGTAACTTGTTACTATTTTTCACTCTTCTAAAGTGAGCCCTATTAGGAGCCAACCCTATGAGAGGTTACAAAACACACTGTTAGGTGTGACCCTATTAGAGGATTTAATTCACCCTATTAGGAGTGGCCCTATTAGAGGTCTTCAAACACTTCAATTTAGAAATGCCACCTTGCTAGAGGATTTGTTGAATCATTTTTAGGCTAACTCTATTTAGATTTGATTCATTGCTATAATTATTAGAGAGTAATAATTACTTGACCTGATTTTTGATGCAACTAACTTTTCTAATTTAGACATCAGTTCTAGCTTGATTCCCCTTGATCAAAATGTTTTTTATAGCTTGATTAACTCAGATACTTTTTCCTCTTACATATATCCTTCTAAATTTTCTTGCTTAATACATCTTCTTCAATTTCACATTTCAATGCTCAACTTGACCTTTCATATATATAATTCACCTTGTCAAGTTAGCTTAAATTCTCTTTTAATAAAACAAATTTCATTCCTTAAGTCAGCTTGTATTAACCAATAAATGTATAAGACTTAATATGTTGAAATTCAACAAATACAAAATTGAGTACTCGATCAACACAGAGGATCCCTTCGTTAACTGGCCCAACTCGGTTAGAATAGGAGTTCTAACATTAACCAACCAAACTTAGTCAATACTCACTTCATGTTGTCTTCCCTTTGTTAACTAACTAAAATTGGTCAATACATACTTCACTTCATTAACCATCTGAGCTCTATCAATACTATCTCTAAACTTGGTTATAACTGAATGCTCAACATATACAGGAAATGCCTTTGATGTTTGAGTAAGATCGATTATCACTAACTTATCGGTAAAGGGTTGACATTTTATGTAACATCAAACACAACATACAATTGAGTAATTGTTTTCAACCATTAGAGATTTAGAAAAAATGTTGAAGCCTACTAATATTGTGTGCAAGGAGTTTGTTATGGTGAAACAAAAGAAAAGCTCATTTCCTAGAAAGAAGTTTACTATAATAAAAAAATTGAAGATTGTTCATATAGATTTGAGTGGTCCTACTAAGACAAGATGATTCTATGGTGAAAGGTACTTCATGATTATTGTTGATGAATTTACTAGGATTATGTGGGTACCATTCCTTAAAGGAAAGTATGAATCATTTGAGAAGTTTAAGTTGTTTAAGAATAGAGTTGAGAATTAGTCTAGATTGAAGATTAAATGTTTAATATCTGATAGAGGTGGAGATTTTACCTTGAATGAGTTTAACACCTTTTGTGAACTAAATGGAACTAAGAGACAACTACCAGCTTTGAAGACTCCTTAGTGGAATGGAATTGCTGAGAAAAGAAATAGGTCTATAATTTTAGAAGCTAGAGTTATGATGTTTGAGAATGATATATTAAGGACATTTTTGAGAGAAGTAGTTAATACATAAGTATATTCAATGAGTAATGTGTAGATAAAAAATGGTACAAACAAGATTCCTTATGAAATATGGTTTGGACATGTACCATCAATGAAATATTTTAGAATTATTGCAAGTAAATGTTATATCCTAAGAGATGATGGTGTTGGTAAGTTTTATGCAAGAAGTGATGAAAGTATGTTCCTTGGTTATTCATTGGAAAGAAAAGCTTATCAATGTTTTAATCAAAGAACTAAGACTATTGTTCAGAGCACAGATATTAAAGTTGATGAAATGTTTGTAGTTAAAGAGAGAATATTTGATTATAATTTTGTTGATGAAGAAACTAATCCTAAGCCTTTTCAACAAAATGTTGAAACTTTATTTGAGACTCAAAATAGTTTGTAGAATGATATTCAAATTGTAGAACATAGAGAAGAACCAAGAGAATCTAAGTAAGAATTGAGATTGTAACACCAAACAAGAATTTGAAAAAG
Source organism: Cupressus sempervirens (assembly GCA_028749045.1). Lineage (NCBI taxonomy): Eukaryota > Viridiplantae > Streptophyta > Pinopsida > Cupressales > Cupressaceae > Cupressus > Cupressus sempervirens. Next base: position 367,366,892 of record CM053784.1, read on the forward strand.
AAACACCCTACTAATCAAATTATTGGAAGAAAAGAAAAAGGATTTTTGATAAGAAATATAGTACATGAAGAATTAGGTTTTATTTCTCAAGTTGAACCAAAGAATGTAGATAAAGCATGCAAGGATGGTCACTATATTAAAGCAATTAAGAATTAGATCAGATTGTAAAGGAGACATGGGAATTGGTCCCTAGACCTAAAGATAAGAATGTTATAGGAACTAAGTGGGTTTTTAGAAAAAAGATGAATGAACAAGGTGAGGTTGTGAGAAATAAAGAAAGATTGGTATGTAAATGATATTCACAACAAGAAGGTAGAGACTATGAAGAGACATTTGGACCTATTGCCAGAATTGAAGGAGTAAGGATGTTCTTATCTTATGTAGCTAGTAAGAAGTTCAAAGTGTATCACATGGATATGATGTCAACATTTATTAATTGAGAACTTGAAGAAGAAGTATCTTTTGAGTAGCCTAATGGATTTCTTTTGAAAATAGAAGGATACATGGTACGCAAGTTGAAGAAAGCATTATATGGACTAAAGCAAACACCTAGAACCTCGTATGCAAGGTTGGACAAGTATTTTCCAAAGTTATGATTTGCTAAAAGTACTATATATAGTGACTTATATTTGAAAGAAATTGAGAATAGCTTGTTAGTTATTGTGATATTTGTGGATGACATAATATTTGGATGTAATGACAAAGCAAGTGAAAAATTTGTTGACGAAATGAAGAATGAATCCTAGATGAGTATGATTGGTGAGATGGAATATTTCTTAGATTTATAGATCATATAGAATGGTGATGGTATATTCCTAACATAGACTAAGTATTTCAAAGACTTGTTGAAGATATTTGTCTTGGAAATTTGTAAGCCTATTGATACACCTATGAATCTATGATAATTGCTCATAAGTTATCTAGCAAAGATGAGAGACCTATAGTTGAGAAGAAGAAGTATAGATCCATGAAAAGAGGTTTGTAATATCTAATTCACACCAAATTAGATATAGAAAATGAAGGTGGTATAGTAGCAAGATTTCAACAAGACCCCAAGCAATCACACTATGTAGTAGTAAAAGATTATATTTAGATATTTGAAAGGTACACTTGATTTTGGATTATGCGATGATAGATCATATGAATTTATTCTATGTGTAGATAATGATAAACATTGGGCATGTAGTAGGAATGATAGAAAGAGTACTAGAGGTGGAGCATTTTTCCTTAGAGGAAAATTGGTTTCTTGGTTGAGCAAGAAACAAGATTGTATTTCATAGAGTACAAAAAAAGAAGAATATGTAGTAGAAAAAAAAATTGTAATCAAATCATGTGGATGAAAGAGATGCTAAAGGATATTGGGATAGATTTTTTAGAATCTATTATTATACATTGTGATAACACAAGTACAGTGAATATGTCTAAGAATCCTATGTTAGATTCTAAGACTAAGCATATATCGATTAAGTATTATGTTCTAAGAGAGAAAGTTGTAGAGAAAGAAATCAACTTAGAGTATGTTAATTATAAAGAGCATATTACATTAATTTTTTTATGAAGCCTTTACCTAAGGATACATTTGTGTATTTGTGAGGTATGCTTGGGGTTATGCCCCTACCTACTTCAGAGTAGATGATGTAGAGATTGCATTAGTCCAGTGGTACAAATCATTGTTATTTATCTAGAGTAAATGTTTCCTATATGGAGGAGTATCTATAGTTGAGAAGAGTCACTAAGGACTCTTTCTTGCTGGTACAAAATAGTATCTTTGGATACTTGACCTAGCTAAAAAAATTGAGTATTTGATTGACATAATGATGCATTTGTCATTGATGTCAATAGGGGAGAGATTGTATGAAAAAGATCTCCTATGAATGAGGGAGAGTGTACAATGGGGGAGAGATGTAATAAAGAGAGATAGAGAACATTGAGTTATATCAATGGAGGAGAAGTGTGAATAATTGATTCCATCCATGTAAGAATAAAGAACAAAAGATGGAGAGTTGTTCCTATATTTTTAAGATTTGGTTGATGAAAATGATTTCAAATGATGAGAGTACCAGCAGTATCAATGTTGGATTTTGTATTCTTGGAACTTAGATGTTTTTCATCTATGTTGCCAAAGGGGGAGATTGTTAGCATGAATGCTGGTGGTATTTCTTTAGGGGAGTATCCTAAGCATCACTAGAATAGATAGGGAGATTTTTAGCATTATATACATGTTGTATTCATGATCGTGTTTGTCATTGATGTCAACATAGTATTGTTTATGTAAAGACTAGTAGAGTAGTAGATAGAGAATGAGGTTGTACGAACTATGTATTGATGACGAGGTCAAGAAAAATTGATGACATGTTCTACAATATGTTCTAATTATGTGTATAGAAAGTCAAAGATATGTGAGAGTTATTCATGATTTCTAAAAGTTAGAGTGCAGATAGAGTACCTAAGAAGTTTTTTTTGGTGTTTTTGATTGCATCTCCTAATAGTGATATAATCATGATGAGAAAATTTAGAAAGTGATAGTAGACAATGTAATAATGAAGTTAGTGAGTGCATGAGATTCAAGATTACATGTGAGAAAATTTGTAATTACTGTGAGCCAATAGCATTTTATAATTACAAAAATATGCAATGAATTGTAATATCTTAATGAGGTCCTATTATAATTATTTGGGAAAGCCTCAAGGCTAACTAAGAATTATTTTGAGGACATGGTATATAGGAAGGTTATTTTACTTGTGATGAAGTGTGGATTGTGTGTGCAAGTGTGAATTGTGTAAGTGATATGAAAATTTGGTAAATGTGAGCAAACAACCAAAGGGATCATTGTGATGCAAATTTGAAGATTTGCTATTGAAATCTAAGAAGGTATTTGGTGCAGTATTGGAATAATAAGGGGAAAAAGAAAGACATTAAGTTGTTGATATTAGTTTCATTTCTATTATTTTGAAAGGAATAATAAAAAAACCAGATGAAAAGTGACTTTGGTGGTCTTGCCCCATAAGTTATTTGGACTATGGGTCTATGTGTCCTCTACAACTCCTAACATGATTAACAAAACTCTTATTAGGGTTGGAATATCCTAATAGGGATTCAAAGTCTCCTAATAGGGACTGATATGCACCAAATGTATTTTATTGGCTCCCACCAAATTCTATCCTCTTACAATATATTTTTAATATTAGTATATCATTTTGTGGGAACCATCCCCATCGAGAATTTTTCCCCTTTGATCAAGGGTTTCCCTAATTAATATATTTGGTGTTATTGTGTTAGAAATGAAAGTCCACCAAGATAACTAAGAAGGGGGAGGGGGGTGAATCAGTTATCCAAAAATTAAAATATTTATCTTCCTTAAACAAAATTAACCATTAAACCAAAGTAAACAACAACCATAATAAAATGCTCATAGATAATTACACCAGATATGTTGACTAGGGAAACCCTTGATTAGAGGGAAAACCCTAGTGGGAATGATGCCCACAAGGTGATGTACTAATATAAATATTCCTTGTTAGAGGATGGACCTTGTTAAGAGTCTATTACAAATTTTAGTACAATGATTTCCTATTAGGAGACTTTGAATCCCTATTAGGAGATTCCAACCCTTCTAGGAGTTGTGCCAACCTTGTTAGGAGTTGTGGTATAATGTATGCAAGAAGAACCCACTGCCCAAACATGCAATTTCAACTATAAGAAGAGCTCACTACTCAAATAAGTAATTTACTATTATCTTCTTCTTTCCTTTGCTCTTTCCTCTATCTTGGAAACTAGAACAATCCATGTTAGACTTTGTAGACTAGATCACAAACCTTGGATCCAAATACCAAACTTCAGACCACTCAGCAAAACCTTGGCAATGAAGTTTCCTTCACTTCCACACTACTCTACTCAACTTCACATTCCACACTCTCTATTGCTTATCATTAATTCAAATTAAATTCATTTGATACCATGATAAAGGAAAATGTCCTTTCTTTATACTGAGTCCATAAAACAATTATTATAAGACCACATCAAGAACACGTTATACTTGGCAATAACATTTATCTTTAGCTTTGCAACTTGAATTAATTTTTGTACATGGAATATTATGATGATGAAGCTTAGCTAGGTCATCCTTGATATGTCTTCTCCATGTCCTCAACCTTGATCCTCAAGATATCAACTTTGCTAAGAGATACAACAAGTTTACCAAAACATGCCTCTATAAACTCTATCTCAAAATAGACATCACCAAAACTCACATAACTTCTTCTAGACTTATCCTTTCTTCTTTTGATGTTAACTGCATGTACTAGATATCTAGAAGTATCTCCCATTACCTCATGTGGTTATAATGCTCAACTATCCATCTGTACCAACTTGATCTTTCCACTATTCTTCTATTAGATACCATAGAAAACTACTATGTTGACATCAATGACAAACTCAGTCATGAATGTAACATATCATCATAGTAGTACTCACCCATAGGAATATCATCAACATTGATGCTACCAACCAATCTTCCAAATCTTCTAACAATCTCCCCCTTGGGCATTGATGGCAACATAGATGAAAAATATCTAGTTCTAAGAATACCAACAAAAGGTTGTTCATCTTCAAATCCTCTTCATCAATCATACTTCCTCATTGATATACCTCAAAGTGCTCTATATAAGATTGTTATTAAACATACTATGCTTATGCCAAACATCTCCCCTTAGCATAATATTTTTTATGCCAAACTTCTCCCCCATTGACATCAATGTCAAAGGTAACTAACTCTACTACATCAAACTCTGCAAGAACTGATACTTACAAGCTCTAGTATCAAAAGACACTATTCAAAACAACATCCAACAAGAGTCCTACATGACTCTGTCCATCACAAATACTCCCCCATTGTGGAAGCATTAGCATTTAGTCTAGACAACAATGGTGCTCTATTACCCTAGAATGATGCACTCATGCATCTTATTAATTTGATGTAGGAAGGGGCATAACCCCAAGTATACCTTTCAAATACTCAAAAGTCTCTTTGGGAAGAAGCTTAGTGAATATATTTGCAATTTGCACTTTAGTGCTCACATACTCCAATCTGATTTCCTTTTTTGCAACTTTTTCTCTCAAGATATGATACTTAATAGAAATGTGCTTCGTCCTTGAATGAAATAATGGATTCTTAGACATATTTATCATACTTTTGTTGTCACAATGTATAACAATGGGTTCACAGATTTCTATCATTATATCCTTCAGCATTTACTTTATCCAAATGACTTTATTACAATTATTTACTACTGCAGCATACTCTACTTCTACCGTACTTTGAGATGTACAGTCTTGCTTCTTGCTTAACCAAGAAACCAATCTTCCTCCAAGAAAGAATGTTTCTCCACTAGTGCTCTTTCTGTCATCTATACTACCTACCCAATCTGCATTAGTATAAGCATTTAGAGTGAAATCATTAGATTTTTCATAAAACAATCCACACTCTAATGTTCCCTTTAGATATCTAAATATCCTTTTTACTACTGCATAGTGTGCTTCTTTGGCATTAGCTTGGAATATTGCAACAATTCCAACTGCATTTGCTATATGTAGCTTTGTGTGAGTCAGATCTTGCAATGCTCTGATCATAGATCTGTATTTCTTTTGTTCAATAATAGGTGTTTCATTCTTCATAGATAACTTGTGTCTTATTACCATAGGTGTTCCAACTAGTTTGCATGCTTCTAAACCAAACATTTTTAGTAAATCCTTCAAGTACTTATCCTAGGAAATATTTCATCTCTTCTATCATACTCATTTCAAATTATTTCTTCATTTCTTTTGCAAACTTCTCACTTTATTCATCATTTCCTTCAAATGCTTGTCAAATTCTATATCCAAGCTTTGTCAAATGCTTGTCCAACCTTGCATACTAGGTTTTGGTTGCTCACTTCAATCCATACAATCCTAAGTCTACGTACTATGTCCTTGTCATCTATTAAAGGACATCCTTTAGGCTTCTCAATGTATACCTCTTCTTCAAGTTCTCCATTCAAAAATGCTGAGTGAAATCCATCTGGTATACTTTGAATTTCTTGTGTGCTACATAGGCTAAGAATAATATTACTACTTCTATTGCAGCCATTGGAGCATAGGTCTCCTCATAATATATTCCTTCCTACTGTGAGTACCCTTTACATACTAGTCTTTCTTTGTTCCTTACAACTTCTCCTTGCTCATTCATCTTGTTCCTGAATACCCATTTAGTTCCTATCACATTCTTGTCTATTGGCCTAGTGACCAATTCCCATGTCTAATTATTTTATATTTAATCGAATTCCTTTTTCATAAAATTCTTTCAATAGTCATCTTTACATGCTTCATCTGCATTCTTAGGCTCAACTTGAGATATTAATCATATTTCTTTATTTAATTTGCTTCTTGTCATCACACCTTTGCCTTTGCTTTTGATGATCTTTTTGGATCGGTGATTCTTTATCATATTCTTTCTTGAAGTAGGAGTTTCCATCTCAACTCTTGGCTCTACTGAAGGTTCTAAACTTTTTTCCAGCCTTGGCTCACCTTCATTCTACAAATCATTGTTAGTCTCAAGAAATACCTCATCATTCCTTGGCTTAGTAACAACATCATCATCTAGATTGTAATAAACTATTCTCTCTTGTATTCTAAATTTCTCATCAATTGTCGCATTTGCACTTTCCATAATAGTCTCCAAAGCTGTCTCTTCTATTACTTGTTCTTCATTAATCAATCTAGGCTCATTAACATAGTCTTTCAAGGATCTTTCCATATTTTTTTTTCTAAATTCTTCAACTTTATCATAAAGCAGACTCTTCCTAGCCTTTCTCAACCTCTTAGGACATTTACTTGAAAAATGACTAAACTCTTTACATGTCCAACAAATAAATTTTTTCATACCTTCAGGTTCTCTCTTTGTAAGTAGATCAATACCTTCCTTTATCTTTATGTTTTCTTCTAGTCTACATCTAACTTCACTTGTGCTATTGTTTCCTTGTATAAAATAGAAGGATTTTGGATCAGTAAAGTCAATATTTTGCTCTTTACACAAATTTGATAACTCACCAAGAATTTCCATCACTAAGGTGTCAAAATTTCTTCTTTCAGATGTAGGACTATCTTCCCTAAATATGTTCACCATGGATCTCCCAAAGTTGTTAAACTTTATCTTCAAGGACCTGATGCTCAGATACTAATTGTTAGAAATAATAGTCCACCAAGATAATTGAGAGGGGGCGGGGGGCTGAATCAATTATCTAACAATTAAAATATTTATCTTCCTTAAACAAGCATAGCCATTCAACCAAAGTAAACAAAAACCATAATAAAATTCTCATAGATAATTACATCGGATATGTTGACTAGGGAAATCCTTAATTAGAGGGAAAACCCTAGTGGGAATGATGCCAACAAGATGTTGTACTAATATAAATATTCCTTGTTAGAGGATGGACCCTGTTAGGAGTCTATTACAATTTTTAGTACAATAAGTCCCTATTAGGAGACTTTGAATCCTTGTTAGGAAACTCCAACCCTTTTAGGAGTTGTGCCAATGCTGTTAGGAGTTGTGGTATAATGTATGCAAGAAGAGCCCATTGCCCAAACATGCAATTTAAACTACAAGAAGAGCTCACTACTCAAACAATTAATTTACTATTATCTTCGTCTTTCCTCTTTTCTTTCCTCTATCCTATCAACTAGACCAATCACTGTCAGACCTTGTAGACTAGGTTAGAAACCTCATATCTAAATGCCAAACCTTAGATCACTCGATAAAACCTTGACAATAAAGTTTCCTTCACTTCTGAATTGCTTTGCTCAACTTTGTATTTTGCACTCTCTACTACTTATCATTAATTCACATTACACTCATTCAATACCATGATAAAGGAAAATGTCCTTCCTTTATACCAAGTCCATAAAATAATTCCCTAAGTTGGCTGTTAGACCTTCTCAATTAATTATTATAGGACCATATTAAGAACACATTATACTTAGCGATAACATTAATCTTCTACCTTACAACTTGAATAACTTTCCATACATGCAATATTATGATGAGTGATCTTAGCCACATCATCCTTAAAATGTCTTCTCCATGTCCTCAACCTCAATCCTCAAGATATCAAATCTACTAAGAGATATAACAAGTTTACTAGAACATGCCTCAGTAAACTCTATCTCAGAACAGACATCACTGAACCTTACATAACTTCTTGTAGACTTATCCTTTCTTCTTCCAATGTTAACTACATATACCAAATAATTAGAAGTATCTCCCATAAACTTTGGTCATTATAATGGCCAACTAGTCATCCCTACCAACTTTATCTTTTTGATGTTCTTCTGTCAAATACCATAGAAAACTGCTATATTGACATCAATGACAAACTTAGTCATGAATGTAACATATCATCATAGTAGTACTCCCCCATAGGAATATCATCAATATTCATGCTTCCAACCAATCTTCCAAATCTTCAAACATATTGTGTATGTGTATCTTCTTATGGTTGCTAATTATATTGTTTAAATATTTAAGGTTTAATAAGGTTGATAAAAGTTATATTGTTTGATAAAAGATTCAACCCCCCTCTCAGTTATCTTAGTGGACATTACATTCTAACATAATTTTTTTTCTCAATTTCTAACCAAACTCATTGGTTTGCTTCTTTGTTTTGTAAATGGGTACCTAACATGGGCTAGTTTCCAAAAGTCATCATGCATTATCATTTAACATTTGTAAGCTTAATAAGTGCATTCTCCTAAGTTTTACTTGGGGGAGGGGCTATGTGCTAAAAACATGAATGTTGATGATATTCCTATGGGTGATTATTGTAGATATGTTACTATGATGATATGTTACATTCATGATTGTGTTTCTCATTGATGTCAACATAGTAGTTTTCTATGGTATCTGATAGAAGAATAGTAGAAAGATCAAGTTGATATAGATGGCTAGTTGAGTATTCTCACTATCCAAGGTTATGGGAGATACTTTTGAGTATTTGGTATATGTAGTTAATGTTGGATGAAGAAATGTTAAGTCTAGAAGAAGTTATGTAAGTTTTGGTTATGTTTGTTCTAAGATAGAGTTTATAGAGGCATGTTCTGGTAAACTTGTTTTATCTCTTAGCAAACTTGTTATTCTAAGAATCAAGGTTGAGGATGTAAAGAAGAAATGTTTGTGATGATGTATCTAAGCTTGTTCATCATAATATTATGTGTATGGAAAGATATTCAAGTTGCAAGGTGGAAGATTAATGCTATCACTAAGTGTAACATGTTCTTAATATGGTCCTCTAATAATTAATTGAGAAGGTCTAACAGCTGACTTAGGTAATTATTTTATGGATTCAGTATAAAGGAAGGAAATTTTTCTTTATCATATAGAGTGGGTATGACATGAAGAATTATTTTGCAATCAGCTAAGAGAGCAGAATGCAAAGTTTAGTAGAGTAGAGCAGAAGTGAAGGAAAATTCATTGCCAAAGTTTTATCGTATGATTTGAGGTTTAATATTTGGATCTAAGGTTCGTGACCTGGCCTACAATTTCTAACAGTGATTGGTTTGGTTGATAGAATAAGGAAAGAGGAACATAATAGTAAATTACTTGTTTGGGCAGTGAGCTCTTCTTGTATTTGAAATTGCATGTTTGGGCAGTGCGGTCTTCTTGCATACATTGTACTACAACTCCTAAAAGGCTCCTTCCTCTAAAAAGGAATATTTATATTAGTACATCATCTTGTGGGTATAATTCCCATTGGGATTTTCCCTTTGATCAAGGGTTTCTCTAGTTAACATATCCAATGTAATTATCTATGTGCATCTTATTATGGTTGTTGTTTACTTTGGTTGAATCATTAAGTTTATTTAAGGAAGATAAATGCTTTAATTGTTGGATAACTAATTCACCCCCCCACCTCTTAGTTATCTTGGTGGACTATTGTTTTTAACAATTGGTATTAGAGATTAGGTACTTGATAAAATTTAACAAGTTTGGGAGATCCATGGTGAGCATGTTCAGGAAAGATAATCCTACACCTGACAAAAGAAATTGACACTTGAATGGTGGAAATTCTTGGTGAGTTATCATATTTATGTAAAGAGTAGAATATTAAGTTTTTAGATGTAGAATCCTTCTATTGTATACAAAAGAATAGAAGCTCACGTAAAGATAGATCCAAATTAGAAGAAGACATAAAGATAAAGGAATGTATTGGTCTACTTACAAAGAGAGAACTAGAAGGTATGAATTTTTTTGTTTGTTGTACATGTAAAGAATTTGGTATTTTTTTGAGTAGATGTCCTAATTAATTAAGAAAAGCTAAAAGTAATCTACTTTCTAATAAATCTGAAGAATTTAGAGCAAGTATGGAAAGATCCTTGAAAGATTGTGTTAATTAGTTTAGATTGGTTAATGAAGAGCAAGTAATAGAGGAAATAGTTTTGGAGACTATTATGGAAAGCACAAATATGAGAATAGATGAGAAATTTAGGATACATGAAAGAATAGTTGATTACAATTTAGATGATGATGTTGATACTAAGCCAAGGAATGATGACGTATTTCTTGAGACTAACAATGATTTGTAGAATGAAGGAAAGCCAAGGTAGGAATAAAGCTTAGAACCTTCAATAGAGCCAAGAGCTAAGATTGAAACTTCTATTTTAGGAAATAATATGATAAGGAATCATTCATTCGAGCAGATCACTAGAAGAAAAGATAAAGGTGTGATGAAAATAAGTAGAGTCAATGAAGAACTATGTTTGATATCTCAAGTTGAACCTAAGAATGCAAATGAAGCATGTAAAGATGATCATTGGAAATGAGCTATGAAAGAAGAAATGGATCAGATAGTAAAGAATGAGACATTGGAATCGGTCCCTAGTCTAGTAGACAAGAATGTGATAGGAACTAAATGGGTATTCAGGAACAAGATGAATGAACAAGGAAAAGTTATAAGGAACAAGGGAAGATTGGTATGTAAAGGTTACTCATAGCAAGAAGGAATAGACTATGATTAAACCTATGCTTCAATGGCTATAATAGAAGCAATAAGGTTGTTCTTAGCATATGCAACATGTAATAAATTCAAAGTGTGTCAGATGGATATCAAGTCAACATTTCTGAATGGAGAACTTGAAGAAGTATACATAGAGCAGCCTAAAGGTTTTCCTTTGATAGATGACAAGGATATAGTTTGCTGACTAAAGAAAGCATTGTATGGCTTAAAGAAAGCACCCAAAACCTAGTATGCAAGGCTGGACAAGCATTTGACAAAGCTTGGATATAGCAAAAGTATGACAAATGGTAATTTGTATTGGAAAGAAATTGATGATGGATTAATGATTTTGGTAAATTTTTTTGATAGAATCATATTTGGAGGAAATGATGATGAAAGTGACAAGTTTGTAGAAGAGATGAAAAAGGAATTTGAAATGAGTATAATAGGAGAAATGAAATATTTTCTAGGATTACATATTATACATGATAAAGAAGGAATCTTGATCTCTTAGACTAAGTATTTGATGTATTTACTAAAAAGGTTTGGTTTGGAAACATGGAAACCTATTAGAACACCTATGGTAACTAGACACAAGTTATTTACAAAGGATGAGACTCCTACTGTTGAGAAGAAGAAGTACAAATCTATGATTGGAGGTTTGCAATATTTGACTCACACAAGGTTGGATATAGAAAATATAGTTGGAATTGTTGCAAGATTCCAAGATGATTAGAGAAGCACATTATGTGGTAGTCAAAAGGATATTTAGATATCTAAAAGGAACACCAAAGTTTGGATTTTGGTATGATATACTAATGATTTTACTCTAAGTTCTTATACTGATGCTAATTGGGTAGGTAGTATGGATGAAAAAAAGAGCACCAGTGGTGGAGCCTTCTTTCATAGATAAAGATTGGTTTCTTGGCTAAGCAAGAAGTAGGATTGTACCTCACAAAGTACAACAAAAGAAAAAAATCTTGCAGTAACAAACAATTTTAATCAATTTGTTTGGATGAAGCAGATGCTAAAGGATACAAGAATAGAGATTAATGAACCTATTGTCATACATTGTGACAATACAAGCATAGTAAATACATCTAAGAATCCAGTGTTGCATTCAAAGACCAAGAACATTTCTATCAAGTATCACATGTTGAGAGAGAAATTTGTAGAAAAGGAAATTAGAATGGAGTATGTGAGCACTAAAGAGAAGATTGCAAATATATTCACTAAGCATCTTTCCAAAGAGACTTTTGAGTATTTGCAAGGTATGCAAGGGGTTATTCCCTTTCCTACATCAAAATAGAAAATGTAAGAGTGCATCAATCTAGTGTAACAGAGAACCATTGTTTGTCTAGATTGAATTCTAGATTCAAGTCTATTTTTGAATAGTGTCTTTGGACACTTGAGCTAGTAAGAATCAGTTATTGTAGAGTTTGATGGTTGCTGAAACCTTTGACATTGATGTCAATGGGGGAGAAGTATTACATGAAAAAAATCATGGGGAAGAGGGAAAAAAATCATGAGGGAAGAGTAAGAATGAGTACAACATGTTCTAGAGAAGAAAACAGTTAGGGAGAACGATTAATGAAGAGGATTTGAAAAGAAAGGTTAACAGTCTTTTGCAGTTGGTATTCTTGGAACTAGATGTTTTTCATCTATGTTGGCATCATTGCCAAAGGGGGATATTATTGGAAATTTGAATGCTAATGATATTCCTACGGGAGAGTATTGTAGATATGTTACTATGATGATATGTTACATTCATGACTATGTTTGTCATTGATGTCAACATAGCAGTTTTTTATGGTATTTGATAGAGGAACAATAGAAAGATCAAGTTGGTATGGATGGCTAGTTGAGTATTCTCAGTATTTGAGGTTATGGGAGGTACTTCTAAGTATCGAGTATATGCAGTTAACATCAGATGAAGAAATATTAAGTCTAGATCAAGAAGTTATGTAAGTTATGGTTATGTCTGTTATGAGATAGAGTTTACAGAGGCATGTTCTGGTAAACATGTTATATCTTTTAGCAAAATTGTTATTCTAAGAATCAAGGTTGAGGATGTGAAGAAGACATGTTGGTGATGACAAGGCTAAGATTTCTCATCATAGTATTATGTTTATAGAAAGATATTCAATTTGCAAGGCAGAAGATTAATGTTATCACTAAGTGTAACATGTTCTTAATGTGGTCCTATACTAATTAATTGAGAAGGTCTAACAGTTGACTTAGGGAATTATTTTATGGACTTAGTATAATGGAAGGATATTTTATTGTATCATGTAGAGTGGATATGACATGGAGAAGTATTTCATAAGAAGCTAAGAGAGCGAAATGTGAAGTCGAGTAGAGCAGAGCAAAAGTGAAAGAAAATTCATTACTAATGTTTTATTGTGTGGTCCAAGGTTTGATGTTTAAATCTAAGGTTTGTGACCTAGTCTACAAGGTCTAACAGTGATTGGTTTTGTTGATAGAATAGGGAAAGAGGAAAATAATAGTAAATTACTTTTTTGGGTAGTGAGCTCTTCTTGTAGTTGGAATTGCATGTTTGGGTAGTGGATTCTTCTTGCATACATTGTACAACTCCTAATAGGGTTGTCACAACTCCTAATAGGGTTGGAATCTCCTAACAAGGATTCAAAGTCTCCTAATAGGGACTCTATGTACTAAATGTTGTAATAGACTCCTAACAAGGTCCATCCTCTAACAAGGAATATTTATATCAGTACATCATCTTGTGGGCATCATTCCCACTAGGGTTTTCCCTCTAATCAAGGGTTTCCCTAGTTAACATATCTGGTATAATTTTCTATGTGCATCTTATTATGGTTATTGTTTACTTTGGTGGAATGGTTAATTTTATTTAAGGAAGATGAATGTTTTAATTGTTGAATAACTGATTCACCCCCCCAAATCTCAGTTATCTTGGTGGAATATTATTTCTAACTAGGTGTTGGTATTATTTACAACTCCATCTAACATATTACAAATAAAATAATACACTGGTATATACCAAATTCATACTTAGACAATTTTTCGATTACCAAAAGCTAAGTATCTTTATTTTCAAAGTTTCTTGTAAGCACGTACATCATGTGTTTCCATAAATGACAACAATTACATATCCTCATTAGCCAATTGTCAACAATCTCCCCCTTTGGCATTGTTGGCAAAAAAAATAGGGAAAATCAGCTAAGTGACAAAATCTTAACAAAAATAATATTATTGTATTATTTTACGTCTATTAGAAATTGTTCATTTTACATATGCTCCCCCTTACAATATGATTCCATACATTAGAATATCTCATGTACTTCTCCCCATTACATTTTTCTTAATGTAATTATCCCACTTTGACATCAATGACAAAGGTTAAAATGTCAAAAAACTATCCAAATTGTTTCAAAATTTCTGTACTTCTATCTTAAGATGATAGAATCTTCATGCAATCATCAAAATTTTCTTTCAAACTATCTGTTGGGACTAAAAATTACATGCTTCAATTTTTAGTCACATTTCAAAATTTTTGAGAAAACCAAGCCCTATGAATGCCCATAATTGCATATGTACCTAGTTGTACCTGTGAGGCCCCTAAGGTGTTTAATGTTTCTAACACCTTGCATTTAGTGCATCTACCTATTCCATGAAGTTAAATTGACATTCTGAGTCATTTGGCGAAGTCTTGTTTTGAGCTAGTTCCAAATTTGCATTTTCACTTAAGTGTCAAACAATGGCAGAAGGCTATATTTTCCATTGAATATCTTGCACCCAGAAATGTTCCATGACTTATCGCTTTGAGAATGTCTAGTGTCCATACCTAAGAACCTATGTTTTAGATTTTGAGTTGTTTTGAGTTTGTTTGACTAGGTTTTGAATCCCACAAAGTTGGTTGTTTACTGTTTTCATGCTGATGCACATTGCACATAATTCTAGGAAGCCTTGTTTGACATGCTATAACTTTGACCCAGTTGACCCAAATGTTAAAATTCCTTTTGCGTTGTATTGTAGATGTCAGAGACTTGTTATGTTTCAAGTTTTAGCTTATGAAAAATCTGTTTGATCAGTTCAAACGCGATTCCAAATGAAATTTCTATCTTTTTACTGGTGTCAGCATTTGCAAATTTGTTAGGACCCCTATTTGTGACATTATAATTCCTAATCTGTGATTGGTGAGATCGAATGGATTGTACCATTGTATTTTCCTCTGAAGATACTCCAAGTGTGTCAGTTTGCAAGTCATGACGAATCCATATGCACACTTTTCTAGGTCAATTCCATTTGCTAAAATCACTTTTTAGTTAGTATTCCTAGTTGCAAAATTCTAAGTAGCCTACTTTGAACATCCACCATTTGCGCCTAGTTATTCTTCATGAGCCTAAATTATAGATCCATACTCACCTCATGACAGAGAACTAGTGCCCCAATTTCCAGATCCCCAAGTGCCCATATGTCCAGGTTTCCAGGCAATTTCCAAACTCACTTTCTAGTTTTCTAACATGTTTATCTGCAGGTGAATTTAAGTTGGCAACTTCAGAGATCAATATCTTTTGACCCTAATATCGTCATGCAATGAGATCTGGTAGGCTTGTTGAACATGTCAAAGAGAATAGAGATCCTTATTTTTGGAGCTCAATTAGGTATTTTCATCAATTTTTAAAGCCAGGCAACAGGCCTCCTGGCAAAGATTCCATAGTGGTGCGAAAATGACTTAAAATAAGTTTTCAGTGTTGATTTAATGATCAAATTAGGTTCTAGTTAGTTCAAAGAGGTTGATGGGTCAATTTGGCATTTCAGTTGTCCAAAAATGAACATTTTTTATCCCGACCCACTTTGGGGCCCAACTAATTATATCATACTGTTAAGATTGATCAGAAGTGAAATTGAAGATGTTTAGAGATTGAAATGATATTAATCATTATGAGTGCTAACATTTATGAGGATTGTCAAGAAAAGTGAAAACAAATAGCTTTAATGTTCTTTATATCATGTTTTTTTGTATGATCAATAGGCTATAATATTCAGATCCTGGATGTGGGTCAAGCAGGAGGAAAGGGAAGACACCCATGCAGCTCAAACATTTCAATGATCTTTCATGATATATTTTGGCAATGTGGTAGCTCTAATTTACATTAGAAATGCACTTATAGGCACGAACAATGTGTTAAAGGAGGGGACAACCACTTAGCGGATATGCTTGTTGGAGACATTTATGGTGGTCTAGATTATTCAAAGATTGGTCTTTCAACATCCACTATAGCTTCAAGCTTTGGTAAAGTTGTATCTGAAAATAAAGACCTTGTGAATTACGAACGTGCGGACATTGCACTTTCTCTACTTGGAATGATTTCCTATGCATGGAAAAAACATAGGCTATGTTTTTGCGGCATGAAGGTTATATGGGTGCCTTGGGGTCATTTATGAGCTATGATAAATATGGTCTTTCAGTTTGGACTACAAATCAGTTTGTTGAGTGCTTTCCTATGGGAGCACCATATTCAAAGGGAAAAATTCATGGTCCACCTATTAATGATCTAAATGAAAAGAGCACAACAGGGGAGTCAGCCAGATTGAAAGGAGCTCACCTTTTTTTTTTTAAAGAAAAAAAACAAAGGAGGCAGCGGCATGTGAAAGGAACCAGCCCACACATGGAAAAAATGCCAGGTTAAGAGGATTTACACTCAGAGCGTGAGCAACCAAAGGCAGTTTGAAAGAAGCTTCAAGCAGTATGTAACAGGGTACATACACATTCATCATAAAAGCATCCCACATCAATTAACAAAAAATGCGCTAGTTAGAAGCAGGGGTCCACGTGAGCAAAGCAACCTTAGTCAATCGTATCACGTAGAGCATTCAAAAGCTCCAAGCTGCCAAAGTAAAGGGAGCTATGCTTTTAATAGTTAAAGCACTCATGCCAAGAGCAGTGCCACAGAAGTAGATAGAAAATAACCTATGTCAGCAGCAGGGGCGGGGTAAAAAAAAGAAAAGCCAAAGCTATGTCAATTTTGCATACTTATTTCCTTGAAGGTTGGTTCTTAGCACTGCAATGTCTGATGAAGATGATGAGAGTCCAAGTCGTCGCAGCATCAATACTAAAAATACAGAGATACTCACAATGCCACAAAAAAAAGAAAGCATCAAACAAAAAAGTGTCCACGTGAGTAGGGAAATCAATAAATCAAACCAAGCAGAGGCAAATAGGGGAGCTGCCTCAAGTTTTAAAAACAAAACCATCACCAGTAAGAGAGAGAAGCTACTGGCCAGTAAGGAAGTCTGTGAAGCTCAAAAAGAATCTCATGCCAATACAAAAGGAACACGCAACAAGTGAAGAAGGTAGAGAACCACGCATCCAAGCTACCACCAGTTAGAGTAGTTTTAAAAGGAGACATGAAGCAACCCAAACCTGCACATGAAAAGACAAAACTGTTCACAAGGAAGCCCAAAGTTAAATAGAAAACAACGCACCTGTGAGTAGAGTGTTGAAAGAAACGTAGAGTCAAGGAAGGCATTCACATGGATTAGTTATTTCCTTTATCCCACATGGGTTGGGGAAGAATTTTTTCCAGTCGTTAAATAAAAATTCTTACAACATGTTTATTGTGTTAAGAAAGAGGCTTTTAGGAAAGTTGTTAGCTCACAGGTGGGTCCCGTTCATCCGGCTAGTTGGAAGGAAGAAATAAATTTTGAACACAAACACACAAAGAGGATGAGGTTAGCAAGAAAGGTGCCGAAAAAGAAAAAATCCAACTAGTTGCTATGGCGCTAGCTGGAAAATCTAAGAAATTTTGGCTAGCGACATAGTGACTAGCTGAGAAATTCAAAAAATTGACGAGGAGTTAACAAGCATCATGGGTCCCGCCTCAAATGCCGTTGAAAAACTGGGTGGTGCCAAGTGGTAGCAAGGTAGTGGGGATAGAATAACCAAGCGATGATGTGGTAGGCAATTTTCACAAATCACCAGATCGTGCCATGTGGCGAATCCAACGACTGTCGTTAACTCGCTATGGGAGAGTTGCAAGGAAGTTAATATAGTGAGGTAATGATGATGACATTGTGTGGGTGACTTGGTGATGACGTGGAAGGAAAGTTAGAATGAGATGTGGGTCTCACTGGAGTTCAGAGCCAGTAAAAGAGTGGCACGTGGCGAATGGTCAAACCAAGTTTGACTCGGATGGAACTTGTGAAGGAAAATTCAAAAGTTTAAAAATTAAATTTTAAAGATTTTCCTCCTAATGTGCAGGTCAGACTTTTAAATAAAGTTTGAAGATTTATATAGTTTAAACTTTGGTAAAAGTTTAAATTTTTGCAAAATGCCATGGAACCATGAATGGAGGTCTAATTTTCAAACAGCCATATCTAGGGCATTTTTCACCAAAATGGGCACTCCAATATATTGTCAGAATCGAGAAGAGCTGAATTTTCCATTTCTAGAGTCAGATTATGCACAGGTCTTCACCAATTTGAGCTACAGGTCAGTTTGTGAAATTAGGGGCATTGGTGACAGAACAGGCTAAGTTCTTCATTATTGATTAGAATCAGTTAGAGGGAAATTTTAAAGGTCTGTTGAAATTTGAGAGTGAAAAAAATCAACTCGAGGTTGTTTTCTTGTCTGCTCAAGATCATACTGTAACTGATTTGTTACTTTTACTGAGTTCATTTCAGCACAAAAATTAGTTACATCCTTTCATCATTAGATTTCTAAGTATTTTGATGCCTTTGAAGGGTAAATGATGGGGATTTGATTTTCAGTTAGAGGGAAAAGATAAGGAAGATGGTTTTAACCTGTTGAGAAGGTTTTTCGAGTGGACAAGTGTGATGTTCAGATTCAATCCAGGAAATTGCTTCTTTTCTATATCTTTCATTCTTCTTCTCATTTGTAAGGGTTGTTGGCAATTTTCTCTGGGTAATACCAGAAGGGTTCCAGTTCTACTGTTGAAAACCAGGATTGTAGATGGTTTTACTTCTTGACTTTGAGTTGAGTTCTAGCAGTGAAGGCCACACATCCGCCCTACATAGATTTTCATTTCATGTTATGCATTGTTATTTTGAAGTACTAGATGTTGATGTTAGATCATATGAATTATCTTGAGTTTCATTTTGTGTTGCCAGTTACTGTATTTAGTCTTTCCAAGGATAAATACAAAAGGGGATTTACACAAATTATCTAAGTTTTCTAGTTCTTTCTTCTAATTCTTCATGTGTCATTAACTTTGTAATTGAATGGATAATGTTCATTCGGTTTAAGACATTTTGGATGAAGTGTGTATCAGATCTCTGTTGCTTTTGACTCAAGCAGTTAAGTAAATGCTTCATAGTTCTGATAGGGTTTCTGGGTGTATGAAGGGGATATTGCATAAGAATGGGATTAGGAATTTCTATTGATAAACTTGATTGTAATGCACACAAGTTAGGTCATCCTACTGGTAATGACTCTATGTTTCAATGGATAAGGCACTGATCACTAAATCAGATGCAAGCTGATATGAATGGAATTTGCACAAATCTTTTATTCAAATAATTTTAGTTGTTCATGTTTGTAGTGGGCATAATTGTTTAACCCTCACTCAGCTTGTGAATATCCTAGATTTTCATTTAGCTACTGCAGATCTATGTCATTTCATGAGTCTTTAGGAGAAATAAGGGTAAATTTTTCTTAATAGATTCAGGGATATGTTTTGCACTGGTACTATATCAATTGAATCTGAGGTCCATCTGCCTAGGTCTTGCAGAGCCTGAAGAAGAAGAAGGGTCATGCCTTATAGTTGGCCCGTTGTTAGAAATGACATGTTGAAAATGGGAGTTAGCTACCCCTAGATGTGTCATATTCTTAGTGGGATAATTGAAAACCCTCCAGTGTTTTCAAACACCAACACTATCCATACCTTTAGTCCATGTATATTTTTCTAATTCATGTGAGGTGAGAACTACACATAAGGGATATGATGCAATCTCAATTGCATTAAGGTCTAAATACAAAAAGTTAGAATAAGTGTCCTTGGCCTTAACACATTCCTCCAACTATTTCTCTATCATAGATATTTTTAGAACAATAGACTCTCTAAAATTCGATAATCTCTTCAAAATCTATTCCTTCTAAAGTTCCAATTTCCTAATATCATTGTGAATACTGGGCAGTTGTTTTTCAAAATCATCAATCTTACAAGATGGATGTTGTAGCTAGCTAGATAGAGCCTCTAGCTCACTGAACTTTCCTCCAATTTGACTGTCAATATCCTTAGTTAGTTTATAAGATAGGGTACACTTAATGTATTTTGTTGACACTTCCAAAGTTCCTTGATACAAGTAGCAAGACTTATCAAATTAATCTTAATACTTTGACAAATGGTGCTAAACAAGTTAGTAGCATGTGTGATCTGTTCCTTTGCTTCTGTAACACTTAACAAATTAGTAAATTCTTCATCAGATGACTTTAGCACTACTTGTGCCCCTTGTTCTAGATTTTCTTTTATGTGCTGCACTGCCAGAGTACTATGTAGTCTGTTAGTAACCTTCATCAAGGTTTTTCATAGGCTCTTCACTATTTTTCTCTTCTGAATAAGCTTTGCTAAGGATGAGATCAAATTAGTTTGATCATCATCATCAGTTGTTAAGCTAGCAAGTGAAAGAAGAGTAGATGAACTAGAAGGTTTAGTGTCATCCTCCCTTTGCTTCTTGGCTACCTCTTCGACTCTTCTGTCTTCTTCCTCTTTCTTTTCTATTTCCTTTCTTTCTTTTTCTCCCTTCTCTCCCTCTTCCAATATTTTCTTCTTGTCTTCCTCTATTTTCCTTCTTATTTCTTCTTCGACTACTCTTTTCTTTTCTTCCTCTTCTTTTCTTTTCATCTCATCCTTAAGCAATCTCTACTTGCCCTCTTCTACCTTCCTTTTCTCTTCTTCTAGTAACCTCTTATCCTCTTCAATTTTCCTTAGTTTTTCTTCAATATCCTTGGAATGAGATTTAGGTGGTTCTGAACTCTCAAATGGGTTAGTATTCTCAATATTAATTGTAACATTAGTGTAATCTATTTGCATTGTGTCATTGCTTATTAACACTTTTGAGGTTCTGGTGTAGGTGAAGATGTTGCCCTAGACTTTGCCATCATATGATTTATGGCTTCTACAATTTCACTTCTTAACTTGTCTTTCTCACTCACCATAAAAAAAATGGTCTTACCTTGTTTCTTAAGTATGGTATTAGATTTTTCAATAATCTCTTAATTTCTTCTTCATCATTAGTCTTGCAAATAGTCCTTAGCATAGACCTCCAAAGTTCTAAATCTTCTTCTCTAGCTAGTGCCTTCTTCTCAACAAGTCTATCATAGACCTTTTGGTTTACTGAGCCTTCAATATCCTTCAATTTTAGATTGTTGGCTATAATATATCTCATAGTAGAAATATCAATCTGATCTTTTTCAAATTTGTTATACAAATCATAGAATTTGTTCATCTGAAAAAAGTTGTATTTAACAACAATAGCTAAATTTATCTTCATTATCTAAGGCTTCTAGGGTTACCGAGCTTTTCCTATTGGCTACTTAGAAGTGGTTACCTTCTCTGCTTGCTTGACTTCTTGTTCTTATTTTTCTTCTTCTTCACTAGACTCAACAATTGTCAACAATGTCCTTTGTCTCTTTCTTGGTTCAATGACTTGTTGCTTGATCCTTTTAGTCTTTGTGGTCATATCTTCCACTAATCTCTTAGATTTTCTCTTTGGTTCACTTGGCTAAACATTAGATACTATTACATTCATAATGCTCTATTCCAAAGATGTCTCCACCATATACACTAACAAAGGTTGCATCTTTAGTATACCTTGCTTTATGGTTTGCCTGACTATCCATGATTCAATCTTATTCATACCAGCCTCTAATAAAGCTTTCTTCATTATTGACTTTATCTTCTTGTAAGAAGCCTTCTCCAAGGATACCTAATGAGCTGAATAGGTAATCTCATCATAGGTTCCAAATCTATATTCAGCTTTGTCCTTCTTAGATTTCAATAATAAATCAATGTATTGAACTATTGTTTCATCACTCAATTCATAACCTAAGGGATCAAGAAATGTTTCTTGAGGTTCTATTGCTTGAATATAAATAAAATCTATATCAACCATAATACAAATGTCTTCCTTAAATCTATCTACAATTGCAGATGCAATTTTGAATCTTTGTCTCATTTCATTCTAAAATGTCTTTATTATCAAGTTCCCACCGTCCAATATCTTATCTATTGGATGTCTTCTTCATACATCTATAATCTTCTCCATTGTACATCTATCACTACTCATAATATTTGTGACTGGAAAATATGGAAATCTTTTAAGCACATGAAAGAATATGTGATTGATCAATGATTGAAATCTAAACACACCATTATTAGTCCTCTTAATCATTTCTAGGTTCTCAAGTAGTTGCATTCTTAGTATTTTACTAAGGTTAAATTGTTCCTTCTCTACACATATCTTGTAGGTTGTATAGATGAATCTAGCTAACAATTCATCAATCTTTGAACTTGCACATAAGGAGTAGGCAATGATTCTACTTAGGAATATTATATCATCTTGCTTTGTGGTGCTAGTCACCATAGCCTTTCTATTATGCACTGCTAGGTTTAGCTCTCAACTTTCTTTTTAACCAATTTCTAGCCTATAGGTACACTACCTTGTTTACTAAGACCAATTGCCTCATGAATAAGGTTGGCTAAGAAATCAACTATACTATCTTCCATCTAGAGTTTTCCATCATGTATCCTACATAATATGATCTCTGTCCACTCATTTGTGTCCAATTCATGGTAGAAATGATATTTAAATAGATCTAGTTCCTTCAAATGTTCAATTTGGGCTTCATAGTCATAGTGTGGTTAAAGACTAATTCCATATCCTTGTTCATATATTCACTCCCAATAGATTCAAACTTGTTGTTAAGATATCTTCCAAATAAACTAAGTTGTTCAACATAATGTATAATGTCAAATTAGGGTTTCCTTCTATAGGTTTCACAAAAACAACCTTCAGCTTAGGTTTTTCCTCATTCTCAACATTATGAACTACAAACATATCCATGCTTCTAACAAATACAAACTTTTATCAAATAAATTTTGTGGAAAAATGATAAAATACCTTTTCCAAAAATAAGGTTTGCTTCAAAATCACCTTAACAAGTCACTTCTGAGTTCTATCTACTTTGGATGTATTCACAATGAAGTAGTAATCAAGTTTGTACTCCATTTTATTCCTTCAACTTGAACCTGCATTAATTGCATACTCTGCAAACATGAAAAAGCTATCCATTACATTATATAATCAAATATCTACTCAAGATCTTTTATCTGATCTTTAGACACCACCTGAGGTTTTCCATAGCTTTCTCTTATCATGAAAAAGCTCCACAAAACTTTGCTTCAAAAAATTCTTAGAAAATATATAGTTTTACATCTTCTGCTATAGAATTGACTTACTTTGTAATAATAGTAACTCTTAATTCCTTCATAACTAGTTTAGATAAGCTCCAAATTACAAACAATCTTAGATATAGTCTAAATTTAACTTGATACATCTTTTCCTGACTTCACTTCCCATACTTCTATCTACAGGGTTTGTATTTCTACACATTCTACTATTCCTTCTATCATTATCATACTTAGGTTTCCTACAATCAATTTCTTTATGACCCATACCATGACAATTATGACAATAAAAATCCTTAACATGATTAAATGACTTATTTGTACAATCTCTTTTCATATGACCTATTTCATTACATAAAAAAACATAACTCTAAATTCATACCTAGTTTCCTTAAGAGATTCCACTTTCTTTGGTTCATCCAAATTTCAAATTCCTTATATTGTCCAACTTCTTTAGGTTTATCAGAATATTGACAGGATTCAATCTTATCATCATATTTATCTTTTTCTTTCTGATCTTATCTAATCTTAGGTTTCTTTGCAGACATGTTAAATAGATAACCAAGACTAGTCTTATCATAAGTAGGTCTCTATATTGACATTGAATCATCAAGATTTTCTCTATTAGAATAAAGCTTCTCAAGTTGTTACTTACACTGAGTTAATTCACCTTTCGCAATAATATTGTATTTCTAAAGTTCTTCATGATCTTCTTTCAATGTTTCAAACTTAGGTGTCTTCTTTGCACGACTTGCTCTAAGATCTATATTCTTAGTTTTCAAATTAGATTCAGCTTTGCTAGGATACTCCTCAAAGTCAACTTCAAATTTGTAATCTTTAGTTCATGCTTCAATATCTTATACTCTATATTTAGCTTAGAATAATTATCACTACTAGTTTCAGATTCACTAGATTCAAGCTTGGATTTGAGATGTTCAATCTTTTTCTTCAATTGTCCAATGTATACTTTGGAGTCTTCATATCTTTCCTTCAACTTTTCTCTTTCTTTAGTAAGGAGATCAATTTGTTCAAGTGCCTCTTTAAGTTTCATCATCAACTGTTCCATATCCATAGGGATCTTACTCAAGTTGTTAAGCTTCTTGCGAGTAACTATTCTTTGATACCAATTGTTAGAAATAGGAATTATTGAGGGTGGGGGGGGTGTGGAGGTGAATCAGTAATCTACAAACTTTAGTCACCAACTAGATATTACTTCTTACTTTGAACCATACATAACAAAGTAATAAAGTAATGCTAAATAGTAATAGTAACCATGCTCAAAGATAACTCATAACACCATATCTTGTTAACTAGGGAAACCCTGGCTAAGGGAAAACCTTGGTGGGGATGATACCCACTAGATAATATACTGATATATAAGTTCATTTGTAGTGCTTGCCCCTAGGTCGCATTTTTGTTATCATGGCCAGACTTTGTTAGGTTAATTTTATGTTGATGGTTAGAAGCATTGTTTTGAGACTATCAGATATTGTGCTATGGATTCAGTGATATATGATGAGATTACTTAGACTCTACATTTCATGTATTCATGATGATTGTTACATTATTCTCAATTATTGATGATGATTAGTTAGATGGTTTATTATCACATGTGTTTTCTTATGGATACTTACCCCATACTTGCATGTGTATGGTGTGTGCGTTTGTTCTCTTTATGTATGGCATTTCTGATGTGATTAAGGAAGGGAGTCGTAGTCACCTGCTAGTCAGGATCTACACGATGCACCACTTCTTGCCATTGCCTATTTAGCTTAGCATATATATATTGTATGTACATGCATGGATTTTATGCAAGTTGTAGGTACCAGGTATTGACTTCCTTGAATTGCTAGGACGAGCATACCCTATCACACTATCTCAAGGGTAAGAGAGGGGAGATAAATTCTCAAGTCCAAATCCTAAACCCTTAAACCAATTGTCCTAGAAGGTAGGACAAGTATCTGAGATATTTTACCTTCTAAATGTGTTGGATGACATAATTCGTGATTTTAACCCTTTAGATTGATTTTGTATGGATTGTTCTATGATGGGTTTTCATATTTTATCTTGGAGGTGTATGCTGAATTTTCTATTAGTTAAGTCTAAAATTAAAAGATTTAATTAATAATTTAATTATTTAGGAAAAATTAATATAATATCATGATATTTTGATATTTTGATTTTAATTAATTAAATGGGGAATTAATTGAGAAAAAGAATTAAATAAAAGAAATTAAAATTAATAATAATAATAAAAATAATAATAAAATAATAAATAAATAATAATAGAAATAATAAAAGAATTAAAATAAAAGTTATAAGTCTACCTAGAAGTAAACGCACCTCTTGATTGCACATATGTCAACAACACAGGAGTTAGCACACAAATTAAGCACATGGTGTCTACAACCTTGTGACTCATCTAGAAGGTTGGAAAAGACTCGTGCTTAGTTGTCAACACCTTCTGGTTGTTTCTAGAGAGATTTCTAGGTGCTTCCTGAGAATTCTTTATATTCACACGCTCCTAGAATCTTGGGGAGCGTGTTTGGAGGACTTGGGAATGTTGGAGAAGGAAGGAGCTTGCTCTACAGTTTCTGAGAAAAAGTGATTTAGCATTAGTGTCCAGGTAGACACTTGTGATCTTGGCATATGATATTTTGCTTCTTGCACTTCATTTTTTCTTCATGTCTTCTGAATGCTTTCTGAGGATTTTGATACATTGAATATCTTGGTTGTATGCATCCTTGTCATGGGTAGTTAAATTTCTATATGAGAAAATCCCACATGCGTAGATATGAGGAATCTATGGGACTAGGGTTTTTAGATGCGTATTGAAAAACCTATTAGAAGGATTAATGGGTAAATTTAGAGAACAATTATTTTAAAAGAAAATTCTTAAGAATTAGAAAGCCCTTTTGTTTTAAAAACTATGTATTTGTTCTCATTTTAAATTATGCAAATCTGCATACATACATACATATATGTGTGTGTGTGTGTGTGGGTGTATACATACACACACACACACACACACACACACACATTTGTTAACATTGCTCATTAAATTGTAGTTGAAAAACTTTATTATAAAAACCAAATCGCATATAACAAAAACGTTTTAAAAAATGTTATTAAAAAAAAATATTTTATTTACATTGAAGGAGGGGGGGGGGGGGGACGAATTGTACCCTTACTCTGTGAGTGGCAGAGGCTTGCTGTCGTAGGGACTGCGATGATAGGGGTACTCTGTACCCGCTATCGGCACAGTGCCTATGACTGCAGGTACTGCGTACCTGCGATATGTGTATTATGTTTGGTTTTAATATTTATGTTATAAAATCATTTTTTTAAGATTTCATTTATTATAATATATATTATTAAATATTAATAATTTTAAATATTAGTTATTATAATTTATTAAATATTAGTTATTATATAATATTAAATTATTATATAATTTCAATATATTTATTATAAATATTTTTTTAATAGATTAATTCTTTTAATAATTAATCATTTTATAATATTTTAGATTAATAATATAAATCTAATTTAATCGGATTTAAATGAAAAAAAATAATGAGGAGAAGTTAGAAAATTGTTCATGTTTAATTTGAACTAGATGGGGGATTATTGTACAAATACGTATTTATCCTGTAGGCACTTTAGAAAATTGAATTCTAAGAGTCATGGGAAAATCTTTAGCTTATTAAAAATAGATTCTTGGGTTAGAGGAAAGTACGTACAAACATTTCCCGATTTGATATCTAAATCCAAAAAGAATACTGGAATCCCATACTTTAATCAACTGTGTAATTTGAAGCAGACCAAAACATGTGCTTGTATTTTGTGTTTTCTCTATGCTTCTATTTTGGGTTTTTGGGTTGACTAGTTTGTTGACTAGTTATAGGACGTCTACCAGAGGCTCAGGGGTTATGATTGTGATGTCATGATGATGTCTTTTGATCTTGATCTTCTAAAACTCAACCATGGTTACGTGATGGCATGCTGATTGATATTGTCTTTAGTTTTCATTGTGTAAGTTGTGATATATGTAACCTTTTTATGAGTTATCGATCAGTTGTATTTGATTACTTTCCAGTCACTTGATGGGATTGAATTATTTATCTAATCTTGATGATGTCATGTTGAGACATGTTTTGACTCAACCATTTTGGAGTCTTCAATTAGTATTACTTTGAGATACTTTTGGTTGCTTATTGAGAACCAATGTATATTGTGATTATCAGTGATGCCTTCAGTTGCCAATAGAGAACTATTGTGGTCATGATTATCTATTAATGCTTTTTAGTTGCTCATGGAGATTTGATGCTCTTATTGTGGATTATCTTTTGGTATTTTTCAAGTCACTTGTATAGGATTGTGGTGATTTTGTGATTTATGATTCCATGAGCTTAGGGTAGGTTATCTACATGTAGTGTTGGGAAGTGGCTTGCAATGGGGGTCAGGGCCCTAAGAGGTTGCCAGGGTAACTCATTGTAAGTTGTTTTAATAAGTGAAAATGCTACACCTAATACTGACTTAATGAACCAAATAAGATAATTGTTTGTTCTCGCCCATGCCTTGAGTGCTAGTATAGACTAGGATGGGAGTAGAGAGAATGCTTAGTTGCGACCTTGCATTCCATAGTATGCCTTGTCTGTATGAAAGGATACTAGTGGCTACATAGGGATCACTAGGGGTCTGAGGTCTATTAAGAGACTACTAGGGTAACTCTAGCATGATTGGTGCGATGACACTTTCCTGCTTGCATAGTAGGTTTCCAATATGTCTTTGTTGTGCCTCTAGGATTAGATGTCAGTTTGTGTTGGAACCTTTGAGTTAGTATACTTTTAGGGTTCCTGGACTTCGAGAGTATTTGTGTTATGTGATTTGATAATCTACTTGGGACTTCACATTATCTCCTCTGCGCGGTGGGAGTAGACCATTTAGGTTCCACGCGGTCGGGTGGTAGTGTTTCTTCACTCTTACCATTTGAGATCCATCTGAGACATCGTGTTGATGCATTCTTTATTGGCATCTATCTTCATTCTATTCATGGATTATGATGGTGGACACGTATTCTTATATTGATGATTAGCATTTGTTAGATGATGTTATCTTATGCTTTATCCTGCATGTTAGATTTCTTTCTGCATATGATGTAGTATGATTTAGGAGTGACATTCCTACTATGTTAATACTAATGATATCTTCAGTGATTTGGGATGTTATGCATGAAGGGATGGCTAGGGCCCATGATGGTCTAATGATGCTATTTACAGTTTGGAGGAATCATGCACTTAGATAATTATGTGTTAAGATTTATGGTTATCTGCTATGATGGATGTTTATATTTTCTATGGTGATGTTCATGTATGGTATATGGTTTCATTTACTTTATTGCATTTGCATCATGGATTAGAATAGGATGATGTACTTTATTTTCATAGATGTATATTCTTTTAAGCCTTTCATACCCTGTGGTATGTACAATGGATGATCGAGCAATCAAAAATGTAATTTTATGAAAGGACATTTGAACAAAAGTACATTGTTTAAGAATGTTGGACTTTTCACTATTATTTCATGAGGATGTGATGTTAGATGGACTCATTAATAGTTAATTTAGATGTGGTTCAATGTTAAGGGATCCTTAAGGAATGTAACCTATTATCTATACTTTCAGTTGAATGTTGTTATTGCTTCCGTTACTATGTGTATGTTGTGAATGGTTTAACTTCCATGTTTCAAAAAAAAAAAAAAAGCTATCAAACTTAGTAAAATTTTAGGTTAATTCTTTTGGATCCCTTGGTGGGGCGTTACATCATTGTTAGAGGATGGACCCTATTAGGAGTCAATGAGAAAATTTAGTATAAGGAGTCCCTGTTAGGAGACTTTGAGTCTATATTAGGAGATTCTAACCCTATTAGGAGTTGTACCAACCCTGTTAGGAGTTGTAGTGCATTAGATGAAAGATGAGCCCATTGCCCAAACATGCACTTCCAATTATAAGAAGAGCTCACTAACCAAACAAGTAATCAAACTTCTGGAATATAGAAAATTTCTTAGTTCAATCTGAGATCTGAAAATAACTTAACAAATTTTGCATATATTGCTTCGCAAAAGTTCACATACAATTGCTCAACACAATTTCTCCAAGATAGCACACTTGAATTCAGAAGATGTCTTTTGCATAAATACCATGCCTTTATGCAAATTGTTACTAGGTCAGTTAAGACCATAATACACTTTTCCAACTTAGAGTAAACATCTAGGATGTCGGCCCTAATTGGACAAGTAATTATTTTGAAAAAAAATTAATTCCTTTCCTTTAATATTGTTGTCTTGTTCATTAAAACACAAATATCTCTTTTTTGTATAGTTTGTATTAACTTTCAAGGTTATACATGTCATCACTAACATGTATACTATCTCCATCTAACTTTTCTATTCAATATGACATTAGCGACAAGTTACAAACAAAACAATACACTGTTGTATACCAAATTCATACTTACACAATTTTTTGATTACCAAAAGGTAGGTATCTTTATTTTTGAGGTTTCATGTAAGCATTTACATCATGTGTTGTCATAAATAACAACAATTACATATCTTCATTAGCCAATTATCAACAACTCTATGTTCTTATCCTCTCAATATTTCACATACTTTGTTACACAATGGAGAATAATTCACCTTTTTGTGGACATGTGCTTAGTTGTTATGTTTATCACTTGCCTAACTCCTAGTCATCTTGAATTGCCTATATTCACACAAATATACATGTATTTCATCTCATTATTAGATTACCCATTATCATATGATCAATATTGAATCATTCATTTGATCATATCATTTGTCTCTCTTGTGCTATCATTTGAGCTTCTTACTCTTGGAATTTTTATTCTTTGCCTTAGGAAAATTCTTTTAGTTCCAAAATGTATCAACACCCCTAGAAGTACAACTAGCTACACCACAGTTCTTAAAAATATCCACTTTTTCAAAATTTTCTTTAGACATCTTAGTTTCCAAGATGAGGATAAGATTAGGTTTATGACCATGAACTAAATTCCTTAAAATGTCAAGCTTATGAGGGGCTTTCAAACCCTTAACATAATATCTTTAATATCCTACTTGGGGACAAAATTACTTATTTATTTCTTAGATCTTCTTCCTATACCTATTTTTTGAGATCCAACATTAGAGTTCATACTTCTAGTGGTAACACCTTTTTTCACTAAAAGAGAATCATCTCTATTGGATTTTTTTTTCTTCTTCTTCTATTTCATTCTTTTTGCCACTATTCCTCTCTAGGATTTGTCAAGAGATCTTCTACATCTCTGTTAGAAGTATCTCCCTCCTAACTACTTGAGAAATTAGTATCTTGGATAGAGGAAACTATCTCTCCCTTAAGAATGTTGAACTACTAAGCATCTAGAAGTGATTCTTCTACTAACTGCACAAGCTTTGATAATCAACCAATTTGTCCCAAAAATGAGGTTTCCTCAAGCATGGAGGGGATAATATTATTCACAATCAAGGAGTAAGGATAGAAAACAACCACCATGACACCCCATTTAGATCCAACACTTTCATTTATGTCCCCTTCTTTCATCATAACAACATGTTCACTTGATGCATTTCAAGGTAGGAGAATCCACAAAGGAGATGTACTAGCCCCCAAAAAATAACCATACGTTAGAAGAATAAATAATAACATAGATAATTAGATCCAAAATAATGTTCATTCTTATAACACATAATATAATCATAAGATTTATATCCAACATGCCTGACTGTAAGGTCTTCCGAGTTACAACCAAAAACATAAGAAATTACAATAGCAATTTTGCAAGATCCCTCAAGATCTCATCCAAACTCTAGCTAGTCTAGATCCACACTTTGGTAGAGACCTCCAAGGAAGATCTCAACTTGTGCTTGCAAACTCACCAAGAAATCTCCTTATTTTTCAAGCCTCAGCTACTAGCCCTTCTCAAACCTTATCCAAGGTCCAAGTGTAAATTGCCTCACATTAGGTGCTTTCTCCACACACTCTAGAAATATTCTCTTAGTGCAAGGTAGGATAATCCCCAAAGGAGATGTCCTAGCCCCCAACAAATAACCATACAATAGAAACACAATAAAAATGCAAGATTTAATATTAAATCATAACTCTTTATTCATAAAATAACTAATTACATGCAATGTGTTTGGCTGTAAGGCCTTTCTGGTTATGGCCAAATACAAAGCAAGTAATAGTTTGCAAGATCCCTCAAGATCCAATCCAAACTCTAGCTAGTCTAGATCTGCACTCTGGTAGAAACCTCCAAGGAAGATCCAACTAGTACTCCCAAGCCCACGAAGAAATCTCCTTGTTTCCAAAGCCTTAGCTACTATCCCTTCTCAAAATTTTCTCCTCTATTACCACCTCATCTCCAATATGGATGAATAATATCAATCCTAATGTAAAATACCTCACGTTCAGTGCTCTATCCACAAACTTGGGTAAAACTTGCTCTTCAACTACTCTCTAGACTTACTCCTCTAAATCAATGAATGAATGCCTAAAGAGTCCACAAGACCCCTTAATTATACCCAGCTAAGCCACAAGATGGCCTTGTAAGCTACATTTTAAATATCCCTTACATTAAATACTTGAAGAGCCACAAGTTGACCTCCAACATTGTAGTGCTTTCCCTCGTTCACATTTTTCTGGACATATTGTTGCTATTATTATTGGACTATGATAGACTAGTTTTATGTTGATGGATTAGTGGTATTGTTTGAGACTACTAGACATTATGTTATGGATTCAGTTGATATATGATGAGATCATTTAGACTTTACATTTCATGTATGCATGATGATCATTACATTGCTTTTAGTTATTGATAATGATCAGTTAGATGTTTTATTATCTCATGTGTTTTATTATGGATACTTACCCCATACTTGCATGTGTATGGTGTGCGTATTTTTTCTTATTGTATGGTGTTTCTGATGTGGTTAAGGAAGGGAGTCGTAGTCACCTACTAGTCGGGATCTACATGATGCACCACTTCCTACCATTGCTTGTTTAGCTTAGTATTAAATATATTGTATGTACATGCATGGTTTTTATGCAGGATGCAGATATCGGGTATCGACTTCCCTGAATTGCCAGGATGAGCATACTCTATTACACTATCTCAATGATAAGAGAAGGGAGATAAATTCTCGAGTCCAAATCCCAAACCCTTAAACCATTTGTCCTAGTGAGGTAGGACAAGTATCTAGATATTTTACCTTCTGAATGTGTCGAATGACATATTTTGTGATTTTTAACCCCTTAGACTAATTTTGTGTGAATTGTTCTATGATGGGTTTTTATATTTTATCAGCTTGGAGGTCTATGGTGAATTTTCTATTAATTAAAGTCTTAATAAATAGATTTAATAAATAAATAAATTATTTTGAGAAAATTAATATAATATCATGATCTTTGATATTTTGATTATAATTAATTAAATGAGAATTAATTGAGAAAAAAATTAAATAAAAGAAATTAGAAATTAAAATTAGTAATAATTATAAAATAATAATAAATTAATAAATAAATAATAATAATAAAAGTTATAAAAATTAAAATGAAAATTATAAAAATTAAAATAAAAGTTATAAGCTTGTCTAGGAGTTAACGCACCTCTTGATTTCACTTATGTCAACAACACAGGAGTTAGTGCACCAATTAAGCACATGGTGTCTACAACCTTATGACTCATCTAGAAGGTTGGAATAGACTCATGCTTAGTTGTCAACACCTTCTAGTTGTTTCTAGAGACATTCTAGGTATTTCTTGAGAGTTCTTTATATTCATGCACTCCTAGAGGCTTAGGGAGAGCATTTTGGGAGAGCATATATGGAGCTTTGGAGGACTCGACAACGTTGGAGAAGGAAGGAGCTTGCTCTGTAGATTCTAAGGCATAGCAAATTAGCATTAGTATCCAGGTGCACTCATAATTTTTGCATATTTCATTTGCACTCTTTATTTTCCTGTTGCCGCTAGACTTCCTATTGCAATGCAATTTTGGATTTATAATTCTATATGCTATTTTCCTATCATCGCTAGACTCCTTGTCGCGATGCAATTCTGGAATTATAATTCTATATGCTATTTTCCTATCGTTTCTAGACTCCCTGTTACGATGCAATTCTAGATTTATAATTTTGTATGCTATTTTCCTGCCGCCGCTAGACTTCCTGTCACAATGCAATTCTGGATTTATAATTCTGTATGCTATTTTCCTGTTGCCGCTAGACTTCCTATCGTGATGCAATTATGGATTTATAATTTTGTATGCTATTTTCCTATCGCTGCTAGACTTCCTGTCGCAATGCAATTCTGGATTTATAATTCTGTATGCTATTTTCCTGTCACCGCTAGACTTCCTGTCGCATAAGCTTTCTATTTTGCCACTGCAACAGGTTTGAATAGAATCTTATTACTATGCATTAGTTTTATATGATTTATTAACTAATCTAATTAAATTAAATTTAATTAAGATTAGTTAATAGTAGATGAAGTGTAATTAATTATTAATTTAAGTAAATGGATTTTAAAATGAGGTCGATTTAAAAGAAAAGTGATATTAATAAGTGTTTAGTGGAATTAAATAATTGAATTATTAATGAGATTGATTTTACTTAAAATCAATGAGGATTATTTTAAATAAATGATTGTCCTTGAAGTGTTTAAAGGAGATTGTAAACTAATTATTTGAAAAGTTGATTCTAATGTTTTGAATAGCATGAGTGATTTTATCTAAAAGTTAATGGGTGCTAGTGCAATGTTTTATACAAGTATATAATTATCTTATGATTATTTTAGAAAATTGTTTTAAAATAATGGAAGGATAATGCTATCGAGGGAACAAACAGGTTGACTTGTAGGTCAAATGATAAATCTTATATACTTGAAGTATACTTGCAAACAGAAACTGAAACCTCCACACTTAATTCAGTTATGTAATTTTAGCAAACCAAAACATATGTTTGCATTGTGTTTTCTCTATGCTTCTTGTTTTTGGTTTTTTGGGTTGACTAGTGTTGACCAGTTATAAGACGTCTACCAAAGGCTCGGGGGTTATGATTGTGATGTCATGATGATGCCTTATTTTTTATCTTTATAAACCCAACCATGGTTATGTGATGGAATGCTCTATGAAATGTTTTTAATTACTGATTGTTATAGTTGAGATTCTTTTGTATGAGACACTTGACTTAACCATTTTTGAGTCATCGATTAGTTATTTTTGGGATATTTTCTAGTCGCCATGATGGGATTGAAATGTTGATTTATGATGTCATGTTGTGACATGTTTTGACTCAACCATTTTGGAATCTTCGATCAGTATGCTTTGAGATATATTTTGGTTATTGAGAACCAATGGATACTTTTGATTATCAATGATGCTTCAGTTGCCAATAGAGAGCTATTGTGGTCATGATTTTCTATGGATGCTTTTCAGATGCTCATGGAGATTTGATGCTTTTATTATGGAGATTTGATGTTCTTATCTTTTGATATTTCTTTCGAGTCACTTGTATAGGATTGGGGTGATTTATGATTCCATGAGCTTAGGGTAGGTTATCTGCTTGTAGTGTTGGGAAGTGGCTTGCAATGGGGGCCGGGGCCCTAAGAGGCTGCCAGGGTAACTCATTGTAAGTTGTTTAAAAAGTGAAAACATTCACACCTAATACTAACTAAATGAACCTAAAAAGATAATTGTTTGTTCTCGTCCATGCCTCAAGTGCTTGTATAGACTAGGATGGGAGTAGAGAGAACGCTTGGTTGTGACCTTGCATTCCATAGTATGCCTTGTCAGTATGAGAGGATACTAGTGGCCACATGAGGATTAGTAGGGACCCATGGAGTGTAGCTAACTGCCAGGATAACTTCTACATGATATATGCAATGACACTTTCTCGCTTGCATAGTAGGTTTCCTACATGTCTTTGTGTGCCTCTGGGATTAGATGTCAGTTTTTGTGATTGGAACCTTTGAGTTAGTATACTTTTAGGATTCTTAGACTGGAGAGTATTCTTGTGCTATGTGATTTTGATAGCCTATTTGGGACTTGAGATTATCTCCTCAGCACAGTGGGAGTGGACCACTTAGGTACCATGTGGTCGGGTGGTAGTGTTTTTCCACTCTTATCATTTGAGATCTGTTTGAGACATTGTGGCTGATGCATCCTTGATGATGGTGGATACATATCCTTTCATTGGTGTTTAGCATATGTTAGATGATGTTATCTTATGCTTACATTTGCATGTTAGACTACTTTCTGCATATGATGTAGTATGTATAGGTGTGACATTCCTACTATGCTAATACCGATGATCTCTTCGATGATTTGGAATGTTATGCACAAAGGGATGGCTAGGATCCACAATGGTCTAATGATGCTATTTATGATTGGGAGGAACTGTGCACTTAGTTTATTATATTTGATCTTTTATGATGGATGTCTAAATCTTGTATGATGATGTATCATGTATGACATGTGTTTACCTTTACCTTGTTGCATCATGGACTAGAATAGGATGATGTACCTTATTTCACATATGTATATTCTTTTAAGCTTTTCAGACCCTGTGACATGTATAGTGGATGATTAAGCATTTAGAAATGTAATTTATAAACATTGGACTTATCCTTATTATTTCATGTGGTTGTTATATTAGATGGATTCAATAATGTTAGTTGATTTAGATGTAATTCAACGTTAAGGGATCCTTAAAGAATGTAACCTATTATGTTTACTTTTAGATGGACATTGCTATTGCTTCCATTATTATGTATAAGTTGTAAATGAATTAGTTGTAAATGGATTTACTTTCATGTTTTAAAAAAAAAAAGAAAAAATGCTACGAAACTTAGTGAAATTCTAGGTTAATTCTTTGGATCCCTTGGTGGGGCATTACAAATAGAAATTAAATACCAAATGCCTTAAAAGGCTTACAAATCTTATTAAATACATAAAAAATAATTAACCAAGACCCAAATAGCTCCACTCAACTCCACTAAAATCCCTTAATCATGTAGGATAACCAACCTCCCTAGGATGCTCCTGCATCAGACTCCCTAGGTGTGAAAAGAAAAGTGTGTCCCACACTTTGATGCCTGATGAAAAATCCAAAATCATCTTCATCTTCACCAAAGTCTTCCACTCTAATAGGGACAATAAAACCAACATGCAAATCATCCATATCTGCATCACTCTATCAAACACTAGAATCTGAAGCATCAAATCAACATGCTCATTTGCAAGAATAAACTGAACATAATGCTTCATCTGTAAACCCTCATCCACATCAGCAACTAGTGAATCCAAACTAGTAGCAACAAACTCCATATCAGAAAAAATATGTAGATCTCCATCAACACATTCTAGACTCACAATGCTATTACTCTCATTTCTCACAACAAGATGCTCTACAAAATAGAAGTTACCACCAACTATAATCGAATCATCCATGGCCAAGTGCTCTACAATCTCTGTGTCAGACTCAACCAATTGATCATGAAATCCAATCTCCATCCCAACATCAACAAAAAAAACCTCAAGTTGGTCTATGGGTTCTATATCAGACTACACAAATTGATAAAAAAAACTAGCCTCTTCCACCTCGACCTTGTTATGCCATATTCTCTCTCGAACAAGTCTTCTAACCATCCAAATAACTCTCTTTTTGATCAATAGACTCCAACTCCACAAAAATCCATAGAATGCCTTCCTCACCCCATCCTTAACTCGATCAGCCAAGCTAGCCTCAAACTAAATAGACATCCCAAAAATTTTCCTCTCTACCAGATCGTAAAGATTCTCAATCATCCTAAGGTTCAATCCTCTCACAACCATCTTCCAAGATCTTCACAAACCCTCTGTAACAAATCACCAACAGATCAATCTTCCCTTGAAACAAGATCAACCTTCCTTTTTCTCAACCATACATCTATCTTCATGTCCTCACAAGGTCCTAGTGCAAACTATCTCAACTTTGGCAATCTTTCTACATGCTCAAGAATAACCTTCGCTTTGATACCACTTGATGTGGTACAAGGTAGGAGAATCCCCAAAGGAGATGTCCTAGCCTCTAGAAAATAAACACATAGTGGAAAAATAAATAACAATGCCAATTCTCATAATATAATCATAAAATTTATAGCTAACATGCCCGACTGTAAGGCCTTCTAGGTTACGATGAAATACATAAGAAATTACAATAGTAATTCTACAAGATCCTTCAAGATCCCATCCAAACTCTAGCTAGTCTAGATCCACACTCAAGTAGAAACCTCCAAGGAAGATCTCAACTTGTGTTCACAAACCCACCAAATTATCTCCTTGTTTTCCATGCCTTAGCAACTAGCCCTTCTCAAAACTTATCCAAGGTCCAAGTATAAACTACCTCACATTCAGTGCTCTATCCACACACTCAGAAAATCTTCTCTCACTCAGCTACTCCATCTCCCATGCTCTTCTCCAAGCTAGATGATAATCACAATCCTATTCTAAATTGCCTCACATTTGGCCCTCTATCCCCAAACTCAAGAAATACTTGCTCTTTAGCTACTCTCCACACTCACTCCTCCAAATGAATGAATGAATAATGACAAGAAAAGGCCCTCTACTTATACCAA